>JBBGZY010001250.1:1200000-1755000 GCA_037952925.1 Lithobates clamitans | reverse complement strand
CTAAGTAGTAAGCATTAACTGTAAAAAAATAAATATGACTCAAGAAGACTGGGCTGGTTTTTAAAAACTGAAGCAAAGTAAAAGGGTGTTACCACAAAAGTCAATCAAATACCATCTTTTATCCTACTTGAATACTCGCTACGGGCAGTGTAGAGTAGAAATGTTTGATTTAACTGTCAATGGAAATTTTAATATAATCATTTATTTAAATCTCATATATATCAGTATATGTCTAAAAGGAATATGTAGATCATCGCATGGTTCTAACTTGTTACGTGACAGTGTATTTGATGAGCTAATTTTTTGTCGCAGGCAAAACCAGAGCACAGAGATGACCACTATTAGCAGAATCCTTCTTCCTTAGCAGGATGAATCTGTGGAATTTGAGAAAACATTTTAGTTAGGTATGGTCCACTAAATAGTATCTTTACAATAAACTTATGATGATGCAAACATATAATCTGTAATAGGCAGTTTCACATCCCTGATACTATCCAGATTGCAGGCGCCAAGATTGCAGGAACACGGACTATGCTCCTGTGTGATTCAGGTGTGAACTGGCCCTCAAGCAGACCTTGCATGAAGGCACCACTGGCCCTTAATTTGAAAAAAAAATGGGTGCCCTTTATATTTTCAGTTGTTAAATAGTGCAGCCTAATGAAATACACTATCTGGACTTTTTGGGGAGAGTAAAGAAAAAAGTGTTTTAATTTCTTATATCTAATCCTGACAGAACCTTTGTTATATGACCACTGAGTGTCAGTTTAGTGCTAAAGCTCAGGCGGGAGATAGACTGGCCTTACAACCTAATGCTCAACCTGAGACTTCTGTTCTGACAGAGAGAGTATACAAGTAAATGACAGCAACAACGTCACATGCATGGGACATACTGAGATAGAAATGATCCTACCATACCAAGATGAAATTTGAACATCAAACGGCAAAACCAAAGCACCATGGGACCCCAACTTAATACAAGAAGATCAGAATTTTAAATTCTTTATTTTTTTCTGCTGTGTGAGCCAATGTGGTTGAGAAGGGAGATAACTATGCCATGTAGTTTTTACTGTGCCTGGAGTTCCACTTTAATATAAAGTTAAGGAACAAAAATTAAAAAGCATTCAGCAGTCACAGCAGCACAATGCTCCTGGAAATTACTACTTTGCTGTCCAAATATGAAACAATATGACTTTCAGTTCATGCATATTCCTTGTACAATGAAACCATAATGATACTAAAGTCTGATACGATACTCAAGTAGAAAACTATTTTCTACTTGAACTGACAATACCTTTTAACAAATTGTCTTTTGCTCAGAATGTTCTTTCTATTTGGTGAATATGTAAGGATACAGTTCATAGTTCAAGGTGACAATCGCATCGGTGGAAATGATCTGACAGCTCTCAGAAGAAAATTAATTGGAAACAAATCTTAGTTTTTGTCTTGTTTTTGTTCAATTGTAGGCTTTCTTATGTAAAACATACTGGACTCACTGTAATTTTAATTGAATCTTTTGATAAAAACAGAATAAAAGTAGCCTGTATGTAGAGAAATTCGACTTTCCATTGCCGGCCTCTTTCTTAAAATGCTAATTGCCTGGTTGTCTCTAGCTTCAGTAATTCCTAAGTTACTTAGAGCAAGCATGCAACAAATTAAGTCACAACTTCAGATTTGCATACTTGATTTAGGTCAGTAGCTCAGGATCAGGAAAGACAGCCAGGGAGCTAGCTTTTTTAAAGGGACATGTCTTCAGTGGGAGCCATCATATTTCTGTCAATTCAGGTTTCCTTTAATGCCATCAGTCCTAGCTGATTTAAACTTGAATATACTGATAATCAACTGGTCACCTTGTCCTATCTTCTGCTGTTATGGTCAGCAAACAATAATATTTGATTTTCACCTTTCATATCACGTACTTTATGAAAAACTATCACTCTAATCATACCTTCCAGTCTTATCATGGGTACTTTAACCTTGTATATTAAGTTTGAATGTCACTTTTCCTTCATATGGATCATGGATATTGTCTGTAATAATTCCGTCAGCATGAACTGTACACACAACTTCAATCAATTTATTGTGTGGAACATTCACCAACTTCGCTGCCACCACTGGGTTGATGAAGGTTGGCTAAAAAGGAGCAAACATTTCTGTAGTAATATCAACAAGTGAAAGAAAGTCAAAGACATTAATGTAGTTGTGAAAGGTGTTACCTGAGCTTTTTTTCCATAGTATGGGAAATACTGCAAGTTAAAGGATGCATCCTCTGGATAATATTTAACCTCCCAGGGTTCTTCATTGGTCTGTGTTTTAAAAGTAAACACAACTTTTTTTAAAGAAATACAAGCCATATTGTATAATATAATTTTGACAAATTGCATAGCTAAGTATCCAGTGCAAACAGGCATTTAAAGTGTATGTATAGCCAAAACATAATTTATTTACTTTTTAGTGGAGTAAAGCTGCTAAGTACACAGTATCAGGTTTTTTTTTCATTCAACCCAGCGGGCTGAACTAAAAAAAACCTGAGGCGCTGGGAAGGGGCTCACTGTACTAACTATCCAATGTTCGTATGACCATTTCCCCGCTGAGCTATGTTCTGACAGGGGGACTGCTCCCCACCAGAACACACTGGTCAGCGCTCACAGCCATTGGCTGCCAGCACTGATCGGATGCTGGTTTTCCAGTATGCCTGTTCGACAGAAGCCAGGCATTCAGCCGGCTTCTGTCGGATAGGCTGGTCTACACACGGGACAAATGTCGGCTGGTTTCTGTTGAACCGGCTGATATTCGACCCCTGTGTACCAGGCTTAAGGTAGGAAATGACTGCTGTCAGTTTTTTTACAGATACAAAAAAAGGAGAGAAAATCTCTAGAAGATGAGGGAAATTCCTGTTCTAGACAGCTATCATTAGATTTACCTTGAAGAAATTAAAAATGTTGGATTTCCTATTGCTTTGACATTAATCACCAGAACAATTAGAGCGTGAAAACAAAGAGCACTAAAAACATGATAGTGTTACCAGTCCTTCCCTACTTTATTTTTTAAAAAAAAGAGTTTTGGCAATAGATGCAATTTAATTGGTACCTCTTACCAGGGGCTAACACTCTTTCATTAGTTTCCAGCCTAATACCATTTCCCTATGCTGCCAGAAAGCAATCTCTGGTTTTTGGCACATGTAGACATAACTTAATTAGAAAATTACAAACCTTTGGTAAGCACTTAACTGTTGGAGTTGAGTGATTCCGAGGTACAAAATGTACTATCTGAAATAAAAAATATTGGATTATGTAACAACATGTTTTACTGTTGCTAAGTTGCAACATTTTTGAACTTCAGAAGCCTCCCAGATTTTGTGTTTGGGCTTTAATGTGATCAGTCTGTGAAAGTGCAAAGACAGGCCATTTTATAAAGGTTCCACAGCAATTTAAAAAAATTGTGAAAATACTTACCTTCCCTCTGGCACTGTCCCTCCTTCCTTTTTACCACAAGATAATGCCCAGTGTCTTTCGACCCAGAAAAAACAAGGATATCTTGTGAGTGCAGGGCATCATGAACCTGCTTTAGGTAGTGTCACCACAGTGCCCTACACTCAGAATATGATGATATAAGAATAGTGCTGATGTCATTACATCAGTTGGGGGAAGGGGGGATTGCAGAGTCTGAATTCGGGATTTAAAATCATGGATGTGTTTATCATGATGTATGTTTATATATGTAGAGGTCAGCTTGTAAAAGAGTTGTACCATCCCTTTAAAGATATGGATGTATTTTTATAGCATTATCTGAAGGCAATAACTAGTTTAGTTGCTGCCTGTACAAAATGAAAAATGTATATTCAGTATGAGCAATTGTATATTGCACAATAATGATAGGAAATGTTTCAAGTTCTTACCCTGTTGATTCTTATAAAAATGCATGGCTGTCCTTTTTGAAATCCAAAAGGGTCTTTATCATCAGGATTATAGGCACAGTCTCCAAGCTCTGATTCCAAAAACTGGCATGCATGCTTTGAGCGACCAGAAGTGGACAAGAAAGCTGCCACATCAGTGACACCAGTACAATTTTTGTTAATTTTTTGCTGTGTTGTTGTGTTGTATGCTGTAAATTCAGAGCAAAAAAGTCAAAATTGTATTATACACTGCAAATACAAAACACACTATCAAGAAAGTAAAAGAACCAAAAAGGTTAACGCTGCGCTTGAAAGTAAAAATTAAATAAAGAGTGAAAAAAATGATATGTATAAAGCTGCCAGCACCAAAAGTCCTAAATACAAAAACTCAAATCAATATAAACGTGGTGTGGGTGCAGCGCTGAATGTGTTAATCCAGAAATAAAAAACTGAATAAAGTGAATAATCAGTAATGGTGAAAAACAAAATAAAAAATGGGAAAGTAAGACAAGGTCCCTATACCACAAAAACAAGAAAAAAAGGAACAAAGACCAAATGAATGAACATTCAGTAGTGGTGAAAAAATGTGTGTATGAAGAAAACTAAAGCAAAGTCCCTAGACCTCAAAATAGGAAAAATGACAATCATATAAACAAAAATAAAAAAAAGAGAAAATTGTGTAAAACCTATAAATGACTAGAGTAGTATGAATCATACATCTAGAAGCGAAATGTCACAGAAAATGGAATGGCAAAGCATCAGAAAAAATAAAAAAAACACCCATATATATATATGTATATATAGTGGTGATCACAGGGTATATACAAAAATCACTTGTATATTGCGGTCATCCCTGCGGGTAAGGAGGCTACATACTCACTCTGGGTGTTTAATTTGTTTGGAAGAAGGGTCTCCACTTTTTTCTTCACGGTGTCAAGCTGTTTCACTTACATGGACTTTTTTATTTATTTTGTCATTAAATTTTGGGACTTTATTTGTTGAATTGCTTTTGTAATTTGCACATTTTATACAAGTGATTTTTGTATATACCCTGTAATAACCCTGGACCCATATAAGGACCAGCAACATGAAAAGGTTAGACAGATTCTTTTGATCATTGAATACTGTAGCTTTACAGCGAATATGAGACTCAGTAGCTTCATTACTTGAAATACACTTATTTAAGTACTCCCTGGTATTCGCTTTGTGAAATCAACAGAAATCTGGGAACGTGTTTGAGCTCATTTGCTTATTAGGTGTTTAAACTTTCAAACTTGAAGGTAAAAATTCTTCCATGCTTTGGGGATGACCAGGTTTTACATCACACCACATCTCACACTTTTACAACCACTCTTCCAAACAGGCCTGATCTACTGTCCCTAGGCCCCCTATAACGTCCTGCTTTTCAGCTACCTGTTTTAATGGCACCACTATTGAAACCCAGATCTTAAAGGGCATGGGGTATATGACTGTCTTTCCGCCCTTAATCAGAGCCTGAAAGGCCACTTAGCGATAAATGTTCTATCATACCTGGAAATAATTTTTTGCCTGGTGTGAACACAAGCTTTTTAACCCCAGAGATTCCCCTCTACTTCACATTCTGGCCTTCCTACAATCAGGACTTGACAAGAATTTGGCCTTAAGTACTCTTAGGTGATATACTTCGGCCCTATCCATTCTATTCCACAAAACTTTGACTTTGCTTTCCCTTGTTAGAATCTTTATTCAACATGTCTCACAGACCAGACCCTCATTAGGGATGAGCCGAACACCCCCGGTTCGGTTTGCGGCAGAACATGTGAACGGACCAAATGTTTGTGCGAACATTCGAACACCATTAAAGTCTATGGGACACGAACGTGAAAAATCAAAAGTGCGAATTTTAAAGGCTAATATGCAAGTTATTGTCCTAAAAAGTGTTGGGGGACCTGGGTCCTGCCCCAGGGGACATGTATCAATGCAAAAAAAAGTTTTCAAAAGGGCCGTTTTTTCATGAGCAGTGATTTTAATAATGCTTAAAGTGAAAAAATAAAAGTGAAATATTCCTTTAAATATCGTACCTGGGGGGTGACTATAGTATGCCTGTAAAGTGGCGCTTGTTTCCTGTGTTTAGAACACTCCCTGCACAAAATGACATTTCTAAAGGAATAAAAGTCATTTAAAACTGCTTGCAGCTGTAATATAATGTTGGGTCCCGGCAATATGGATGAAAATTATTGAGAAAAACGGCAAGGGTACCCCCCCAGCCCATTACCAGGCCCTTTTGGTCTTGTTTGGATTTTAAGAGGAACCCCACACCAAAATTAAAAAAAGAATATAGGCCCTGTATACTCTGAACAGCAGTATACAGGCGGTCCAAACAAGACAGGGACTGTAGGTTTGTTCTTGAGTTGAATCTGTTTTAAATTTGAATCAGGTACATTTTGCATTTTGTAAGTGTAGCTCCAGCCAAAAAAACAATTTTTAAGGTTTTTGGATAACATAAGGAAGGGTTATCACCCCTGTAACATTAGTTTTGCTGTCTGTGCCCCTGTTCAGAAGATTTCACCTCACTTTCTGTCCCAATGACAATTGGATTTTGAAAATTTTGGGTTATTAGGGAAACAAGGATTGGTGATAAAGCATCAGTGGAGACACCTTTTTCCCGTATTAACTCTTACAGGAGAGAATTTCCCTTCCTAGGGGTAGATTTTCTCTCAATTCCTGTTGTCTCCCTCCTTTTTTAAGTAGGAGTCGTTTGTAAGTCGGATGTTTGAAAGTAGGGGCCCGCCAGTATATACTATACGGCCTACCCTATATACTCTGCAGAAAATTGGGCCTTAGGTGTTGGTACCAGAACACTGTAAACCCTCACAGTTACTCTTGGTAGGAGCTGGAACGGCCCTGCTGTGAAATATTATATCAAGAATTGTAATTACATGCCCCTGTTGAACAGGGGCATAAAAATTGGGCCTTTGGTGGTGTGGTGGTGGTGCCAGAACACTGTAAACCCTCACAGTTACTCTTGGTGGGCGCAGAAACGGGCCCTGCTGTGAAATATTAGATCGAAATTGTAATTACACGTCCCTTTTAAACAGGGGCAGAAAAATTGGGTCTTAGGCAGTGGTGGTGGTGCCACAACACTGTAACCCCTCACAGATTCTGTTGTTGAGCACAGGAACGAGCCCTGCCATGAAATATTAGAGCAAATATTGTATTTACATGCCCCTGTCACAACACTGCAACCCCTCACAGATACTCTAGTTGAGCGAAAAAACAAGCCCTGCTGTGAAATATTACAGAAAAAGTTGTAATTACACGCCCCTGTTAAGCAGGGGCAGAAAAATTGGGCCTTAGGCACTGGTGGTGGTGCCACAACACTGCAAAGCCTCACAGATACTCTAGTTGAGCGCAAGAACAAGCCCTGCTGCGAAATATTACAGCAAAAATTATACTTATACGCCCCTGTTAAACAGGGGCAGAAAAATTGGGCCTTAGGCACTGGTGGTGGTACCCTGAAACAAAAATGTTCTTAGAAGCTATCAACATGAACATTGAGGAGGAATAGGATAGTCACTCAGCATAACAGGATAGTCACTCAGCATAGGCAGTCTTCAAGGGATCTCGCATTCATAGAAAAATGTATCGGTTATATCAGCATCAGGTGCTTGGTAGCTGGTGATCCAAGACTGATTCATTTTTATGAAGGTGAGCCGATCAACTGAGTCTGTGGACAGGCGCACTCTGTGATCGGTTACAAAGCCTCCAGCAGCACTGAATGTGCATTCATGAAGAAGGCTGGATGCAGGACAGGCCAGTAGCTTAATTGCATATTGTGCAAGCTCTGGCCAGTGATCCATCCTCAAGATCCAGTAACCCAGTGGATTTTCGGTTGGAAAGGTCTCCAAGTCTGATCTTGCTTCTAGGTATTCCTTCACCATTTTAATTAGACGCTGGCAATGGTTGCTGGAACTGATCAGACCTTGGGCCTGCGGACTAAAGAATTGTCTGAACGCATCAGTCAGACGGCCACCTTCTCCACCGCTCCTTCTGTGACGGACCGAAGCCTCAGCAACACGTTGTCCAGGAGGACTAGGAAATTGTAACCTCCCAGGCTCTGGAAACGCATTGCACAAACCTTTCTGCAAGGCCTGCCAAAGATGTTTCACCCTCTGCTCCCTCTGCGAAGGCTGGATAACTTCCGCAACCTTACTTGTAATGTGGATCAAGAAGGGTTGCCAGCCAGTAATGATCCCTCTCCTTGATACCACAAATCCGAGGGTCCTTTCGCAGGCTTTGCAGGATCAGGGAGGCCATGCAGCAAAGGTTTGCTGAGGCATTAGATCCGGAGTCCTCTGGGTCACTAAGAATGACATGATCCACAGCCACCTCCTCCCAGCTTACCTACAAGTACATGGGTTTCTGGGGACTGAAAACGATCCCTTGAAGACTGCTGCTGATGCTGAGTGCCAGGCTCCACTTCCATGCTGATACAATCCTCCTCCTCTTCCTGTGTGATCGGCGGGCCTGCAGGAATAATGTCTGGATAAAGGGGGCCTTGAGAGGTAAGGAAGTCCTCCTCTTCCTCCCTCTGTTCTGCTTCAAGTGCCCTCTCCTTTATTCCACAAAGTGTGTGCTCCAACAGAAAGACAAGAGGGACAGTATCACTGAATCACTGATGCATGCACTGTCACTCCTCACCATCCTCGTGGCCTCCTAAAATGGTGACAGGACAGGGCATGCATCCTTGATCAGTAGCCACTGGCATGGCGAAAAAAAGCCATACTCACACAAGTACTCATTGATGGCCCTCTGCTGCATGTGCAGCCACTGCAGCATTGCCAACATTGAGTTCCACCTGGTGGGCATGTCACAAATGAGGCAGTTCTTGGGCAGGTTGCATTCCTTTTGAAGGTCAGCCAGCACTGGCATTATATGACCGGCGGAAATGCCCACAGACTTTCCTGGCCTGCCTCAGGAGATCTTGTAAGCCCGGTTACCTGCACAAGAACCGCTGCACCACCAAATTAAGGACATGAGCCAAACAGGGAACATGGGTCATGTGTCCCTGTCGGAGGGCGGAGAGGAGGTTGGTGCCATTGTCGCAAACCACCATTCCTGGCTGAAGCTGGCGTGGTGTCAACCACCTCTGAGTCTGCCCCTTCAGAGCTGACAGGATCTCTGCCCCAGTGTGGCTCCTGTCCCCTAAGCAGACCAACTCAAGCACCACATGGCATCTTTTTGCCTGAGTGCTTGCGTAGCCCCTTTGAACGCCCACGGAGCACCACTGGTTCCGAAGAGAAATCTGCAGAGGAAGAGGCCATAGAGGAAGAGGAGGGGGTGGAGGAGAGAGGTGTGGCAGAATCACCACTACTAGCATTTTGGAGGCGTGGTGGCAGAACAAACTCCAACAATACTGCACCCTGTCTAGCATCCTTCCCAGCTGCCAGCAGAGTTACCCAGTGCGCCGTGAAAGAAAGGTGTAACGTCCCTGTCCATGCCTGCTGAACCATGAGTCAGCGGTAAGGATGAGCTCTGGCGTGTTCGCATGCTGAACGTGCCGAGCCCGCCAGAAAGTCGGCACGGCGCAGCGCTAATCAGAGGTAGGGAGACATTTCCCGATCTCTGCAGCCGCACATCGGGAAATGTCTCACTGATTGTGATTAGCGCTGTGCCGTGCCAACTTCTTGGCGGGCTCGGCATGTTCAACATGCGAACACGCCGGAGCTCATCCTTAGTCAGCGGTAATATGCACCTTACCGCTGACCGCCCTGTCCAACGAGGCCAAGACATTGCCTTCCACATGTCGGTAGAGAGCCGGAATGGCCTTTCGTGAAAAGAAATGGCATATGGGAACCTGCCACTGAGGTACCGCACATTTCACAAATTCACGAAAGGGGGCAGAGTCTACCAGCTGAAAAGGCAGCAGTTGGAGTGCTAGCAATTTAGCCAAGCTAGCATTCAGCCGCTGAGCATGTGGATGGCTGGGACTGAATTTCTTTCGACGGTTTAGCAACTGGGGTAGGGAAATTTGCCTGCTACAATCGGAAGTTGGTGTAGCGATAGCAGATTGCCTGCAAGTACTTGGCACACCTAATTCTACACCTTCATTCCTCTCAGTGCAGGTTTCTGAGAGGACTGAAGATATAGTGGGGTTGGAGATCCCAGCTGATGAGGAGCAAGGAGGGGTCCGCCTTGTTCTTTGGTGTGGGTCTTTTAAGTACGGTTGCCAATGGACTTAATGAGGGGTCGACATATGTCTGGTCCAGCATGTTGTGCCCAAGCGGCTGCTGTTTTGGCCATGCTTGATACGCTTCAGACATATGTTGCAAACAGCAACTGTGCGATCTGCTGCACACGTATCAAAAAAGGCCCACACCAAAGAACTTTTTAAAATACGCGGGGAGTAAGCAGCGCCCTGCACATGCGGAGCTCTGCGGTGTGATGCAGTAGGGTGGTTGCCCTTAAGCTAGCCCCTGGAGGGCATCCTGCCTCGTTGGAGATGTGCCTCCTCCTCCTCTCTTCTATTAGGCACCCACGTAGAGTCAGTGACCTCATCATCCCCTCCCTCCTCATCACTGGAGCAAACCTGGCAATATGCTGCAGCTGGGGGAATATGACTGCCAATTTTTTGTCATTCTTGGGCGCCCCCTCTCTCTGGGCTCATGTTACTGCCTTCCTCAACCTGGGTACCATCATCAGAGCCTTCAAAATGCTGAGCATCCTCCTGCAGCATGTACCTGACACTGTGGTCTAACAGTTCGGGGGAATCCTCCGTGCATGATGGTGGGGCTAGGGAAGGAGTGACTGATGACATTGAGCTGATGGAATAGGCCACTTTGGCAGCTGCATTGGCAAACAAACTACTCTGAGCTTGGGTGACAGAAGATGAGGAGGATGAGGACGGCTTAGTTATCCACTCTACCAACTCTTCTGCATGTTGTGGATCAACACGGCCAGCTGCCGAAAAAAGGACAAGCGTACCCCACGGCCACGTGCTGAGGATGCACCATGTCCACGACCAGCACTGTTGGCTGTAGACACAGAGTCTGCTTGCCCTCTTTTAGTGGCCTGTGAGCATCTGCCTCTCCTTGGCGGCCTTCCAGATGTGCTGTAAAATTTTATTAGCAAAACACCGCCTGAAGTTTACTAGAAAAAGTACACCAGGAATGGCCTGCAGTCAGATATAGGCTTCGCTAGACTAGATTGCAGTGGATATATATATGTAGGAGACTGTATATATATTTAATGCACTGCAGATCACTGAATCACCTGCCTGAAAGTGTATTTGAAAACGTACACCAGGAATGGCCTGCTATCAGATATAGGCTTGGCTAGACTGGAATGCAGTGGATATATATATGTAGGAGACTGTAAATATATTTAATGCACTGCAGATAACTGAATCACCCGCCTGCCTGCCTTAAAGGGTATTTGAAAACGTACACCAGGAATGGCCTGCAGTCAGATATAGTCTTGGCTAGACTAGAATGCAGTGGATATATACCGTATTTATCGGCGTATAACACGCGCCGGCATATAACATGCACCCCAAGTTTAGGAGGGAATTTTAAGGAAAAAAACTTTTAGGAGGAAAGTTTATGGAAAAAACTTACATTTAAATGCCCATCAATGCAGCCTCATCAGTGTCCATCTGCAGCCTTGTCAGTGTCCATCTGTAGTGTTGTCCCCCATTGCAGCCTTGTCCCCCATTGCAGCCTTGTTAGTGTACATCTGTAGTCTTGTACCCGATTGCAGCCTTGTCAGTGTCCCTCTGTAGCCTTACCCTGTGTCGTTTGCATCTTTGAAAATGGCGCCGCCGTTCTCGGCGGCTCTCGGACCCTCTCGGACGCACTCAGCTTTCGGCGGCTCCCGCGGGACTGCGAGAGGTGCAGAGAATGGCCGAAAGTGGTCGAAAGCCGTCGAGAATGGCCAAGAGACCCCGAGAATTGCCGAAAGCAGGCGAGAGCCACCCAGAATGGGCGAGGGCGGGGCGAGAGCCGCCGAGAATGGCCGAAAGCCGGCGAGAAAAGCCGAAAGCCGCTGAGAGCGGCCGAAAAGCTCACAATCGGCGGGGGATCGGCGTATAACACGCACCCACGATTTTCCCCTGACTTTCAGGGGAAAAAAGTGCGTGTTATACGCCGATAAATACGGTATATGTAGGAGACTGTATATATATTTAATGCATTGCAGATCACTGAATCGCCTGCCTGCCTGAAAGTGTATTGGAAAACGTGCAGCAGGAATGGCCTGCAGTCACATATAGAGGCTTGGCTAGATTAGAATGCAGTGGATATATATATGCAGGAGACTGTATATATATTTTATGCACTGCAGCTCACTGAATCACCTGCCTGCCTGAAAGTATATTTGAAAATGTACATCAGGAATGGCCTGCAGTCAGATATAGGCTTGGCTAGACTGGAATGCAGTGGATATATACAGTGGGGACAGAAAGTATTCAGATCCCCTTAAATTTTTCACTCTTTGTTATGTTGCAGCCATTTGCTAAAATCATTTAAGTTCATTTTTTTCCTCATTAAGGGTACACACAGCAAAAACAGAAAAACACAGAATTGTTGACATTTTTGCAGATTTATTAAAAAAGAAAAACTGAAATATCACATGGTCCTAAGTATTCAGATCCTTTGCTCAGTATTTAGTAGAAGCACCCTTTTGATCTAATACAGCCATGAGTCTTTTTGGGAAAAATGCAACAAGTTTTTCACACCTGGATTTGGGGATCCTCTGCCATTCCTCCTTGCAGATCCTCTCCAATTCTGTCAAGTTGGATGGTGAACGTTGATGGACAGCCATTTTTAGGTCTCTCCAGAGATGCTCAATTGGGTTTAAGTCAGGGCTCTGGCTGGTCCATTCAAGAACAGTCACGGAGTTGTTGTGAAGCCACTCCTTCGTTATTTTAGTTGTGTGCTCAGGGTCATTGTCTTGTTGGAAGGTAAACCTTCCGCCCAGTCTGAGGTCCTGAGCATTCTGGATAAGGTTTTCGTCCAGGATATTCCTGTACTTGGCCGCATTCATCTGAAAAACACCCCCACAGCATGATGCTGCTGCCACCACCATGCTGCATTGTTGGGACTGTATTGGACAGGTGATGAGCAGTGCCTGGTTTTCTCCACACATACCGCTTAGAATTAAGGCCAAAAAGTTCTATCTTGGTCTCATCAGACCAGAGAATCTTATTTCTCACCATCTTGGAGTCCTTCAGGTGTTTTTTTTTTTTTTTTAGCAAACTCCATGCGGGCTTTCATGTGTCTTGCACTGAGGAGAGGCTTCCGTCGGGCCACTCTGCCATAAAGCCTCGACTGGTGGAGGGCTGCAGTGATGGTTGATTTTCTACAACTATTTCCTAACTGCATCTCTGGAGCTCAGCCACAGTGATCTGTGGGTTCTTCTTTACCTCTCACCAAGGCTCTTCTCCCCCGATAGCTCAGTTTGGCCGGACGGCCAGCTCTAGGAAGGGATCTGGTCGTCCCAAACGTCTTCCATTTAAGGATTATGGAGGTCACTGTGCTCTTAGGAAGCTTAAGTGCAGCAGAAATTTTTTTGTAACCTTGGCCAGATCTGTGCCTTGTCACAATTCTGTCTCTGAGCTCTTCAGGCAGTTCCTTTGACCTCATGATTCTCATTTGCTCTGACATGCACTGTGAGGTCTTATATAGACAGGTGTGTGGCTTTCCTAATCAAGTCAAATCAGTATAATCAAACACAGCTAGACTCAAATGAAGGTGTAGAACCATCTCAAGGATGATCAGAAGAAATGGACAGCACCTGAGTTAAATATATGAGTGTCACCGCAAAGGGTCTGAATACTTAGGACCATGTGATATTTCAGTTTTTCTTTTTTAATAAATCTGCAAAAATGTCAACAATTCTGTGTTTTTGTGTCAATATGGGGTGCTGTGTGTACATTAATGAGGAAAAAAATGAACTTAAATGATTTTAGCAAATTCACTCTGTGACACTCATATATTTTACTCAGGTGCTGTCCTGACCTTCATTTGAGTCCAGCTGTGTTTGATTATACTGATTGGACTTGATTGGGAAAGCCACACACAAGTCTCTATAAGACCTTACAGCTCAACGTGCATGTCAGAGCAAATGAGAATCATGAGGTCAAAGGAACTGCCTAAAGAGCTCAGAGACAGAATTGTGGCAAGGCACAGATCTGGCCAAGATTACAATAACATTTCTGCTGCACTTAAGTTTCCTAAGAGCACAGTGGCCTCCATAATCCTTAAATGGAAGACGTTTGGGATGACCAAAACCCTTCCTAGAGCTGGCCATCCGGCCAAACTGAGCTATCGGGGGAGAAGAGCCTTGGTGAGAGAGGTAAAGAAGAACCTAAAGATCACTGTGGCTGAGCTCCAGAGATGCAGTCGGGAAATGGGAGAAAGTTGTAGAAAGTCAACCATCACTGCAGCCCTCCACCAGTCGGGGCTTTATGGCAGAGTGGCCCTACGGAAGCCTCTCCTCAGTGCAAGACACACGAAAGCCTGCATGGAGTTTGCTAAAAAAACACTGGAAGGACTCCAAGATGGTGAGAAATAAGATTCTTTGGTCTGATGAGACCAAGATAGAACTTTTTGGCCTTAATTCTAAGCGGTATGTGTGGAGAAAACCAGGCACTGCTTATCACCTGTCCAATACAGTCCCAACAGTGAAGCATGGTGGTGGCAGCATCATGCTGTGGGGGTGTTTTTCAGCTGCAGGGACAGGATGACTGGTAGCAATTGAGGGAAAGGTGATTGCAGCCAAGTACAGGGATATCCTGGACGAAAACCTTCTCTAGCGTGCTCAGGACCTCAGACTGGGCCGAAGGTTTACCTTCCAACAAGACAATGACTCTAAGCATACAGCTAAAATAACAAAGGAGTGGCTTCACAACAACTCCGTGACTGTTCTTGAATGGCCCAGCCAGAGCCCTGACTTAAACCCAATTGGGCATCTCTAGAGAGACCTAAAAATGGCTGTCCACCAACGTTTACCATCCAACCTGACAGAACTGGAGAGGATCTGCAAGGAGGAATGGCAGAGGATCCCCAAATCCAGGTCTGAAAAACCTGTTGCATCTTTCCCAAAAAGACTCATGCTGTATTAGATCAAAAGGGTGCTTCTACTAAATACTGAGAAAAGGGTCTGAATACTTAGAACCATGTGATATTTCAGTTTTTCTTTCGTAATAAATCTGCAAAAATGTCAACAATTCTGTGTTTTTCTGTCAATATGGGGTGCTGTGTGTACATTAATGAGGAAAAAAATGAACTTAAATGATTTTAGTAAATGGCTGCAATATAACAACGAGTGAAAAATCTAAGGGGGTCTGAATACTTTCTGTCCCCACTCTGTATATATATATACACACATATACGAGACTGAATGTATGTGTATGTATGTATGTATATGTGTATATATGTATTTGTGTGTATATATATATATATATATATATATATATATATATATATATATATATATATATATTAAATACACTGCAGCTAACTGAATCGCCTGCCTGCTCAATCTAAATGAAATGACACTCTCGGTCAAGGCCAGCAACACACTACACAGGGCCGATGTGCAGGTGGCCTTATATAGTGTAGGGCGTGGACTTAACCCCCTGAGCCATAATTGGCCAAAGGCACCTTGCTAGAGCTAGAGAACTGACCACACTGTCCTCTCATGGCCAGTGCGTCAGTTTTAATAGGAAAGCAAAGGGACTGGCAGGAACACCAGGGACCTCACACAAAGAAAGCACTACAAGTACATATTACAGCAGGCACATAGCATGAATATGAAATGTTGGGTTTACATACTCTTTAATTAACATACATTGATGCACAATCTATAGTGACTTCTTTCACGTGTATATCTGCAAAACATTAAATAAACAATAGTTCCCTTTAAAGTGGTTGTACACCCTAACATATATCCAGTGAAGTGACTGGCCTCAGGTGATACACAGAGATGAAACAAATCTTCCCTCATAAGTTTTACCTGTTTATTTGCAGTCTTCACTTCTCTACATCTATTCAAAGTCCAGTTATAAAGCTTGTCTGAGCTGTTAGAAAAAAAGAGGACGGAGAGCTGAAGTCACACTCTGCAAAGCTCAGTGAGGAGAGCTCTAAGAGCTTATTGGAGGAAGGAGACACACACCCTTCACACAAGCAGGCTTTTAATCTGCTGTAGGTCCCTCTCCTTTCACCTGTTTTTCTCTTGGTATTAGGAAAACTTGTCACAAGTGACTCATGCTGTTAGAGGAATGAAGCAGCAAACAGAAATGACCCCTGGTGCTCTTAATTGAGACAAGTACACACTATAGAGCTATGCACTTTGTTCATATTTCATGTCTGAGGTTTACAACCACTTTAAAATGGTAGTAAATGCCTTTTGTTTATGCTTTACGTACAGGTAAGCCTATAATGAGACTTACCTCTAGGCACTGCATATATATATATATATATATATATATATATATATATATATATATATGTATATACTTGTAAAGCTGCCGGTGATGTCACCAGCGCATGCGCTCTAAAGGAACGGCATACCCGTGCCGTTCCTTCAGAGTCCTGTGCTGTAAACAGTGACTCCTGCGTGCATGCGCGGGAGTGACATCATTGCGGATCCTCCATTCAAAGGACCGGAGCCCACAAACCCGGAAGGAAGACCAGGTGAAGATGGAAGCCCTGTCAGCAGTGACAGAGCACCACTGGAAGGCTTTGTTTTAAGGCAAGTTTCACATAATGTGCTCATATGTGATGCATACAAGCACATTATAACATTGTCTTGCAGGAGGACGTTGTTTTTTTCCGTTTACTACTGCTTTAGGTTTACAGTTAGTTTTCAATCAATAGCTGTGAGTAATATCCCACATTTATTTTCCAGTTTAGGTATAGGAAGTACATTACTAGACAGTGACACAGTATTGTGCAGATGCAACCATAAACCTTACTTTGAAAAAGTGCTAATAAATAAGTTACATACGCTCAAGAAACTGGATCAGAGCCTTCACAGATGGTTCATATGTTGCTTTGTTGGACATGTTATAATATAACACTATTGCATCATCGCTATATACATCTGGCCTCATTGTCACACCTGTAACAAAGAAATACACATTTAAATGTATATGTATAAATTGTTGGTTGATGGTACACCTCTTTCTGTTTGCTAAACCAAACAGAAAGAAGTATAGGGTTGAGAGTGGCAAGGATTGTGATACTTTTCGAAGAAGCAGGGACATAAACAGCCAGCACATATTTCAATGTTACTTGTTTTTACATTTTTGTTCAGCATAAAGTAAACCTCTCCTAAAGATAAAGGAACCACTGCTGCTCTCCTGTTTCTGAAATATGGGTTGGCTGTCTGTTATACTGACCTTTTGTATTCAATACATTCCGAGCTCTATGCTGCAATGCACTTTCTACAAACAGCCTCACACAGACACAGGGCTGCTATTATAAATCCTAGGGCCCCATACAGCCTAAGGCCTCATGCAAACTGGACATTTTTACAGCTGTTGCTTTTGGCTTCAGGCGTTTTTTCTGCAACCAGTGAACTTTCCAGCATGTTATCCTATGTGTCCATGCACACATAGGCTGTTATCAGCGTTTTTTGTCAGGGACGTTTTCTGGCTAGAAGAAAAAAACCCGAACTGGGCTTTAAGAGTTTTTTAGCTGTAAAAACGCTCTATCTCTGATAAAAGCTTAAAGTGGATGTAAACCCTCACATATACCCAGTGAAGTGAACAGCTTCAGATGATACACAGGGATGAAACAAATCTGGCTACATAAGTTTTACATGCATATCTGCTGTCTTCAGCGTTATATATTCCTTAGAAAGTTCCGATCATGTTAGGAGATTTTCTCTTCCTGTTCAGTACTGCAGTGAAGCCTAGGCATACAGCCACGACAGCTGAATAGAGGAAAGGCACACACACCCTCTCCTCATAGGTAGAGACTTTCAGAACTGTTTGCTGAATAGTTCAGCACTCTGCTAATCTATTTATAGCATCCTCCCCAACACAAAACTCAGGCTGCTTTTATCACATGTGACGGAGAACTTGTCAGACATTATCAGGATGATAACAGAAGAATGGAGCAGGAGACAGCCACGGGACACAGTGCTTTGAAGAGAGATAAGAAAACACTACATATATATATGCCCAGCTCATATTTCAGGAATCTGGTTTATATCCACTTTAAATGCTGAATAACATGGCTATTCAGCGTTTGTCAGCGTTTTTAAAACCATAAGCTTTTGTAGAAGTATAGTTTTGCTAAAACAATGCAAACGCTAAAAAACGCTACTGCAAAAATGCTGCAAAACTCATTCTACAGCTACAGCTTTCTACAGCTAACACTACTGGCTTTTTCATAACATCCACTGTGCATGAGGCCTAACTGTATGGAAGTATGAAACAAGACTGAAGTGTCAGACTTTCTGTAAATTAGACACTAGTTGCAGTGCTCAAAGATAAGCTGCTCCCATCTTCAGCCTCCTAACAGCTAGAAATGAATCTTTCCCATGCTCCCTACTCCAAACTGAAGCTGGGAACTGTATGTGAATTACATAACCATACACTGCACATACATTGTTTTCATGTCTTTTGACATTCAAATTCAGGACCAGTGCTGGAAGGTGCCAGTACATGGTACTGGCACTTTGCAGCACAAAAAAAGTTCCTGGACAGCAGAGTAGAGGTATACTCTGGAAGCATGCACAAGTGAAATCTAAAATGCTAAAAATATTTCTCTAAATAAAATCTAGTTAAATTCCTCAAATTATTTTTATTTCTTTATCAGCATTCAATTGACAGTTTGGGTGACTTATGCTATTGACACTGGATCCAGGCTGATATTCCTTTTGCCTTAATTCTCAATAGCCCTTTCATCATGCAAGAATTGCTTCTGCACACCAACTTGAAACTACAATGAAGTGTAACAACTAGCAAAACCTTTAAAGAGATATTTGGTATGAACAGCGTGACTAAGATTTATCAATTACCTGGTGACTTTATTTGGTCCTGATAAAATGGTTCGTAAGGGCTGATGGTTTTCATCAGGGAGTAGATGGAAAGAGCGAATATTCCAATCATAATAATGTAAAATGCTATATAGTAGGAAACAATGTACACTGTAAAGAGAATACAAAAAAAAAATGTGTTATCAATTTATGATCCTTACCTTGGCTAATAACTGATTCTAATCCTTTGAATTATTATTTTCAAAATAATATAAATTAATATTTTTCATCAGATGAGGACCTGCAATATTGCCACAAATTAACTGCAATTTATGTTAACTATGATATATAACACTTTTTATAAATTCTTCCTGAATGATAGACGCATTGATCCATTCGTTAAATGTGAATCGCAAAACTCAGAATTCAGTAACAGGTATTTATTTCTTAATTAATTAAATTATAATGTATGTAAAGACTAAATGTTTTGTCTTAGTTTCTAATGGAGTGTGAAAGAGTTGGATAACATCCTGTACGTGTCACCAGTACTAGGAATACAGAGATTCGCATCCTGCAAGCCTGTGGACCCCTGCAAAGGACTCTGGATTCACCACCTTGTTGCTGCAATTGAGGACCATTTTAATATAATCTAAACAGTGAGTCTCTTTTCAACTGGTATATCCAGCAAGCAATCACAGCCTGAACATTTTTTTTTTTTTTTTTTTTGGAGGCTCTGTGTTTTGACTATCCTAACTATATGCGGTGCTATCTTTAATGTTTCATGGAAACATGGTGCTGAATGGCTAACAGGCTTGTTGTGGATCTATTGTTTCTCCTTGACTCAAGTCGCATGCTTGCATCACAGCGTGCTGAATTTTTTAAAAATATATATTATCTCTATGATTGACAATGCTACATCCAGAAATCAAACCTATCCTGTTCACTAACTATCAGGAATACTTTCTAGCCAGAATTGCATTTATTTGTCTGAGATAACCAATGCTTTCTTCAACATTGTAAAGACTTAATACAGCAGCTCTATAGGCATATAGGGAGTCTGGAGGTCCATGGTTAAGCACAATACGGGTACCGACTTGTGCTACCAAGGTTTCCCAGAACTCACCTCGCCTAAACACATGTAAGCATTATATATTAAGTCACACTTAATGACTTGAGATGATTGACACGTGTGGATGACTGGGATATGGCTGAGCTCATGGGCACGTTTTTAAGTGACAACGTTGTCAGTTTATGCAATTTCCTATTGTTTATGCTTTCCCTTCAATGATTAAAATGTTTTTCTACTGATTGTTCTAATAAAGCTATATCAGGATAAACCACAGTTTGTTCCTTTTCCTTCACTGAAGGTAAGTACACCTTGGGTCCTATTCCCACTCCCCTTTTATTTTGCATAACAGCAAGAGGCCATTGAAATCTTTCGGGATAGAGAAATGTTGGGTGTCTAATATGGGAAATCCTCCCAATTGGGAGATTTCCTCACACTTCCTGTTGTGACGGGAAATAATAGAATATCTCCATAGAAGAACACAGACCGCCAAATAATCCTTCCACATGCTATCCCAAACAAACAAAAAAAGTTTTGGCTACTTTGTGTTTTTAAATATTTTCAGATTTAAACATGTTTTTCCATATTTAAATACCATTTAGTGCTTGAGATTACAGGTGTATCTACCGTCTTTTCCTTTTTACTGAAATATGAAGGCATGATGGTAAGGATACTATATAGGACATGTATGTCACTATACCACCTGATAGAGATGTAGACCATAAAAACAATGGAAAATGTGAATATTTTCTATTGCCCAGACATTCGAAGCAGACTGATCTACTCAGATAATATAAAATAATAAAAATAGCCTGTTGTTTTTGTCACTTTGTGTTCTTTTTTGTATACTGAAAATTGATAAAGAATTAAAAAAAAAAAATTATATTTCTGCTAAAATTAGCTAGTTAGAAACATGAAAAGTAATATACCCCATTTGATTGGTGATCTTCCCATAAATTCTGATGTGTCAGGATTCCATAGAAAGCGGCTAAAATTTTCCATCCGTTGGCTGCATGTCTTCTTTTCATTAAAAGTGGCCATTTTTGAAGATCAAGATTGAACCCTTCTATACAGCATGCAAAAAGCAGCACCTCACTAAACTAGCACTCTCTTTTATAGAAGTTTGTGAAGGTTGTTTAGATGTCATTGGTTCTGCTGTCAAATCAGATTTAGCTACTCTTCCTGCATTAGCATTGTTATCATACTACTCCATAAGGTTGTTGATATCAGGTAGCATAGAGTTTGTGGTTATCACATGCCCTTCCATTTTCTTCTACATTCTTCACGAAGTAGCATTACGCACATTCTGCACTTGTTAAGCAGCATGAAAGTTCACCTTGATTGGTTTATTTACCGAGATAAGTGCATATGAATTTATGTAGCAAAGCAGAGACCTCTAGTCACATTTTCTTTTGTTAACCCTGGCCAGCTAAAAGCAGGCACAGTGCTAGTTTATATAGAAGAAAACATAATATAACATTTGTAACCAGTTTTGTATTTTTTTACTTTGAAGCAATCACATAATAGGGCTCATTCAGTGAAGGAATACAAAGATCAATAATGATACATAAATTTAGTCCTCAAAAGCAGTCTCTGTGGTTTACTGCAGTAAGACAACCAAAGGATGAATTATGTTTAGGTTCTAATGATTTTCATTTAATACACCTCTCCTTGGTGACTAGTGTATTATGCTAATTGATACACAAATTAATATGCCAATTTCTTTAAAGTTTTAAATTATAATTCCAAACTAAAAACAAACATATTCATTCATATTTTATATATTCCAGTACCTGTTGGTATTTTAATATTTTTTTTGGCATTCTATGGTGGCCAGTATTGTATATGGAACTATAATGCATAATACCCATTTTCTAGTCACCAGTTCAGAATAAGTTTATCTTGGTCTCATCAGACCACAGGACATGGTTCCAGTAATCCATGTCCTTAGTCTGCTTGTCTTCAGCAAACTGTTTGCGGGCTTTCTTGTGCATCATCTTTAGAAGAGGCTTCCTTCTGGGACGACAGCCATGCAGACCAATTTAAAGCAGTGTGCGGCGTATGGTCTGAGCACTGACAGGCTGACCCCCACCCCTTCAACTTCTGCAGCAATGCTGGCAGCAAATATAAAGAAAGTGGGTGTTGCGCTGACCTAAAAATGGGGTAAATTATCCTTTAGCAGTGTAAAGTTAAAAATCATATGTAGATACACGGTGCCAGAGTGCACGATGTTTAACTTGTAAGGTGCTTATTCGTATTAAAAACGACAATATGTGTCTAATAAGGTAGTACTAAACATACGCATCAATCCTCATACATGTGTAGCAATCTCTATAAAAGTGCTATAGTGCTAAATGGTCCACCCTTATGCTGTTATTGTGACACACGCCTGACGTGTCCAATGACATATTTGGGATCTATGTGATTAAAGCAAAAGGGTTTGGGAAGTGACCCATATACGCGCCACTTATTCACTTTGCATTTTTTGTGTCGTTTGAACTGATTGCAATTTTTGCTGGACTTTGCACATATTTGTTTATTGCACTTTACACTTGTTGAACTTTGCACAATATTTGCTCATTTGCACTTTATTCATGTGACCCACATTTAGTGTGTATTAGGATATATATATGATGAGGGCGATAGGGTCTGGGAAGTGACCAACATATACGCCATATACTCATTTTGCATTTTTGGGTTGTTTGCACTTATGTGTATTCTATGCTAGTTTTTGCACAATTTGTTTGTTGGCACTATACTGCACATTATATATGTCATTTAGTTTTTTTGCATTAGGAATTGTTTTTGATCTTTGTTTACATGGGTATATATTTATAGAATATTTATTGTTTTTCACCTTTAGCACTATAGCACTTTTATAGAGATTGCTACACATGTATGAGGATTGATGCGTATGTTTAGTACTACCTTATTGGACACATATTGTCGTTTTGTAATACGAATAAGCACCTTACAAGTTACACATCGTGCACTCTGGCACCGTGTATCTACATATGATTTTTGAGTTTACACTGCTAAAGGATAATTTACCCCATTTTTAGGTTAGCGCAGCACCCACTTTCTTTATATTTTCTCGACCTATGGGCTTTGTTTGATCCCATTTGGTGTCGGCAGCTGTCCGTATATACACCTTTTTTCCCAGGTAGCGCAGGAATAATCTACACTTTTAATGCTGGCAGCACTCATACATCTATTTTCCAAAGACAACCTCTGGATATGACGCTGAGCACGTGCACTCTTTGGTCAACAATGGCGAGGCCTGCTCTGAGTGGAACCTGTCCTGTTAAACCGCTGTATGGTCTTGGCCACCATGCTGCAGCCTGGTTTCAGGGTATTGGCAATCTTCTTATAGCCTAGACCATCTTTATGTAGAGCAAAAATTCTTTTTTTCAGATCGACAGAGAGTTCTTTGCCATGAGGTGCCATGTTGAACTTCCAGTGACCAGTATGAGAGAGTGAGAGCGATAACACCAAATTTAACACACCTGCTCCCCATTCACACCCGAGACCTTGTAGTACTAACGAGTCACATGACACCAGGGAGGGAAAATGGCTAATTGGGCCCAATTTGGACATTTTCACTTAGGGGTGTACTCACTTTTGTTGTTTAGACATTAATGGCTGCGTGTTGAGTTATTTTGAGGGGACAGCAAATTTACACTGTTATACAAGCTGTGAACTCACTACTTTACATTGTAGCAAAGTGTAATTTATACAAGCTATGAACTCAATACTTTACATTGTAGCAAAGTGTAATTTCTTCTGTGTTGTCACATGAAAAGATATAATAAAATATTATAAGGGTCTGAATACTTAGGACCATGTGATATTTCAGTTTTTCTTTTTTAATAAATCTGCAAAATCATGAGAAATCATGAGAATCATGAGGTCAAAGAAACTGCCTGAAGAGCTCAGAGACAGAATTGTGACAAGGCACAGATCTGGCCAAGGTTACAAAAAAAATTCTGCTGCACTTAGGGTTCCTAAGAGCACAGTGGCCTCCATAATCCTTAAATGGAAGACGTTTAGGATGACCAGAACCCTTCCCAGAGCTGGCCGTCCGGCCAAACTGAGCTATCGGGGGAGAAGAGCCTTGGTGAGAGAGGTAAAGAAGAACCCAAAGATCACTGTGACTGAGCTCCAGAGATGCAGTCGGGAGATAGGAGAAAGTTGTAGAAAGTCAACCATCACTGCAGCCCTCCACCAGTTGGGGCTTTATGGCAGAGTGGCCCGACGGAAGCCTCTCCTCAGTGCAAGACCCATGAAAGCCCGCATGGAGTTTGCTAAAAAAACACTTGAAGGACTCCAAGATGGTGAGAAATAAGATTCTCTGGTCTGATGAGACCAAGATAGAACTTTTTGGCCTTAATTCTAAGCGGTATGTGTGGAGAAAACCAGGCACTGCTCATCACCTGTCCAATACAGTCCCAACAGTGAAGCACGGTGGTGGCAGCATCATGCTGTGGGGGTGTTGCAATCGAGGGAAAGATGAATGTGGCCAAGTACAGGGATATCCTGAACGAAAACCTTCTCCAGAGTTATGGAGATCTGGGGCCCTTGGCTGGATACCCAGGGTACCAGTGATTGCATGCTTTCAATGATATCTGATTAGCAGACTGATTCTCCACTCTGCTTTATACCCTTCTTATTACAGTAGTACCGTAATTCCCCAAAAATAAGTCCTACCCTTATAAGACCTAGTGTGGTTTTCCTGAATGGCTGCACTATAAACCCTATCCCAAAAATTAGCCTTATTTAAAGTGACTGTAAAATACTGTAATATGCTCTGTTATTATTATTATTATGATTATATAATATGCAATGTGTTTGTTTCTGTAACATTATTATGCAAAAAACCTTCTTTAGCTGGGTTCACACTAGTGCTAATTGGATGCAGATTTCCCCACATCCAATTCGCATGTCAGGAGACTGTGACTGGCTCTCAATGGAGCTGGTTCACATATCTCCAGGGAGGCTGCGGAGCAGTTTGCAGAAGAGTCCTGTGCGTTTTCTGGTCCATTTCCAGTCCGAATTCAACCAAAAATTCAGGCCCGATTCGTCCCTGAAACAGAGAACAGGGACGCACTGGACCCCTGCTGTGAGCCGCTCTGCACACCAGTATGAACCCAGCCTTACAGCGCTGCTGGGCGCTCACCTATCCTCCTACTGCTCACCCCCTCTCCTCCCGGCTGACGTCAGCAGGGGATCTTGGTCCCTCCCTCTGCAGTGCTCGGAGCAGGGAAGAGAGCTCTGGCAGGTCATTTGAGCGCCCAATGGCGATGTAAAGAAGGTATTTTGCACAATAATGTTACAGAAACACACATACACTGCACATTATATAATACTGTAATAGAGCGGATTACAAGATTCCTTAATGCTAAATGCTAATGACTCCTAAACTGTCAGGCAGGGAGGGAGAGGGGGAGAGCAAACAGGGGACACAGGAACTGACAAATGAGAGCGGAGTGTTCAATCTAATGGCAAAATATGAAGTTACTGTACAGTATTTTATATACAGTATGTACTCACTAAGAATGTTTTTCTTTTTTAAATACATTTTATTGCATTATTCCTGTAAAAAAAATAGAATAAAATAACGCAAAACAGTTTCCTTTCAACACACAATTTGGCAATAATTTAACAATTTTATCCAAGGGCAGAAAAATAACATGCTGATTACAGGGAAAGATGGGCCTCATGCAGGAACTGGCAGGATCAACCAGGTTTTTTAGAACATACTGTAGAGAGGGGTAAATAACACAGTACAAGCACTGTGCTGTCTATCATGCTTTAAAGGATCAGAATATATATATTTTTTATTTTTAGGGTTACAACCACTTTAAGATCATCAGCAAGAGGGACTCGAGACTTATTACGTATAGGAATATTTTGATCCCCAGACAAGATGAGTGCAAGAAGAAAGAGCTATTCCATCGAGTACAAGAAATGAATCGTGGCGGACTCCTGAGGTAAGAATTTTACAGCTTTCTGCAGAGATTAAGTTAAATCTCTGAATGGTCCAAAAATGGCGAGCAGAGTACGATGACCTCAGTAAAAAGGTG
Organism: Lithobates clamitans; assembly: GCA_037952925.1. Lineage (NCBI taxonomy): Eukaryota > Metazoa > Chordata > Amphibia > Anura > Ranidae > Lithobates > Lithobates clamitans. The sequence goes on along the minus strand of JBBGZY010001250.1, from coordinate 1,728,992 downwards.
GACGAGGGAAATGCTAAGAAGCGCAAGTGTGGATCAGGTCGGCAGCCATTATTTCCTGAGCTGGAAGACATCATCTGTGAATGGATTGCTGACAAGAAAGCAAAGGCTTTGGTTGTGCACATGGCTGATTTTCAAGCATTTGCACTTGCAATGGCACCACAGTTTGAACTATCCCCAGAAAAATTCAAAGCATCACAACACTAGATTGGATAGCTTCTTTCAGCGATATGAGCTGTCTCTAATAAGATCGACAACACTGTTCAAGCTGGAAGATACTGAAGTTGTTACTTACACATAAGTATAAATTACAGTAGCAAGGGGTCATTTGGGGGGGTATTTGTACTTTCCTGACTTGTTAGTGTCTCAAGAAATGAGATACACCAGATGTACTGAAGGCCTGATAAGATGTGATCAATTTTCAGTGATCGGCACCATAGTTTGTAGACTCTATAACTTTCACAAAGACCAAATAATATACACTATTTGGGTTATTTTTACCAAAGATATGTAGCAGTATAAAACTTGGCCAAAATTTATGAAGATAAATTACTAATGAGGAAAATTTTATTTTTTTCAAAATTTACAGCCTTTTTTTTATTTATATCACAAAAAATAAAAAACCCACTAGTGATTAAATACCACCAAAAGAAAGCTCTATTTGTGTGAAAAAAGGACGCAAATTTCATACGGGTATAGTGTTGCATGACTGAGCAATTGTCATTCAAAGTGTGAGAGCGCTGAAAATTGGTCTGGGCAGGAAGGGGGTGTAAGTGCATTGTATTGAGGTAGTTAAGGAGAGCTCTATTGCTGTACTTGAGAAATTAGGCCCAATGGTTCGACAGGCCATGGAGATGCAAGAAATTCAGGCCGGAATTCAGGGTTTGGAGAGTTATGACGATGTTCCAGAAGAAGATGACTTGACTGTATTTGAATACATGTAGATTATTCTACATGAATAAATAAGACACCCCCTGAAAGTAAGCCCTAATGTGTCTTTTGTAGCCAAAATTATTATAAGACCCGGTCTTTTTTTGGGGGAAACACAGTATTATGGGTATTATGGTATATTGCCATCTCTCTTGTCATCACAGTGTTCAGGGGGAATTGCAGCCAGAGTTTGTTTATATTGCTCAGGTTATGCATACAGGTGAAACTGAGATCAGGAAGATCTGGGCCCTTATAGGTTGACACTTTGTTAGGATTTACTAAACAGGTTTGGGAATGCAAGTCTTTTTCCCGTGTTTTGTTTGTTTATGAGTTATTGCTTTGTATGAAACAACATATCTGTCTAAATATACATTCACTTGGGCACATCAGCCAACTGCAGGTTTATTCTCGAAATCGCATTGTGTATATCATTTGTTGCGTTGACCAATACCTGTACCTATGCTTAATGTGAGGCCCTTTTTCCTGAATGTATGTCTATTTGTGGTTTATTCTCTAAAAAAATAATATTATGAGAAGGCAATTTTATTCATATTGAATTATACAGCTCTTAAGTAAGGAACTTTTTATTTATCTATTCTACATTGAACTGGATGAATTGATGGAGCTTTTATGAATTTATTAATTTGATCACAATTTTATTCATTTATTTGATGTTTATATAATTTGTCACCAATATATTTAATATTATTTATTAACCTCTATAGTCACATTCTTAAGGTCCATTTAATTCAAACACTGAATTTTATTTCGAGCATTATGTTTATTTATTTGCACAATTTGCACATTCATGTTGATGAATTGGTGGAACTATTTTTTAATTCTATGTTTATTTCAATTTTTGGCACTGCATCACAAAAATTAACATCTATTTGACCCCTCAATGATTAGAAAAATGAACAAACTTTCTTAGAACATTCTTAACCTAAGAGTTTCTTTTTTTAAATTCTACCCATCAATGGCTACCCTAAAGTATTTGTAAAGGTTTTTTTTTGTAAAAATAACAAACATGTTTTACGTAACCAAAATCGCATTAAAAACGCTGCACTACCAAAGGTATAAGCAAAAAGCCTCTGAACTGGCTGATTCAAAAACTCGGGAGCGCTGACCGGAGAGATCGTTGTACTAACATCAGATAGTTAGTACATCGGCTCTGACCCGAGCTGCCAGTTTTTTTTCGGTCAACAAGCTGGGGTTGACTGAAAAAGAACTGATAGTGTGTACTAGGCTTTAGGCTCAATGAATTCAGTAAACAACTGGCTTCGTTCAGCACACCTGAGAATAAAACTTCACTTGTGAAAAGGAAATAAGAGCTTAATTTTTTTCTGATATTAGATAACACAATATTAAGGAGAAATCTAAATAACATGCAATATTTCATATTTACCTAATGAAAAAACTAAACTGTAATTTTTAGTCTTGCTACAATAAAAAAGGATATTTATAAAACTACTAAACATTATATTCAAATATATACCATATCCCAAAACCAATAAGCATTAGCTTTAACAAAATAGCACTTTGGAGCTAATACATTTAACTCATAAGTAAAATAAAAATAAAATAAGTTCCTGCATATGGAAACCAGTTTTTAATAAACTAAAAGGTAATACTTGAAAGAAGACTATTTGCAACAACTCCATGTTTTTTCTCATTCTCTTCTGCCAAACTGATATTAAAGGAGAACTAGGGCAAAAGCTCTTTTGGGCCAAAGCTTTCTCCTTCTCCTGTGGGTCACAATACTGCACTTTTTTTCTGCACTTCTGTGACCTGTATTTCAGCCGACAGCGGGCTAAAGCTGTTCCAGGCTCTGGAGAGATCCTGACTTTAATGTAGGGATCCGCCTAGATTCCTGAGCAGCAGCTAGCTCAGCCTCTCATCACGCCGCTGGGAGCTTGAGGCAGCTGCTCCCACCCCCTGCACAGTCCAGTGCTCCAGTGAGTGCTGGAGGGGCAGAGCAGAGAGCCAGCAACCATCAGTCTCCAGCTTTCTGTGAAGACCGATAACCAAGCGATCGCCGCAATTTGATCGCTCGGTTCTTTTTGGTCTAGAGGTCGTGGGGGACAGATCCATTGGACTGATGCTGCATATATCTAGTTAAGTACAGTATCTCTTACATTGCTACAATGTAAAGTAGTGACTGTACAGCTTGTATAACAGTGTAAATTTGCTGTCCCCTCAAAATAACTCAACACACAGCCATTAATGTTTAAACTGCTGGCAACAAAAGTGAGTACACCCCTAAGTGATAATGTCCAAATTGGGCCCAAAGTGTCAATAATTTGTGTGGCCACCATTATTTTCCAGCACTGCCTTAACCCTCTTGGGCATGGAGTTCAACCAGAGCTTCACAGGTTGCCACTAGAGTCCTCTTCCACTCCTCCATGATGACATCACGGAGCTGGTGGATGTTAGAGACTTTGCGCTCCTCCACCCTCTGTTTGAGGATGCCTCACAGATGCTCAATAGGGTTTAGGTCTGGAGACATGCTTGGCCAGTCCATCACCTTTCCCCTCAGCTTCTTTAGCATGGCAGTGGTCGTCTTGGAGGTGTGTTTGGGGTCGTTATCATGTTGAAATACTGCCCTGCGGCCCAGTCTCCGGAGGGAGGGGATCATGCACTGCTTTAGTATGTCACTGTACATGTTGGCATTCATGGTTCCCTCAATGAATTGTAGCTTCAGACCATGACACTCCTACCACCTAGCTTGACTGTAGGCAAGACACACTTGTCTTTGTACTTTGTACTCCTCACCTTTTTGCTGCCACATATGCTTGACACCATCTGAACTATATAAGTTTATCTTGGTCTCATCAGACCACAGGACATGGTTCCAGTAATTCATGCCCTTAGTCTGCTTGTCTTCAGTAGGGATTAGCCGAACACCCCTCGGTTCGGTTCGCACCAGAACCTGCGAACGGACCGAAAGTTCGAGCGAACTTTAGAACCCCATTAAAGTCTATGGGACTCGAACGTTCAAAATCAAAAGTGCTAATTTTAAAGGCTAATATGCATGGTATTGTCCTAAAAAGGATTTGGGAACCCGGGTCCTGCCCCAGGGGACATGTATCAATGCAAAAAAAAGTTTTACTGCTCCCAGTTTTTCTGGGAGCAGTGATTTTTTTAATGCTTAAAGTGAAAAAATAAAAGTGAAATATTCCTTTAAATATCGTACCTGGGGGGTGTCTATAGTATGCCTGTAAAGTGGCGCGTGTTTCTCATGCTTAGAACAGTCCCTGCACAAAATGGCATTTTGAAAGGAATAAAAGTAATTTAAAACTGCTTACGGCTTTAATGTAATGCCAGGTCCCGGAAATATGGATGAAAATCAGTGAGACAAATGGCATGGGTACCCCCCCAGTCCATAACCAGGCCCTTTGGGTCTTGTATGGATATTAAGGGGAACCCCGCACCCAAATTAAAAAAAGCAAAGGCGTGGGGCCCCCAGGCCCTATATACTCTGAACAGCAGTATACAGGCAGTGCAAACAAGACAGGGACTGTAGGTTTGTTGTTAAGTAGAATCTGTTTTTAATTTTGAACTGGTACATTTTTAAAGTGTAGCTCCAGCCAAAAAAATCTATTTTTAGCCTTTTTGGAAAACATAGGGAAAGGTTATCATCCCTGTAACATTTGTTTTGCTGCTAGTGCACCTCTTCAGAAGATTTCACCTCACTTTCTGTCCCAATGACAAATGTTTTTTGAAAATTTGGGTTTTTTAGTGAAACAAGGATTGGTGATAAAGCATCAGTGAAGAGGAGACATGTTTTTCCCATATTAACTCTTACAGGAGAGAATTTCCCTTCCTAGGGGTAGATTTCATCTCACTTCCTGTTGTCTCCTTCCGTTTGCAAGTAGGAGTCGTTTGTAAGTTGGATGTTTGAAAGTAGGGGCCTGCCCTATATACTCTGCAGAAATTGGGGCCTTAAGTGTTGGTGTTGCCACAACACTGTAAGCCCTCACAGTTATTCTTGGTGGGCACAGGAACGGGCCCTGCTGTGAAATATTAGATCAAGAATTGTAATTACATGCCATTGTTGAACAGGGGCAGAAAAAATGGGCCTTTGGTGGTGGTGCTGGTGCCACAACACTGTAAGTTCTCACAGTTACTCTTGGTGGGCTCTGGAATGGGCCCTGCTGTGAAATATCATATCAAGAATTGTAATTACATGTACCTGTTGAACAGGGGCAGAAAAATTGGGCCTTTGGTGGTGGTGGTGTTACCACAACACTGTAAGCCCTCACAGTTATTGTTGGTGGGCGCAGGAATGGGCCCTGCTGTGAAATATTAGATCAAGAATTGTAATTACATGTCCCTGATGAACAGGGGCAGAAAAATTGGGCCTTAGGCACTGGTGCCACAACACTGCAACCCCTCACAGATGCTATAGTTGGAGCGCAGGAATGAGCCCTGCTGCAAAGTATTGCATCAAAAATTGTAAATATATGCTCCTGTTAAACAGGAGCTGAAAATTTGGGCCTTGGGCACTGGTGCTGGTGCCACTACACTGCAACCCCTCACAGATACTCTAGTTGGAGCGCAGGAATGAGCCCTGCTGCAAAGTATTGCATCAAAAATTGTAATTACACCCCCCCGTTAAACAGGGGCAGAAAATTGCCACAACACTGCTACCCCTCACAGATACTCTAGTTGGAGCACAGGAATGAGCCCTGCTGCAAAGTATTGCATCAAAAATTGTAATTATACGCCCCTGTTAAACAGGGGCTGAAAAATTGGGCCTTGGGCACTGGTGCTGGTGCCACAACACTGCAACCCCTCACAGATACTATATTTGGAGCGCAGGAATGAGCCCTGCTGCAAAGTATTGCATCAAAAATTGTAATTACACACCCCTGTTAAACAGGGGCAGAAAATTGCCACAACACTGCAACCCCTCACAGATACTCTAGTTGGAGCACAGGAATGAGCCCTGCTGCAAAATATTGCATCAAAAATTGTAATTACTGGAAAAAGAAATATGCACTATAAGTGCATTTAGGTCGCCCTTGAAGGATATTTGTGCTGGCCAAAAATATTTAATCTCATAGATAGTTTTTTATATAAAAGTGCACTACAGTGCCATCTTTATTAAACATATAGAAATTCAATATATAAAAGGTAACAGTAGAAAATACAAATGTATAAAGTGCAAATACAAACACTGTACATCCAATTGCATATAGAAGATATAGCACCCATGTGCCTACAGCCCGCAGCCTGTATGTAGAGGATCAAGCGGATGAGGTGTATAGCACGTGACCCGACATGTTTCGGAAATAGGTGTGTATTACTCCTTCATCAAGGGATTTATAATTAGGTGCTCAAGTCTATCTGTAAATTTCAAAAGACAATAAAAGAGTAATAGAAGATATCTATATCGTCATAAATTGTATGCGACTGCACTTTTGCAATATATGCGATTTAGTAATTATTGGGAAAGTAATACAAAAAAAGTCTAATAGAGACTAATCGTACTTACATCAATTTGATTCATAAAAGCAAGCAGAAAATAACAAAGAACAGCGGTTGAACCAGCAGAACTGGGAGCAGGCTGATTTTTTGGTTCACAGAGCACAAGATGGGTAGCCAGGAGTGCAGTGCAGAGCGTTGCAGCACTTTCACAAGGGATGGCCGATAGAGATCTGTGTATTTAAAGATTGGTGTTGTAAATGTACAAGGCATATAATTAAGCCAATGCTTTGCTGAAAGACCGAATGGTCGTTCAGCTATAGTAAAGGAGAAAATAAGCATGTAGGGTGAGTATTCCAGTATGTAGAGCAAAGTATCCAATCAAATTACCTTGTGGCTGTTTAGTAATCTCTCAAGACTCAGACCTCCAGGCAGCAGTTCAAAAGACTGACAAATGCCTAAGGAGTGTCTGTGTCTTACATAGGACAGCTGATTGGACATCAGCCAATCAGTGTCCGCTCCACATAATCAGCTGCATAGCAAGCAGCCATGTGTGGAGATCGGGCATCCCCCAGACGACGAGGCGCGCGGCGTAGCCACGCCCCTAAGGGCGTGATGACGTCACGCGTCTCGACGTCACCGGCGGGTATGCGGTCCCGGCGCGAGTAACGGAGCTCACACAGGGAACCGTACAGGAGCTCGTCCACATGCAGAAGGCCTATGGGACACGCAGCCAGGTGCTGCCCCATGGCCATGAATGTGTGGAGCTTACCCGCCGGGTGTCCGTGCGCACGCACGCATTCCACATCGAGGAAAACTGCGCCACCTTGTGGATGGATTGAAAAGTGAACAGAGATGAATCGCAAAAACCAGCCTGCTGTACATGGATACATAAATAAAAGAACAAGAAAGGAAGGAACATAGTATGCATTTGACCAGGGGTTACATATGAACAATTTATAAAATAGCAGTCAATTTCATACAGTGTTAATAAAATAAGCAGAGTGTTAAAGTGTTCAATAATTTAGAGCAATTCATACTTCAACGGTATGGAGAACCCAGGTATATACAGTATTCAGACATATAATAGTGTAACGATGATTTTAAATCAAGGACAGTCTAAATGTATGTAGACATAGTGTCCCATACCTATACCTGTATCTATCTGAAAATGTCCAATATACTAATGAATAATATTTATTGCATAATAAAGTATGGAAAATGACGAGGAAAGAAAAACAAGAGTTAATTAGATAAAGTTGTTATTGGATTAGAAGGTAAAAGCGAACAGTAGGCTATATTGGGAAGTCCCTACAGATCCAGTTCGCAGACCCCTGATGTGAAACCGGGAAGGAACGGTTTAAAGTTGAAGGCCCCGTTGAGGCCAGGTGGATGATTTGCCCGTAGATTATGTATCCATCTCAGTTCGCATTGGAGAAGACGCTTGTTGAAATCTCCTCCCCTCGGACTGAAGTGGATACGATCGAGGGCTAAAAAGTGTACTTTGGGAGTCGATGAGGGGTGGGCCATTGCTATATGACGACCAATCGGCAAGTCTGGATCGCGTTTGCGTATGGTGCCAAGATGTTGGTAAATGCGTTTCCAGAATTCGTTTATGGTCTTGCCAACATAGTAGCACCCGCATTCGCAAGTAAGTAGATATACTATTGCTGGGGTTTTGCAGTTAACATAGTGCTTGGGAGTGAACAGTTGGCCATTGGGCAAAATAATGTTTTTTCGTTTGTCCATATATTGGCAGTAATGGCAGCCCCCACACATATATGTTCCCAATGTTTTACACGGATCGCCTCTGCAGGCTTTGTACTCACTTTTAACTATTTTGTCTCCTATGGATGGTGGCCTCCTATAGGTGACTATTGGGGCACTAGGGACAAAGGGGGCCAAAGTTTGGTCCATTGTTAGTAAGTGCCAGTATTTGTTTAGAATGCGCTTTATCTGCCTGTGTTCTGATGAATATGTCGTGATAATTCTGGTTGTTTCATCTTTACTAGGTTGTTTTTGTGCATTAAGTAAGTCACGACGGGGTTGATTGAGCGCTCGTTTGTACGCTTTTTTTAGACAGGTGTTTGAATATCCTCTTTCGAGGAGTCTCTTTTTTAAGATATTAGCTTCCATTTTGAATCCAGCATCATCGGAGCAGTTGCGGCGTGCTCTTAAATATTGGCTATATGGTATGGAGGCTAGAAGGGGTTTGGGATGGAAGCTACTTGCATGCAGCAGGGAATTGCCAGCTGTGGGCTTGCGGTATAGTTCACTAGAGAGATTGCCATCTGGTGATCTTTTGATCAGTACATCCAAAAATGTAATTTCATTTGGAAAAAAAAATTGGGCCTTTGGTGGTGGTGGTGTTACCACAACACTGTAAGCCCTCACAGTTATTGTTGGTGGGCGCAGGAATGGGCCCTGCTGTGAAATATTAGATCAAGAATTGTAATTACATGTCCCTGATGAACAGGGGCAGAAAAATTGGGCCTTAGGCACTGGTGCCACAACACTGCAACCCCTCACAGATGCTATAGTTGGAGCGCAGGAATGAGCCCTGCTGCAAAGTATTGCATCAAAAATTGTAAATATATGCTCCTGTTAAACAGGAGCTGAAAATTTGGGCCTTGGGCACTGGTGCTGGTGCCACTACACTGCAACCCCTCACAGATACTCTAGTTGGAGCACAGGAATGAGCCCTGCTGCAAAGTATTGCATCAAAAATTGTAATTATACGCCCCTGTTAAACAGGGGCTGAAAAATTGGGCCTTGGGCACTGGTGCTGGTGCCACAACACTGCAACCCCTCACAGATACTATATTTGGAGCGCAGGAATGAGCCCTGCTGCAAAGTATTGCATCAAAAATTGTAATTACACACCCCTGTTAAACAGGGGCAGAAAATTGCCACAACACTGCAACCCCTCACAGATACTCTAGTTGGAGCACAGGAATGAGCCCTGCTGCAAAATATTGCATCAAAAATTGTAATTATACGCCCCTGTTAAACAGGGGCTGAAAAATTGGGCCTTGGGCACTGGTGCTGGTGCCACAACACTGAAACCCCTCACAGATACTCTAGTTGGAGAACAGGAATGAGCCCTGCTGCAAAGTATTGCATCAAAAATTGTAATTACACGCCTCTGTTAAACAGGGGCAGAAAAATTTGGCCTTGGCCACTGGTGGGGGTGTCCAGAACCAAAAATGTTCTTACAAGCTATCAGCATGAAAATTGAGGAGGAAGAGGATTGTGACTCAGCATAACAGGATAGTCTCTCAGCATCAGCATAGGCAGTCTTGAAGGGATCTCAAATTTAAAAAAAAATCAATTGGTTACATCAGCATCAGGTGCTTGGTAGCTGGAGATCCAAGACTGATTCATTTTTATGAAGGTCAGCCGGTCGACCGATTCGTTGGACAGGCGCACCCTGTGATCGGTTACAAAGCCTCCAGCAGCATTGAATGTGCGTTCCGAAAGAATGCTGGATGCAGGACAGGCCAGTAGCTCAATTGCATACTGTGCAAGCTCTAGCCAGTGATCCATCCTCAAGACCCAGTAACCCAGAGGATTTTCGGTGGGAAAGGTGTCCAAGTCTGATCTTTCCCCTAGGTAATCCTGCACCATGTGAATCAGACGCTGGCGATGGTTGCTGTAACTGATCAGACCTTGGGGCTGCGGACAGAAAAATTGTCTGAACGCATCCTTCAGACGGCCACCTTCTCCACCGCTCCTTCTGTGACTGACAGAAGCCCCAGCAACACATTGTCCAGGAGGACCAGGAAATTGTAACCTCCCAGGCTCTGGAAACGTGTTGCACAAACCTTTCTGCAAGGCCTCCCGAAGTTGTTACATCCTCTGCTCCCTCTGCGACGGCAAGATAAGGTCCGCAACCTTACCCTTGTAACGTGGATCAAGGAGGGTTGCCAGCCAGTAATCATCCCTCCCCTTGATACCACGAATACGAGGATCCTTCCGCAGGCTTTGCAGGATCAGGGAGGCCATGCAGCGTAGGTTTGCTGAGGCATTCGGTCCAGAGTCCTCTGGGTCACTAAGGATGACATGATCCGCAGCCACCTCCTCCCAGTCACGTACAAGTTTCTTCGGACTGTAAATGATCCCTTGAAGACTGCTGCTGATGCTGAGTGCCAGGCTCCACCTCCATGCTGACACAATCCTCCTCCTCGTCCTCTTCCTGTGTGATCAGCGGGCACGCAGGAACACTGTCTGGATAAAGGGGGCCTAGAGAGGTAAGGAAGTTCTCCTCTTCCTCCCTCTGTTCTGCCTCAAGTGCCCTGTCCATTATTCCACACAGCGTGTGCTCCAACAGGTGGACAAGAGAGACAGTGTCACTGATGCATGCACTGTCACTGCTCACCATCCTCGTGGCCTCCTCAAATGGTGACAGGACAGTGCATGCATCCCTGATCATAACCCACTGGCGTGAGGTAAAAAACAAGGTCCCCTGACCCTGTCCTGGTGCCATAGTCGCATAGATACTCATTGATGGCCCTCTGCTGCGTGTGCAGCTGCTGCAGCATGGCCAACGTTGAGTTCCACCTGGTGAGCATGTTACAGATTAGGCCGAGCACTGACCAGCCGAGCACTGGCATTATATTACCTGTGGAAATGCACACAGACTTTCCTGGCCTGCCTCAGGACATCCTGTGAGCCTGGGTACCTGCCCAAGAACCACTGCACCACCAAGTTAAGGACGTGAGCCAAACAGGGCACATGTGTCAGTTGTCCCTGTCGGAGGCGGAGAGGAGGTTGGTGTCATTGTCATAAACCACAATACCTGGCTTAAGCTGGTGTGGCATCAACCACCTCTGAACCTGCCCCTGCAGAGCTGACAGAATCTCTCCCCCAGTGTGGCTCCTGTCAAGCACACCAGTTCAAGCACCGCATGGTTGCCTGCGTGCTTGCGTAGCCCCTTGAACGCCTACGGAGCATCGCTGGTTCCGAGAACAAATCAGCACAGAAAGAGGCCATGGAGGAAGAAGAAAAGGAGGGGGTGGAGGAGAGAGGTGTGGCGGAATCACCACTAGCAGAATTTTGGAGGCATGGTGGCGGAACAACCTCCAACACTACTGCACTCTGTCCTGCATGCTTCCCAGCTGCCAGAAGAGTCACCCAGTGCGCGATGTAAGATAGGTAACGTCCCTGTCCATACCTGCTGGACCATGAGTCAGCGGTAATATGCACCTTACCGCTGACTGCCCTGTCCAGCGAGGCCAAGACATTGCCTTCCACATGCTGGTAGAGAGCCGGAATCACCTTCCATGAGAAAAAGTGGCGTTTGGGAACCTGCCACTGAGGAACCGCACATTCCACAAACTCACGGAAGGGGGCAGAGTCTACCAACTGAAAAGGCAGCAGTTGAAGGGCTAGCAATTTAGCCAAGCTAACATTCAACCGCTGGGCATGTGGATGGCTGGGAGCGAACTTCTTTCGGCGGTGCAGCAGCTGGGGCAGGGAAATTTGCCTGGTACAATATGACGTCGGTATACCGATAGCTGATTGCCCGCAAGTACTTGGCTGTGACACACCTAATTCTACACCTTCATTCCTCTCAGTGCAGGTTTCAGAGAGGACTGAAGGTATAGTGGGGTTGGAGATCCCAGCTGATGAGGAGCAAGGAGAGGTTCGCTTTGTTCTTTGGTGTAGGTCTTTTAGGTACGCTTGCCAACAAACTGCATGGCAGGTCGACATATGTCTGGTCAAGCATGTGGTGCCCAAGCGGCTGATGTTGTGGCCACACAAGATACATATGTTGCAAATAGCAGCGGTGGGATCTGATGCACTCGTCTCAAAAAAGGCCCACACCAAAGAACTTTTGGAATAACGCGCAGAGACAGTGTGATGCAGTCGGTGTGCTGCCCTTAAGCTGGCCCCTGGAGGGCATCCTGCCTTGTTGGAGATGTGCCTCCTCCTCTCTCCTATCAGACACCCACCTAGAATCAGTGACCTCATCATCCCTTCCTTCCTCATCACTGGAGCAAAGCTGGCAGTATGCTGAAGCTGGGGGAACATGACTGCCAGATTGCTGTCCTTCTTGGGCACCCCCTCTCTCTGGGCTCACGTTACTGCCGTCCTCTAGCTGGGTACCATCATCGGAGCCTTCAAAACGCTGGGCATCCTCCTGGAGCATGTACCCAACACTGTGGTCAAACAGTTCGGGGCACTCCTCAGGAGGATATGGTGGGGCTAGGGAAGGAGTGACTGATGCCATTGAGCCGAGGGAAGAGGCCGCGTTGGCAGCTGCTTTGCCAGACAAAGTACCCTGAGCCTGGGTGAGAGAGGATGAGGAGGATGAGGACGGCTTGGTCATCCACTCTACCAAGTTTTCCGCATGTTGCAGCTCAACGCGACCGGCTGCAGAAAAAAAGGACAAGTGTGTCCCACGGCCACGTGCTGATGTGGATGCACCGTCTCCACGACCAGCACTGTTGCCTCTAGACACAGAGGCTGCTTGCCCTCTTTTATTGGCTTGTGACTGTCTGCCTCTCCTTGTTGGCCTTCCAGACATACTAATGGCCTGCAGTGAGATGTAGCTGCACAAAGCTGGGATGTATATATATATACTGATACTGCAGCTAGCAGAATCAACTGCCTGCCTGTAGTATTATTAGTATGAGAACACTAGCAATTGTCTTCAGGTAGCTTTAGGTGCACACTGTGCTGAGGACACAGTACAATAACTGTAAATACTGCAGCTGCCTGCCTGTCAGATAAGGGTACTCACCGAAGGCGAGATGCTGAGAGCGGTAACCTCTTGCGACTAAGCGCACTCCCCTCCTGAAGATGGTACAGTGGGCGAAGGGCACAAAGAGGCACAAGTCACCAGCAGGCAGGGCAGGTCTTGCGTGAAGGTCACCAGCAGGGATACAGCTGTGCAGGACTGGAAGATGCTGAAGCTCAAGAAGGAAGATGAACAGCTAATCCAACAACAGGCCGGGGGTCAAACACCGATGACTAGTAAGAGTCTCTTAGATAGGCAAAAACAGTCTGGTGCAAAGGACTGTTAGCAGGTCTGTCAGCAGGCTGATGACTTGGTACTGAAGATTGATAGCAAAGTCCATAAACAGGCCGAGGGTCAAACACAGGTAACTGGAGGCAAAGTCTGTGAGCAAGCCAGGGGTCGAGCACTGAGGAAATTAGCAAAGTCCAGGAGCCGGCTGAGGGTCAACCACTGGAGACAGGAAGCAATATCCATAGACAGGCCGAGGGTCAAACACAGGAAGCAAGTGGAGAAGTCTGAGAGGCAAGCCGAGGGTCAGATGCAGGAAGAGATCAGAGCAGGTCAAAGTCAATCCAGGTCACAACAGGTAATCAAGACTCAGGATACAAGCAGAAAACACACGGGGAGCTGAAAGACAAACCAGCAATCTGGTCATAGCACAGAGTGGCTTTATAGACCAGTGGGAGGCTCATGTTGTGCGCGCGCTATTGCGTACGCCGTTCCGCTGAATCGCGCATGCGCATTAGCTGTTTCGCTGAATTGCACACACATTAGCCGTTTAGCTGAATTGCACAGCACAATAGCCGTTTAGCTGTATTGCGCCCAGGGATGTGCCGGAGAGCCGCTCTCCGGCATATATGTGAAGGAAGACAGCGATATTGGCGAGACTGGTACTTGCGTCTTTCCTGACACTGCCTGTGGCATTAATAGGATCAGAACAACAGCAATTTTTTTCAGGTAGCTTTAGGTGCACACTGTGCAGAGGACACAGTACACTAACTGTAAATACTGCAGCTGCCCGCCTGTGGTACTAATAGGATCAGAAGAACACCACCAATTTTCTTCAGGTAGCTTTAGGTGCACACTGCAGAGGACACAGTGCACTAACTGTAAATACTGTAGCTGCCTGCCTATGGTATTAATAGGATCAGAACAACAGCAATTGTTTTCAGGTATCTTTAGGTGCACACTGTGCAGAGGACGCAGTACACTAACTGTAAATACTGCAGCTGCCTGCCTGTGGTACTAATAGGATCAGAAGAACACCACCAATTTTCTTCAGGTAGCTTAAGGTGCACACTGTGCAGAGGACACAGTACACTAACTGTAAATACTGTAGCTGCTTGCCTGTAGTATTAATAGGATCAGAACAACAGCAATTGTCTTCAGGTAGTTTTAGGTGCACACTGTGCAGAGGACGCAGTACACCAACTGTAAATACTGCAGCTGCCTGCCTATGGTACTAATAGGATCAGAAGAACACCACCAATTTTCTTCAGGTAGCTTTAGGTGCACACTGTGCAGAGGACACAGTACACTGACTGTAAATACCGTAGCTGCCTGCCTGTGGATCTAATAGGATCAGAAGAACACCTCCAATTTTCTTCAGGTAGCTTTAGGTGCACACTGTGCAGAGGACACAGTACACTAACTGTAAATACTGTAGCTGCCTGCCTGTGGTATTAATAGGGTCAGAACAACAGCAATTGTCTTCAGTTAGCTTTAGGTGCACACTGTGCAGAGGACACAGTAAACTAACTGTAAATAATGTAGCTGCCTACCTGTGGAACTAATAGGATCAGAAGAACACCACCAATTTTCTTCAGGTAGCTTTAGGTGCACACTGTGCAGAGGACACAGTACACTAACTGTAAATACTGTAGCTGTCTGCCTGTGGTATTAATAGGATCAGAACAACAGCAATTGTCTTCAGGTAGCTTTAGGTGCACACTGTGCAGAGGACACAGTACACTAACTGTAATTACTGCAGCTGCCTGCCTGTGGTACTAATAGGATCAGAAGAATACCACCAATTTTCTTCAGGTAGCTTTAGGTGCACACTGTGCAGAGGACACAGTACACTGACTGTAAATACTGTCTGCCTGTGGTATTAATAGGATCAGAACAACACCAATTGTCTTCAGGTAGCTTTAGGTGCACACGGTGCAGAGGACGCACTACACTAACTGTAAAAACTGCAGCTGGCTGCGGTACTAAAAGGATTAGAAGAACACCACCAATTTTCTATAGGTAGCTTTATGTGCACACTGTGCAGAGGACACACTACACTAACTGTAAATACTGCAGCTGGCTGCGGTACTAATAGGATCAGAAGAACACCACCAATTTTCTTCAGGTAGCTTTAGGTGCACACTGTGCAGAGGATGCATTACACTAACTGTAAATACTGCAGCTGCCTGCGGTACTAATAGGATCAGAAGAACACCACTAATTTTCTTCAGGTAGCTTTAGGTGCACACTGTGCAGAGGACGCACTACACTAACTGTAAATACTGTAGCTGCCTGCCTGTGGTACTAATAGGATCAGAAGAACACCAGCAATTTTCTTCAGGTAGCTGTAAATACTGTAAAAACACCTGACTGCCTGTCAGTAGGAAGAGAATAACAGAAACGGAG
This sequence comes from Lithobates clamitans, assembly GCA_037952925.1. NCBI lineage: Eukaryota > Metazoa > Chordata > Amphibia > Anura > Ranidae > Lithobates > Lithobates clamitans. The sequence goes on along the minus strand of JBBGZY010001250.1, from coordinate 1,713,259 downwards.
CTAGCTAAACTGAATACAGTGTATATATATATATATATATATATATATATATATATATATACATACAACACCTAGGATGCATATATATATATATATATATACACAATACACTGTAAGTGCAGCTAACTGACTCGCCTGCCTACTCTATCTAACTTAAATCAAATGACAATGTCTCTCTGTCTATCTCTCCACCGCCGCTGCAACACACTACACAAGGCTGCCACACAGGCGGCCTTATATAGTGTGGGGCATGTACTAAACCCCCTGAGCCTTAATTAAAAAATACAGATGGCGCTGTGATTGGCCAAACATGTGGGTCATAGTGCATGCTTGGCCAATCATCAGCCAGCAATGCACTGCGATGCCCCAGTGAATTATGGGCCGTGACACGCCACTCGAATTTGGCACGAACGGCCCATAACGTTCGCAATTCGACGAATGGTCGAACATGGGTTCGACTCGAACTCGAAGCTCATCCCTAGTCTTCAGCAAACTGTTTGCGGGCTTTCTTGTGCATCATCTTTGGAAGAGGCTTCTTTCTGGGCCATGCAGACCAATTTGATGCAGTGTGCGGCGTATGGTCTGAGCACTGACAGGCTGACCCCCACCCCTTAAACCTCTGCAGCAATGCTGGCTGCACTCCTATGTCTATTTCCCATAAACAACCTCTGGATATGACACTGAGCACGTGCACTCAACTTCTTTGGTCAACTATGGTGAGGCCTGTTCTGAGTGGAACCTGTCCTGTTAAAGCACTGTATGGTCTTGGTCATTGTGCTGCAGCTCAGTTTCAGGTTCTTGGCAATCTTCTTATAGCCTAGGCCGTCTTTATGTAGAGCAACAATTCTTTTTTTCAGATCTTCAGAGAGTTTTTTGACATGAGGTGCCATGTTGAACTTCCAGTGACCAGTATGAGAGCGTGAGCGATAAAACCAAATTTAAAACCTGCTCCCCAATCACACCTGAGACCTTGTAACACTAACAAGTCACATGACACCTGGGAGGGAAAATGGCTAATTGGGCCCAATTTGGACATGTTTACTTGGGGGTGTACTCACTTTTGTTGCCAGCGGTTTAGACATTAATGGCTATGTGTTGAGTTGTTTTTTTGGGGGGGGGGGGGGGCAGCAAATTTACGCTGTTATACAAGCTGTACACTCACTACTTTACATTGTAGCAAAGTGTCATTTCTTCAGTGTTGTCACGTGAAAAGATATAATAAAATATTTACAAAAATGTCAAGGGTGTACTCACTTTTGTGAGATACTGTAAATACAGTCACCCAACATGCATTGGGGGACATTCCCTTCCAATTTGCCTGGGCTGTATGGACATTCATGCTCTCATGTGCATGGTTTCCACCCACTCTCAAGTACACTTCAGAGCTACTAGACCAGTGCGAAACATCAAGACAACATGAGCAGCACCAGAGCATACTGAGCAGACTCTGCTTAACAATCACAGCCTCTGTTAAGAAGACAGCACTTAAATTTGCCTACTGTTTCTCTGTTAGGCAGAGAAACCAAAAACTATGATATACTCACTCTAGCACCTACCCGGGAGGGCGCTATAGCTGTATCACGTACCTGATAGCAGAGCCTGATATGATGAGGAAAGCCTCACTTACACCTCTGACTCAGGCCCCTGATAGTGTAGACAGGAGGTGCAGGAGTACAGAGTGACATGAGTGTCTGTAAGTTTGGTTAGCAACAGGGCAGGTGTCCACCATGGGCAGCTGAAGTAGCAGCTGGTAGGCAGAAGACTAAGGCAAACTGGCACAGGTGACAGAAGGCAGCTGAGACGGTTGCTGGTAGCAGATAATAGGTCAGCCGGAACAGCAGGAGGGTAGACGGGTACCGATGACAGCAGGCAAAGTAGCAGGGTCAGGCAGAATGGGTCATACACAGGCAAGATGGATTGGGTTCAGGGCACAGGCAGGAATGTGGTCCGGAAACAAGCTGGAACCAATCAGAGAAGCAGGAGCCAATGGAGCAGACAAAAGCAGAGGTCAGGGGACAAGCTGAGGTAAGTGCAGGCAGAGTTCAGAAAGGGGTCAAGACAAGCTGGGTCAACAACTGGAATAAGGATACAGAATCACAGGAACACAGGATACAAAGGAGTCTGAAGACAAAGCAGCACTGATCCTGAGCACTGGCCGAGTTTAAATAGCCGTTTGATGCCAACATCTGTCACAGTTGTACGCGAGCACCAGCGTATGTGCATGCACATATGCATTAGCCAGTGCCAAATTCTTGCAAGCACGAAATAGAACATATTTTAGCCTGTACACAGAAGTCTGTCCAGAGGAGTCATCCCGTATAATGGCAAGTCTTTCCTTATGGGCTGTCTATTGGATGGCATCTTGCAAGGCATGTTAAAAAGTAAAAACATGGACAGCATGAAAATAAATTAAAGTGTATGTAAGGCAAAACATGAGAAAAGGTCAGAAACTTTGTCTGGTATTTATTGCCATATCCCCAGTGGGGAGACCCACCCTCACTACTGACCCTGATTGGAAATCCAAAATTTTCATCACAGGAATGGAAGGTGATCTTGCAATGGAGGAACCTGTAAGGGGTCTTGACTAGTGGCGGCCCGTCCTAATCCATGCTCCTGGCCCCTAATCTACAAGCAGAGCACTGGACGCATAGATTACAATGTTTTTTTTTTATTAAACACATGATTAGAGCCTAAGACTCTAATTGGCTTAAAAAAAGGGTAGGCTCAGGGGTACAGAGCACTGCGCCCTAAACCCACCCAGTTGTGTGACAATAGCGAATTAATATTCGCTATTGTCTTCCTGCTTCCCCTCCCGGCCAATCAGGAAGCGGGTCCTGAGAGACCAGATTGGCCAGGAAGTCTGTCAGGGACTTGCTGGCCATAGCAGAGAAGATGTGCAGAGGCATGTTCGCGGGTCCGGACGAACGCCACTGTGCATGTACACGCGTGTGTATGTGCGCCCATTAGCATTGGCGCCAATTGTAGTATACAGAGATGGAAGATGCACTAGGGCCTTTGCTGTCTGATTTGCAGCTGTCAGAAACCATGAAATCAGACTGAGACAGAAGTACAGTTAAATCACACTTGTTTAATAATAAAAGTAAAAAGAACAAACGTAGTCAAAACATAGCCAAAGTTCAGTAACTGGAATGGATAATCAGCCAAGCAGAAGTCAGGGATCAAAGTAGTGGAAAAGCAAGCAGGATCAGGAGCCAGAAGGGATGTCAGCAAAGCCAGTCTTTAAACAGGAACACAGGAGATACTTGTGATGTGACCAAGGTGAAGGCAGAGCTCCTCTGGACTGGACGGCTTAAGTAGGCAGGACTGGCGAGCAGGATCATCAACAGCTGGGTAACTGTGGAGAGACATGGGAGCTGGATATTAGCCAACAGCTAAGCGGCCAGTGAGAATGAAAGAAATTCTGGACAGCCGCACTTCAAAAATGAGCCTTTATTCGTAAAAAATATAATCAAAAATACATGCCACAGCAGAACGGACAGAAGAGTTGAGGCATTTCACACTATCAAACTGTGCTTAATCATAGCGGATGAGCTATGATTAAGCTCATGTATACATGTGGCATGTATTTTTGATTATATTTTTTACGAATAAAGGCTAATTTTTGGAGTGCGGCTGTCCAGAATTTCTTTCATCCTCCTTGCTATATGCATTGCCAGCACCTGTGGCTTCTTATCTAGAGGAGAGGTTCATTCCAATTTATCTAGCTGGAGCGGGGATATCCCTTTCCCAGCTAAGCGGCCAGCTCAGAGAAGGAAGGGCTGAGCCCAGCCCTGACAGCAGTTTTCCCTCCGTATCCTGTTTCTAGTGCCTGCCCTTGATCTGATTGTACCCGGCTTCCTGACTCCTCTGATTCTCTCCATTCCTGACCTCGGTTTGCTTGACATTTCTTCAGTCATATCTGATTCCCTGTTGCCAAACCTCTGCATGAACTTGACCAATCTTATTGATATCTCTGATGTACCTGACTCTTCCATATCTGACCTGGCTTGTCTGACTCTGCACCAGTCTCCTTCCTTTCCTACAGCCTCCACGTACCTGCATTTGCGGTACCAGGCACCAGCAACCTACCTACATCCGCAGCCACCAATCGCAGCTCCACTACCGCTGCCGGCTGCTACAAATGTCCCCCTGTATGGAGAACACCACAGGCACTCCTACCTCACCATGCTCTTGCGGCCGCTATTTCAAAATCAGTAGTCCCTGAACCGGGGCTGTATGAGAGGCCTTCCTCTGCTCGTCAGGCATTTCCAGAAAGGTACGTGACAGTACCAGATAGCCATGACAGGGCCTGCAAGAGGACCCTCGCCAATGGAGGAGATTTGCCAACATCTCATTGCTCTTACACAGGCTGTCAAGTCCCTGCAAGAGGGTTATACTCAGTTGGAAGAACGGGTACAGTCCCTGGCTACCCCACCCAGCTCTTCGAACATTCGGGCTCCAGCCCAGGCGGCTCCTCCACCGACAGTGAGGATGCCGCCTCCAGAGCCAAGGGTCCCCACACTTGAACGATTCCCCGGGGATCGGAGCAAGTTCCGGGCCTTCCGCACTGCCTGTCAGTTATATTTTGCACTCCAACCCCAAACCTTTTCTCTGGAGGCCACAAAGGTTAGGTTCATCATCGCTCTTCTGCAAAGGGAGCCTCAGTCCTGCTCTCACCAGTTACTGGAGAAGAATGATACAAAGGTTCAGGGGATGTCATCTTTTTTCGATGCAATGGCGCAGCTATACGATGACCCCCAATGCACAGTTACGGCCGAAGCAGCCCTCCACGCACTTCAGCAGGGTCGGCGAGCAGCCGAGAATTATGTCTCAAATTTTAGACGTTGGAGTGGGGACACTCAATGGAATGACACTGCCCTACAACACCACTTCTGTCTGGGCCTTTTTTAGGAACCTCAAGGGCGAGTTCGCCTGTGTCGGTGTACCCTCTACCCTGGAGGCCTTGATTACCCTGGCAATCCAAATCGATCGGCGGCTCCGTGAGCGCCGGGCAGAAATGTTCACTCCATCCAACCGGCCTGTCTGGATGACACCAAGAGCCCCAATCCCAGCTTATCACACCCAGTCTAACCCAACCCTGATGCATGCCAGGTCTGCCAGCTCTGCTCCCAATGAGCCTGAACCGATGCAAATCGGATTGACACGCCCTGCATTTTCTCCCGAAGAGTGTCTGTGGCGCAGACAGAGGGACCTATGCTTATACTGTGGGGAGGCCGGCCATTACATATGCGCCTGTCCAGCAAAAATTACGTAAGTGCTCCACGGTACCTCCAACCCATCTGTCATCCTTATCAAGACAAGCAACTCATCGCGGTTTTCTCCTCTCTTTTCAGCTTGCGAATGGAGCAGTATGGGTCAACGCCATTATTGATTCTGGGGCATGCAGCTGCTTCATCGACCTGACCTTTGCTAACCAGCAGCACTTCCCATTATGATCAAAGATGCAGGGGTTGTCAGTATACTTGGCCAATGGATCCTGCAATAAATCAGGACTAGTCACTGAGGAGACAGGGCCCCTATCTGTGACTACAACAGCTTAGCATAAGGAACTCCTAAACTTGGATGCTATTTTCATCTCTACTGTTTCCTATCATCCTGGGCCTTCCCTGGCTCCAAGCCCATAACCCTCAGATCGATTGGATCACTGGAGAAATCCAGTTTCAGTCTCAATACTGCCAAGAACACTGCTCTCCCAGGGCCGCGACCACATTATTATGTATGTATTATGATGTCCTCCGGGACTTTCTAGACGTTTTTGTCATTGTGTATCTGGACGATATCTTAATCTTTTCCTTATCTCTGAACGACCACCGGGAACATGTCAAGAGTGTTCTGCTTCGACTTCGCCAACACAGGCTCTATGCCAAACTGGAGAAATGTGAGCTGGAATGCCAGAAGATCCAGTTTTGGGGGTTGAAGATCTCTCCATCAGGAATCAAGATTGACCCCCAAAAGGTTTCTGCCATACTGGATTGGCCAGCACCCACTGACAAGAAGGGGGTGCAGCGATTCATAGGATTCATCAACTTCTATAGGAGGATCATCAAGGGGTTTTTAGCCACTATAACCCCCGTCACCCAGTTAACCAAGTCGCACCTGCAATTTATCTGGAGTATAGAAGCACAAGAAGCGTTCCAGACCTTAAAAGAATTGTTCACCTCTGCAGCTATCCTAAGCACCCTAACCCAGCACTACCCTACATCCTGGAGGTAGATGCCTGAGTCAGCAATAGAAGCAGTGGTGTCACAAAGCCAAGGACTGAAGGACCTGATGCACCCAGTAGCCCCCTTCTCCCGCCGACTCTCCCCAGCGGAGAGAAATTATGATGTGGGTGACCGAGAATTACTCGCCATTAAAGCGGCATTAGAGGAATGGAGATACCTACTCGAAGGTGCAGCACACCCCATACTGATCTACACAGTTCACAAGAATTTTGAATATCTACGATCTGCCGACGGCTGAGGCCAAGCTCGGTGGGCGCTGTTCTTCATAAGATTCCATATCACGTACAGACCCGGATCCAGGGACGTTAAGCCAGATGCGCTATCAAGGATGTATGACGACCCAAGGGAACCGGTTGTACCAGATACCATCTTACTCGCAGGTAACTTTCTGCTTTTACAACCTGATCTGCTGTCTTAGATTAAACAGACCTCCACTGATATCAGTAGTCCCCTCGGGATGACCTTGGTAGCCAGAGGCGAGTTACGATGTTGGGAGAGTCAGATTTTTGTACCAGACCAAGTCCAGGTACAGGTGCTAAAACTTCTCCATGCTCCCCCCACTAGCAAGTAACTTTGGCATCACAGAGACAATAGACTTGGTACGTTGTACTCTCTGGTGGCCAGTTCTAGAAGGGTTCTGCAGGAGTTATGTGAACTCTTGTCCCATCTGTAACCGAAGCAAGACCACAAGAAGCCGAGCTTGAGGGTTATTGAAACCACTACCTGTCCCCGATAGCCCATGGAAAATTATTGCAATGGACTTTATCGTAGAGCTCCCACCATCAGAGGAATGCATGACAATCTTTGTTGTAACAGATAGGCTATCAAAGATGGCCCACTTCCTACCTTGAAGAATACTCCGTCCGCCATGGAATGTTGGTGAACGTTGGTGAACGGTGAACATTGTATCTGACTGGGAGGTGCAGTTCACCTCACGGTTTCGGAGAGCATCATGTGAGGTCCTGAAGATTGAGCTATCCTTGTCCTCTGCATACCACTCCCAAACTAACAGACAGAGAGGACAAACCAGACACTGGAGCAGTACATTGGGTGTTTTACTTCCTTTGTACAGAATAATTTGGTGTCATTGTTGCCCCTGGCCGAGTTTGCATATAATAATAGCAGCCATTTTGCCACAGGGCAGTCCCCATTTTTTGCAAACTATGGTTTCCATGTATCTTTTTTACCTAAATTTGTTTCTGAGTCTTCAGTTCCAGCAGTACAGAATACAGCGGACTTCCTCAGTCACAATAACAAGACCCTACAGGAAGCGCAGATGGATAACAGACGGGCGTTCGACAAGAAGAGGAGAGGGGAGCTGAATCTTCGAAGAGAGATCGAGTATGGCTATCCACAGCAAACCTCAGGCTGGCATGCCCATCAAAGAAGCTAATGCCAAGTTTGTGGGTCCTTTTCCAGTAAAACGGAGATTACCCACTTGACCACTGGGCACTTAAACCCCTTTCCTAACCAGACCAATTTTCAGCTTTCGGTGCTCTCACAATTTGAATGACAATTACTCAGTCATTCAACACTGTACCCATATGAAATGTTTGTCCTTTTTTCCCTACAAATAGAGCTTTCTTTTGGTTGTATTTAATCACTTCTGGGTTTTTTATTTTTTGAGCTATAAAAAAAAAAGATTGAAAATTCTGAAAAAAATGCATTTTTCTTCGTTCCTGTTATAAAATTTTGCAAATTAGTAATTTTTCTTCATAAGTTTTGGCCAAAATGTATACTGCTACACATCTTTGGTAAAAATAACCCAAATTGGTGTATATTATTTGATCCTTGTGAAAGTTATATAGTCCACAAGCTATGGTGCCAATCTCTGAAAATGTATCACACCTGAAGTACTGACGGCCTATCTTATTTCTTGAGACCCTAACATGCCAGGAAAGTACAAATACCCCCCAAATTACCCCTTTTTGGAAAGTAGACATTCCAAGGTATTTAGTAAGAGGCATGATGAATTTTTTGAAGTTGTAATTTTTTTCCCACAATTCTTTGCAAAATCAAGTTGTTTTTTTTTTTCGTTTTTTTTTCCCACAAAATTGTTATATTAGCAGGTTATTTCTCACACACAGCATATACATACCACAAATTACACCCCAAAATACATTCTGTTATTACTCCCGAGCATGGCGATACCACATGTGTGAGACTTTTACACACCGTGGCCACATACAGATGCCCAACATGCAGGGAGCACCTTCAGGCGTTCTGGAGCATAAATTACACATCCAATTTCCTGACTACCTATTACACTTTTAAAGGCCCTGGAGCACCAGGACAAACTCCCCAAAAATGACCCCATTTTGGAAAGAAAACACCCCAACGTATAATCTATGAGGTATAATGAGTCTTTTGAACATGTCATTTTTTTCTAAAAGTTTTTGGAAAACGTGGAAAGAAAATTAAACCGCATTTTTTTTTCTTTTTACACAAAGTTGTCCATTCATACAATATCTCTAACATATAGCATGTACGTAGCAAAAATGACACCCCAAAATAGATTTTCCTACTTCTGAGTATGGTGGTACCACATGTGGGAAACTTCCACAGCCTGGCCACATACAGAGGCTGGGTATTGCCGAGTATGGCTGGGTATTGCCGAGTACGGCTGGGTACAACCGAGTACGGCTGGGTACGGCCGAGTATGGCTGGGTACAGCCGAGTATGACCGTATACGGCTGGGTATCACAGAGTATGGCTGAGTGTGGTTGGGTATTGCCGAGTATGGCTGGGGGTGGATGGGATGGATGGTGGAGGGATGGCAGAGTATGGTGGAGGGATGGCAGAGTATGGTGGGGGGATGGCAGGATGGCAGAGTATGGTGGAGGGATGGCAGGATGGCAGAGTATGGTGGAGGGATGGCAGGATGGCAGAGGGATGGCAGGATGCAGAGTATGGTAGAGGGATGGCAGGATGGCAGAGTATGTTGGAGGGATGGCAGGATGGCAGAATGCAGAGTATGGTAGAAGGATGGTAATATGCAGAGTATGGTGGAGGGATGGCAGGATGGCTGAGGGATGGCAGGATGCAGAGTATAGTGGAGGGATGGAAGAGGCTGCAGTTGTCAGTGTCACTGAGCAGCACTGTAGGCACTACACATCCAGCCCACAGCGCTGCTGCATCCGATCTCTCCCCTCTCCACTCACACTGGATGGAGAGGGGAGAGAGGAAGCGGATATCACCGTTACCGTGATCCGTGATGCGCTGAGTCCACGGATGCTCCCGTGTGCGGGCACCAGGGGGCGCGCGGGAGTGCGATTCTTGGAGGACGTCATAGTATGCCCTCCCAGAGTTATCGAACCGCCCTGTAGCCGTCGTTCGGCTATGGGCCAGTTGTTAAGTGGTTAAACAAGCTATCGTATAAACTATCTTTGCTAGAATTATTTAGAATCCACCCCATTTTCACGTGTCACTACTGAAACCTGAGATACAAGACCCCTTCCCTGACAGAGGGTCGGGTCCACCTGAACCAGTGTTAGTCAAAGGTGATGAGGAATATGAGGTAGAGGCCATTCTGAACTGCAGGAGAAGGAGAAAACAGTTGCAATACCTCATAAAATGGAGGAGTTATGGTCCAGAGGACAACTCCTGGGAACCCGAGGGAAATATCTATGCAAAGGAGTTGATACGGGATTTTCTCCATAGGCACCCACCCCCACTGCCCGTAAGGGGGGGCAATGTCAGGGACTTGCTGGCCATAGCAGAGTAGATGTGCAGAGGCATATCCGTGGGTCTGGGTGAACGCCTATGCACATGTGTGCACGTGCGCACATGTACACGTGCCCATTAGCAATGGTGCCAATTGCAGTATATAGAGATGGCAGATGCACTAGGGCCTTTGCAGTCTGATCTGCAGCTTTCCCCTGTATCCTGTTTCCAGTGCCTGCCCTTGATCTGATTGTACCTGGCTTCCTGACTCCTCTGATTCTCTCCATTCCTGACCTCGGCTTACTTGACCTTTCTTTAGTCTTATCTCAAGATTTCCTGTTGCCAAACCTCTGCATGAACTTGACATTCTTATTAATATCTCTGATGTACCTGATTCTTCCATATCTGACCTGGCACCAGTCTCCTCCCTTTGCTACATCCTCCACGTACCTGCATCTGCGGTACAAGGCACCAGCAACCTTCCTGCATCCGCAGCACCCCTGCATCTACGAGTGCCTGCATCCACAGCCACCAACTGCAGCTCCACTACCGCTGCTACAAGTGTCCCCCTGCTACTGAGAACACCACAGGCACTCCTACCTCACTGTGCTCTCACAGCCGCTGTTGCAAACTCAGTGATCCCTGAACCGGGGCTGTACAAAAGGCCTTCCTTTGCTCGTTAGGCTCTACCAGAAAGGTACATGACAGAGTCTTAGGACTCCCGGACAATCGTGTCTCAGGACCCACTTCCTGTTTGACCGGGAGGAGAAACAATGCCTGCTACGGCCGGAAGGAGCGAGGAGCAGCCTCCTAAGGTCTCCCGTGGGGGGGCACTGATCGCCGCCGTCTATCTCTCGCTGGGGGGGGGGGGACTGATCACTGCCCTTCATCTCCCATGAAAAGAGGGGCAAGTTTGTTTGGTCTTGACCATTTCAAAACAACAACACAGAAAGTTTTGGCTTCACATACACTTTCAGAAACAATACATCTAAAGAGGAAATAGGAAAGTCTTCCTGTTCTTGGGAATGAGCGCTGAATAATCAACTAAAATAAATACGCTTATTATTAGAAAGAAGGGGGGTGTTGGCTAGTATTGCATCAGCCAAGGTTTTTTTCTGGAATAACTACATAACTAAACAAACATGATATGTTACCTATACATAATACCTATAATGTTGGCTTACAGAGTGAACTTGTAAAGATTCTACTTACAGGCTTAACCAAATGACTATCAGTTAAGTGATTCAATATAAGCGAACTGCTTACTCTATTATTAGTACTTCATCCTTTCAGACTGTACACTTGTTTGTAGTGTTTACACTATAGATGAATTAGCTTTAAGTAGTTTGTAATGGAGTTGTTCTGCAGCCTGGGATTGCCAGTTATTCACATATCCTGTCTTTGATCTGATAGAGGTCAAGAACTGTAATCTTGGATTTAAAGGATCAGCGGTGTCATTGCCTACACGAAGCTGCTTGGGGTCATAGCATATCCTATCACATAATTTATTTAGCTGTCAAGGAGATTTTTCTATCCTTGAAAGTAGAAATATAATTATGACTGTAGAGAAAAAAATAATATTCATTAAGGAACTATGACCTTCTGGTAGTAATGTTGGAAATCACCTGCCATTGAAAGTTACAAGTTACAATATCTGTGTACAGAAATTACAATGGCACATGTTGCAGTACAGTCCTTGTGCTATTTGTCATTGAGATTTCTGCCACTGTACATTTTTTGCGCTAACTATACAGTTGATTCAACATACAGTATATAAAACAAGAATTAAGCAATATATAAAATAGATTTAACACTCGGTTCTAACCACATTTCTTGTGCAGAAGCACAATGTTAGACCCCTTTCACACTGAGGTGCTTTTCAGGCGCTTTCTTGCTAAAAAAAAGCGCCTGAAAAGCTCACAAAAACCTATTTCCATTAAAATAAATTAATTCTTTCACACTGGAGCAGTGCGCTGGCAGGGTGGTGAAAAAACCGCCCCTCCCTATTGAAATGAATGGAAAGCTCTTCAAAAGCTCCTAAAAAGCTCTTCAAAAGCGCTCAGTGTTTTACTGGCAGTTTAGAAGCGCCTCCGTGTGAAAGGGGCCTAAATGATGCATTTTAATACACAAATACATTAACAGATACACAACATACATACATTAACAGATAGATTAAATATTATAGAGAGCAAAATATGGAAAAACAAAATGTCCTTTTTTATATAGTTAACCTTGTAACTACAAAGATTCATGTGTCCTCATTTATAATTGCTAAATACAAATGTATTATCTTTCATTCTAATGCTACAATTCAATTATAAAAAGAAGTACTTTTGAATTTTATATTATTGCAGTATATAAAAGGCGTTCACTAGCACTTCCTGTGCTAGTGAACGCCAAGGTAAATAAGGGCATTTCTGCTCAACAATGGTATAGTGAGCAATTAAAGGCTGGTGTACGTTTTAACATTTCTACAGTCTATCCAAAACAAAAAAAGTTTATATTGGAGTGCAATTTAAATACTCCAGCGTTCACTACAATCTGACAGAGAACTGACATTTTCTAAACTTTTTCTAAACTTTTAGTTTAGTGATGCAACAAGCAGGGTCATATAGATCAGCATCTTTTTTCTAACAAGCAGAGCAGTTTCTCCTCAGCCACCAATCAGCATAAGCCATGCCCTAAAAGTCTGAATTTAATTGGTTGCTGTGGGGAAATAGCCATTTGCCCATTAAAAAAAACACATCAATGCATATGGTCTCTAGTTAATTGATCGCGTTGAGCTTCATTAGCCCTACTTAGCATGGATATCGCTTACCCACACTTTTAGAGAAAGCCTCTGGAACAATTATTTTCCTTAATGAGTAAAGACAAAGAGTGGACTTCAATGTAAACTCATTCATTTCACCTTACATCTTTTATTGTTTGAAATAGAATACAAAAAACCTTTCCTGACAGACTCCATGGCAGCATACGTATGGGTTAACCTCGCCTCCACTCCTCCCCTATAGGACCCCACTCCCGCAAATCTTTCCTCTGAGCCAGAGGCCATGTTCCTTTTTTGTCCTCCTCCTAAGGACCAGAATGGTTGAAGTCTTACCTTGCATAAAGTGTCCACGATCGAGGCCTGGTTGTTTAGCAAGCTGTGTGGAGTCTCCAGCAGTCCCCAGCTATTAGCGGGGTGGAGAAGGGCGATTAATGCGGTGCCATGTGGAGTCTCCAGCAGTCCCCAGCTATTAGCGAGTTGGAGAAGGGCAATGAATGTGGTGCCATGTGGCATATCCAGTAGTCCCCAGCTATTAGCAGGGTGGAGAATGGCAATGAATGCAGTGCCATGTGGAGTCGCCAGCAGTCCCCAGCTCTTAGCAAGGTGGAGACGGGCGATGAATGCTGTGCTAAGAGCTTAAGCCTGGCCATTGGCAGGAAAAGTGGCAGTATGGCCTAGGAGCCTAGCTAGTAGCTATCAGCGATTTCTGGATCCAGGCATAGTCGTGGGGAATGCCATGTGCGGTGATGTGTACTTTTATATTACATATTCCATGGCAGCAGATTTTGTGTGTTTGTCTGTTTTTCTTCCCTGGCTCTAATGTCTTCCAGCCTATGGTGGTTGGAGCGCATTTGCTGCTGCTCTCTCTTTTGGCCTGGCGTCCCTGGGTTACTCCTGCCCAGGGACTCAGAGCATGCACACAGTGGGCAGCTTTGGTATCATTACAGTGGATAAATTCAATCAGCGGTCAGTACTGTTGATATTGGGATTTCTCTGTGGGCAGCTTGCAGCAGTTTTCCTAAATGCTGTTTGCAATCATCACAGGTATATGCTCTGCATTAACACCCTTGTGTGCTGCCTTGGTGTGATTCTGCTATGATTTTATCACCTGTGCAGATTGGCTGTCTGTGCAGTTCACACTGTGGATGTATCACTGCCCCATGATACCAGCCCTTGTGTAGCAGCTATGCGAGCGTGTGTTTAACTCTTTCCTTTCCTTGCTGACATGGGCACTCTTTTTTTTTAACCCTTTCCTTTCTACCCTATTTTGATTTTTGTGAGTCCTTCTAGGTCGGATTGAGAATACACAGCACGAGATTATAAAGACCTCATTAGGTCACAACATTCTTCTTCCAGATATAGGTGTCATAGGTCACCATCAAGGTCCAGCCTTCATAGCAGAAGCTCTGAATCATCCTTTATGCACCGCACCCACCGCTATGTCAGCCACTCCAAGGAGGGAGCCTGCTGGGGATGCGAATCTCAGGTCCCAGAGGGCAAGTCTCTGTGTGAGCTATGCTAAGCCCAGGCGGTTGGAAAAGGGGGTGGTGATTTCCAGAAAATGGAATCTCTGGCGAGGCGTGTGGTGCAACAACCATTACGGCGTATTCTCCCACTAGGATGACCAGGAAGAACTGGAACTGTCCCAACCGAGCCATCCATCTATGAAGCCAGTGAGGCAGAGGGAGATGAGTCACTTTGCCCTTGTAACCCCTTTGGTCAAGGCAATGATGGGGGCAGTTATATGAATAGAAACTGTAGAGTCTCCTGCAAAGCAACAGGAAGTTTTTTAAGCACCTCTAGAGAGAACATTCTAATTTCCTATTCCTAACAGAACTAAGGGACATCATTTTGGATGGGTGGAGCAAGGTCGCGAGATATACCTCCCTTCTGAGCAAGATGGCCAAGCTCTATCCATTCAGAGATAATGATGTGAAGCATCTAAAGGCTGTCTCTCTAGTTGTTGAGGCCTTGATGAGGCAAGCAAGCATGTCGCTCTTCCTTGGAAGATGCAGGGAATAGCCTGAAAGTCGGCCTGGGCTCTTGTGGCCATTTTAAAATTGTGAAAATGTGAATGGAGAATGTGGACGTAGTGTTCAAGAGCGTTTTCAGAAACTGTAGTTCAGGAGCTGGAGCTGGTGTTGGTTTCCATGGTGAGGCTCCAATTGACATCATCTGCATAGGAGTGCGGTTTATGCTCTTGTCAGTTACGGCAAAGTGAGTGCTATGGCTGGGTCCTGGACTCGCTGATCCTGCCTCTAACAGGCGTAGTGTAAGATCCCTTTGAGGGAGCTTCATCTTTTGGCAAGCTGGATAGCACCGTAACCCGGGCCACAGTTTGCAAGTCGGGGTCCTGCCTCATGGCCAGCGCCTGCTAGGCCTGTAGATGACACAGTCTAGAGAAGTTCAGAGTGTACGAGGGTCGCACATTTTTACAGACCAGGTCGGAATTTTAGGGAGAGCCGCTGAAGAGGCTTTGTTTCTCCCTGCTCGGTTGCAGGATTCAGCCAGCGTTTCCTCACCCGTGTTTTCGGAGGGCTTAGTGCATGGCGGGCGCAGGTAAGGGGGGACGTGCTTCGTTCTGTTTCACTGTGCTCCGGGGGAGGCTGGCACTTAGCATTAGGCTGGAAGCAGTGGGGTATGTAACCCTGCTTTTACATGCAGCGTTTAGGTTTGGTTGGGGGGGGTCCACAGGCAGGTGGCCACCTTCACCTGGACTGTCGGGCATCTACTGGCTGGAGAGCTCCCCGCTGTCCCCCCACGGATGGCAGTCTCAGCTCCTCCACTATTTCCGGCTCAATGGTGGGATGGGGAGGCTCCCTCTCCTGATCACTGGGGCTTAGGGCTTCTGTACATCCTGTTCCAGTTGCCACTACTCTCCCCATTTCAGGGTCTGAGCACGGGATCTGAGCATCTCCCAATCCTACTCCTTAGTGCCAACCAGTACATAAGCTCCATCACAAGTCATCAGCGTCTTCGCCTGTCAGTGGGCACAGTGCATCCTCATGCTGTAAGGCTGCGGATGGGGGTGTCCATGATAGTACAGTTTGCAGACAGGGCAGCCTGCGGGTGCTGCCTTTTCATCTGCATGGGGCCACGCTGCTAGCTCCCGGTTACCTCGTGCCACGCATGCCTGATAAGTACGGGTTTCAGGGGTTAATTCAGGCCGTTGGGTTGTCACGACACTTGCTTATCGCCTGTCATCTCATTATATTCTGTGGGGATCCTTTGGGGGGCTGCATGGTTCTAGTACTTTTATCATGCAATTTTTAAAGTTTCTCAGGCAGGTTACAGTTTCTTATGCAATTTACAGTTTTTTATGCAATTTACAGTTTCTCATGCATTTTATGTTTTTTCATGCAATTTACGGTTTCTCATGCAATTTACGATTTCTCATGTTTTTTATGGTTTCTCATGCATTTTACGGTTTCTCATGCAATTTACGGTTTCTCATGCATTTTACGGTTTTTCATGCATTTTACGATTTTTCATGCAATTTACGGTTTTTCATGCAATTTACGGTTTCTCATGCAATTATGGTTTCTCATGCAATTTGTCGCTTCTCATGCCTATTCACGTTTTTCTTACGTTTCCCATGTTTCTCACGTTTCCCATGTTTCTTACGTTTCCCATGTTTCTAACGTTTCCCATGTTTCTTACGTTTCCCATGGTTCTCACGTTTCTCATGGTTCTCACGTTTCCCATGTTTCTTACGTTTCCCATGTTTCTCACGTTTCCCATGTTTCTTACGTTTCCCTTGTTTCTTATGTTTCCCATGTTTCTTACGTTTCCCATGTTTCTCACGTTTCACATGTTTCTCACGTTTCTCACGTTTCCCATGTTTCCCATGTTTCTCATGCAATTTGTCGCTTCTTATGCCTATTCACGTTTTTCTTACGTTTCCCATGTTTCTCACGTTTCCCATGTTTCTTACGTTTCCCATGTTTCTAACGTTTCCCATGTTTCTTACGTTTCCCATGTTTCTCACGTTTCCCATGTTTCTCACGTTTCCCATGTTTCTCACGTTTCCCATGTTTCTTACGTTTCCCTTGTTTCTTACGTTTCCCATGTTTCTTACGTTTCCCATGTTTCTCACGTTTCACATGTTTCTCACGTTTCTCACGTTTCCCATGTTTCCCATGTTTCTCACGTTTCCCACGTTTCTCACGCTTCTCACGTTTCTCACATTTCTCACGTTTTCCCATGCTTCTCACGTTTTCCCATGCTTCTCATATTTTCCCATGTTTCTCACGTTTTCCCATGTTTCTTACGTTTTCCCATGCTTTTGCTTTCTTACATTTTTCCCATGCTTTTGCTTTCTTACGTTTTCCCATGCTTTTGCTTTCTTACGTTTTAACATGTTTTCTCACGTTTCATGTCATATGCCTTTTCATGTCATGGGCTTTCGTTCGCTGCATTTCCATTAGCTAGGGTCTGTCACGTCTACAGATCCATACGGGCTGAGGTTTCGTTTTTATTGACTGTTGTCCCACAATCTTCCCGCCTGTTTTCCATACGTCATTCCATGCACGTTCACCATTACACCTTTACTACTGCCCACCACGATCTGTGGGTACCTTTGCTCAGGCTCGCTTACTGCATACAGTAGGGTGGTGTTGTCATTAGGTTCACATTCTTGCGCTGTTGGTCTTGTCATTTCTGCACCCACATCATCATACTTGTCAGGTACCAGGGGTGTTATGTCATGGGCTGGTTGTCTGTAATGTTATCTGGTTGCTTTCACACAGCTGGGTTGTCCATGTTCTTCCATGGCAGGTTACCCATCACATCTATGGATTTAACAGATTGAGGTGTTCGTTTTTAATTGGCTTGTTCGGTGGCAAGGCTCCTCATCTGTTCTTACGCTGCTTACATATTTCGTACAAACTCACGTTTCTCATGCAAATCATTGTTTCTATGCCAACTCACGTTTTCATGTTTCTCTAGTTTTCTCAGGTTTCTCATGTTTTCCCATGTTACTCTCGTTTCTCATGTTTCTCACGTTGTTCATCGAATCACGTTCTCGTGCAACTGGCGTTTCTTATGCAGTTTGTGTTTTTCTTACAGCCTCGGTTCTCATGCTGCTCACATTTTCGTCAGCTTGCGCTATGCATGTTTCTCGTTCCTTCACGCAGCTTACATTCCTGTCACAGGTTTCTCAGTCTGCTCACGTTTCTCTCGCAGTTATGTTGCTGACCCAGTTGTGTGTCATTTCCACTCAGTTCATGGGTTCTATTTTCATCATTTTGCTGGGTACCGTTCATAGGTTTTGTCTTCACAGTTGAGTTGGCCATTTTTAATTGGCGTGGGCAGCAGCATCAGAGGATTGTCCTCTGTTGCCTTTTCCTAGTGCTCCCCTCTCCGCAGCTCTATGCATACTTCATTGCCGCCCCCTTTTTGGCCAGTCAGGGTCTGGACCCTTTAGCATACTATGGCATTCATTCAGGATAGGAGCAGCTTCTGTGACTTTGCGCCTGGGGGCCCCGGCCCTTATTATTTGGTATTTGGGTAGGTGGAGGTCGGCTTGTTTCTCTGGGTACGTCCCAGAGCCACTTTTGAGGTGCCACAAGCGTTTTGTCATTCTGTCAGATTGCACGTCAATTCTGTGTGTAATAAATCTGGTCGTTAAGCTTTCATCCTACTGTGTTTATTTTTGCCCCCTTTTAGGCATACTGACCACGTGACCATGGCACACTTCAGGTCTATGTTCTCTGTTGCTCTTTGTTCCTTTTCTACACTATCCACAGATTGACTCCGAGTACAAGTATAAGGCTGACCGCAGGTCAGCCTGTATTTGTAGGAGGAGTCAGGCTACATAAAATCTGCCCTCCTTTGCCTCCTCCCTTGTGGTCGTAGGCCCTCATGTCCCACCCTCCCATTCCCCTTTTTCTTTTCATTTAATTTCATTTCATACTTGGATATGCCCCCTTTTAGGCATACTGACCACGTGACCACGGCACACTTCAGGTCTATGTTCTCTGTTTCTCTTTGTTCCTTTCCTACACTAGCCACAGATTGACACCGAGTACAACTGAAATAGTGATAGATAAAATGTGACTCAAAGTTTGCTGCAGCTGCCACTAATGTGCTCCCACAAAAAGACAATAAAAATATATAAGTGTGACAGCGCTGCAATAATAATATAGCAAGGTACAACTTTCCAGTGATAGTGTAAATATAAAGAAAAAAAAATATTATGCAAAAAAGTCCCATAAAAAACTATATGAAAAATAAAAATAAAAATGAGATAGCGCTAAAATAATGACGCTAATTAATCAGTAATATACCAAAAGCAAACTTTCCTGTGATAATACGCTATGTAAAAAAGTTTGTAAATAAATGCAAAAAAGTCCAACATTCAATAATGAAAAATCTTCCACAGTGATGATTCTTCTAGCAAAAACTTTATCCTGTGTGCTCCCACCACCACATGCAATGGCCACTCACCTCCTTTATGCGACCCCTAGGGGTCAAATGCACCTTTGCACTTAGTGCCTATGGCTCTCAAGGAATCCTCTGTGATCTCTAGTCAAACGACACCATCAATGGCTGACATGGGTCTCATCCGCTGTACTGCTTTCACGTTTTAAGACATTTATTAAAATGATAAAAAGCATACAACATACAATTAGGAACAGTCTCACTCAGAGTCGATCAGTCCACCGCCAGGCTCCACTTCTACTAGCTTCGCCACCTCCCACGTGGCTTCATCTGGAGGAGAGAAGCATATACTCTTGTTTTACGTAAAGTCACTGGTGTCACAAAGTGCTGCTATGCCAGTCTCAGAATGCAAGAGATTTCAGGGTATAAACTCACCCCTCTTTATGGTCATGAAGAGGAACAGCCTGCGGAGGCTAGTTTTAGACCTTGCGCACCTGAGGCAATTTTCAGATGATCTGATTCATAGGGGGTCCAGCCAGGTGGCTGGCTTGTTTCCAATAGACCTAAAGATGCTTACTTTCATGTGCCCATTGTAAAAGACTTCTGCAAGTTCCTTCGGTTTGCTGTAGGTCAAGACCATCTCCAGCTCGTTTGTCTACCATTCGGGCTTTCAACATCACCCTATGTGTTTTCAGGGTCTTATTGGTTGTTATAGTCTTTATCAAAACAAGGAGCATACGCCTGCATAGTTACTTGGATGTCCTTCTCATACTGTCCCAAGACAGAGGGCAGCTGCTGGAGCCCAGAGCTCAAGTGTTTTCAATGCCCCTCAAATTTGGCTGGCGGCTGAATCTGTAAAAGAGACACCTGGAGCCCATTTAGTCTATTGTGTGCCTCGGGGGTCAGTTCAATATAATTAAGAGGACTATTGCTTTATCTCTGGATCCCGATGTTCTGATCCAGAATACTCCTGGTCCTATCTTCTTTCCACCTGTGTGCCTTTCAGTGTCTAAAAAGATTGGACAACAAAAAATGGTCTCTACGTGTGGAGGTTATCAGGCGCAGATTCCCTGACGGATCATTGGAAATGCAGCAGGACCTGTGCGTTTCTTCCAGTCCTGATCATCTTAGGGTTTCTACGAAGACTCCGAACAGAGGTTGTGGAAGTAGTGCCAGTGATGCCTTATTGGCCAATTAGGCCATGGTTCCCCTTGCTAGCACAGTTCAGCTGCCGGAACCCAGTGCCCCTTCTGCTTAGGCTAGACCTTCTGTCACTAGGTGCAATTCTTTTTCAATGTCCAGCATGGTTGTATCTGACGGTCTGGTTCTTGAGATTGGAGGTCCTCGCCTGATCCTCCAGAGTCATCTCCGCTCTCTTGACTGCTAGAATAATGAACACAAAGTTTACGGGAGAATCTGGTCAAAGGTAGTCCAATACATGTCTGCTGCTGACAGATCATGTAGTAATCTAAAAGTTCTAAATATTCTAGGCCTCCTCCAGTTGGATTTAGATCTGGCTCTATCGGTCAGCTCTCTCAGAGTACAAGTGTCAGCTCAGAGATTGATTTACTGGTCATGGAGAATTCTTCTTAACGTTCTTTCCAGTTTGAGCGGTGCTGTTACCTATACTTTTTTAGCAGAAAATATTTTATTAAACAAATCAGCATTACATCGCAATCATCAACAGACATTATACCGTTTCCATACATGTATTGTCTTACAGAGAAAAGCTATATTTGGAGTTTGTTAACCTGAAAATACATAGTACGCTTTTTTCCCAGTATAGGAGTAAGTCCAAACCGCATCACATGGAAACTGGATAACGGAAAATTGTATACTCACCTTTCCGTAATTTTCCTTTCCTGTCGCATCTTCATGGCAGCATACACATTGGGTTGTGACTCCGCCTCCACAACCTGATAGGACCACATAGCTATAAATTAGAGAGTAGACACCTGCCCCAGTATTCTTTGTAAATATATACACATGTCACCTCAGAGGGTGGGTGATTGTATGCTGCCATGAAGATGCGACAGGAAAGGAAAATTACGGAAAGGTGAGTATACAATTTTCCGTTTTCCTGTCGCATCATGGCAGCATACACGTTGGGGAGTAACTCGCCAAACTGGGTGGGAATGCAAAAATCAAATTTATTGACAAGAAACAGAAGAATTGGCCTGTATGACGGCCCTCCCAAATTCAACTGCTGCTAAGCGTGCAGCGCCTTTTTTATAATGGAAAATAAAGGTGTTTCTCGAAGACCAAGTGGCCGCTCTACAAATGGTTTCCGCTGAAACTTTACAGTAAGCTGCCCATGAAGTAGCCATTGCCCTGGTGGAATGCGCTCTAAGGTCTTCCGGAATCTGCAAGGTGCTTAAGGAGTAAGCCTTCTTGATAGTTTTCACGAGCCATGAGGCGATGGTACGGGCAGAAGCTGCCTGGCCCTTCCTGAACCCGTGTGGGATGACTAAAAGGTTCTCGTATTTCCTAAATGACTTGGTCACCGAGAGGTAATGCAGAATGTTGCCCCTAACATCCAGGGGATGAGGAAAGCCCTGATCTGTGCTCAAAGCCGGGAGGTCAATCTCCTGGTTAAAGTGGAATGAAGAGGAGACCTTTGGGATAAATCTGTCTGAAGGCTTCAGGGTTAGCCTGTCTGGGTAAACCATCAGGTACGGTTCCTTGATCAGTAAAGCTTGCATTTCCGAGACCCTTTTCGCCGAAGTGATGGCAATTAGGAATGATACTTTTAGATTCAGGTCCCAGAGGGAGGTATCTTCAAGAGGGGAAAATGGTTCCCCGGATAGAATTTCTAGGACAGTTGATAGGTCCCATGTTGGGAATGAAGGCTTTCTGGGAGGCCTTAGCTTCAGGCATGCTTTCTGGAATTGAACCACAAGAGGGTTAAGTGCCCACCTAACCCCTGTCAGAGCAGAGATGGCAGAGACTTGGACTTTCAGGGTGCTGGATCTAAGGCCTTTGTCTAGGCCTGACTGTAGGAACACTTGTATTGCTGATGGGGAAGAAGGGTCCCAACCTTGTTCCTGAGCAAAGGAAGAGAACTTTCCCCAGACTCTCTCGTAGGTGTTATTCGTGGAAGATTTCCTGGCTAGAAGCAGGGTTTCGACTACCTTCTGCGAACAGCCTTGATCTAGGAACCTAGACCTTTCAGTCTCCAGGCCGCTAGGTGCAATCTCACTGGATTCGGATGTAGTAGCTGGCCCTGGGTTAGTAGATCCGTTGTCACCGGAAGAGGAATTGGATCCGCTGTGCTCAGTTGCAGGAGGGTGGTGAACCAAGGCCTCCATGGCCAGAAGGGAATCACGGCCAGGACTAGAGCTGCTGAATGTTTGAGCCTCAGAAGGAACTTGGCTATCAGTGGGGTTGGTGGAAAAATGTAACCTAGGCGAAAGTTCCAGGTGTGCTGGAGACAATCCGTTCCCTCCGCTGAGGGGAAGGGGTTCCTCGACAGAAACCTCTGACATTTCCTGTTCTCTGGTGTTGCTGCGAGGTCTATGTCTGGATGACCCCATGTCTGGCATATGAGGGCGAAGGCCTGCGGACTTAGACACCACTCGTTGTTGGAAACGAATGTCCTGCTGAGAGAGTCCGCCAGTTCGTTCTGAACTCCCGGAATATAGGCCGCCTTCAGGTCCCGCAGGTTCAGTTGAGCCCATCGCATCACCGGACCAACTTCCCGCATCATGGAGATGCTCTTGGTACCCCCCTGCCTGTTGATGTAGGCCACAGCCACTCGGTTGTCCATCTGGATGAGGACCTGTTTCCCTCTCAGAAGTGAGCTGAATGCCAAGAGGGCATGGAAGGCTGCCTTCATCTCTAGGACGTTCGACACTACATCCCTGGTTTTGAAGTGCCAGCGGCCCTGAGCTGCATAATGTAGATAGTGTGCCCCCCATCCCTCCAGACTGGCGTCTGAAGTTACCACCTCCTGATGGAGGATGACTATCTGTTTGCATCTGCTGAGGTTGTCGGGGTGAGTCCACCACCGTAGAGATAATCTGGCTTCTTCTAAGATGCGAATCGATTGGGACATGGACCATCCATCCCACTGGCACAGGAAGGAGGCTTGTAGAGGTCTGGTATTCCATTGCGCCCATCTGACCATTGGAATGGTTGCTGATAGGGACCCCAGCAGACTGAGGTATGCTCTGGCCGGTAAGTATGATGCTGGAACCACCTCTTTCACCTTCTGAATTAGTAGGGACAACTTCTCCCTTGGCAGTTCTACCGTGTTGGTTCGGGTGTCTAGTTCGGCTCCCAGGAAGACCATCCTCTGGGTAGGCTGAATGTTGCTCTTCTGCCAGTTGATTATCCAACCCAGACTCGTTAGGGTGGAAACTAAGATCTCGCGATGTTTCACGAGTGATTCCTGGCTGTTTGAGAGGAGAAGAATGTCGTCCAGGTAATGGTGGACCCTTAGACCCTTCTCCCTCAAAGAGGCTATTACTGGAAGCAGAACCTTTGTAAACGTTCTGGGGGCCGTAGAGATCCCGAAGGGGAGGCTTCGAAATTGGAAGTGTTCCTGGCCCACCGAGAATCGCAGGAACTTTTGGAATGCCACGTGAATTGGTATGTGTAGGTAGGCATCTTGGAGATCTATGGAGAGCATCCAGTCTCCTAAGTTTATGGCCTGAAGGATAGACTGCAGGCTTTCCATCCTGAACGACTCCACTCTGTAGGACTTGTTGAGTTTCTTCAGATCTAGAACCGGCCGAAAGTCCCCTGACTTCTTTTTGACGAGGAATAGTGGAGAATAGAATCCCCTGCCTCGTTGTGCTGGCGGAACCTCCGTTATCGCTCGTTTTTGAAGAAGTTCTAGGACATACATTAGAAGAGACAACCTTTTCTCCCCGGGAGGAGGAATACGGGTTGGGCAGAATTGATCTCTTGGGGGTCGATTTCTGAAGGCCCATCTGTGGCCAAAACTGACGGTGGCCAGGGTCCAGGTATCGTGTATAGTCCCCGCCCAGACCAGCTTGAAACTGGAAAGCCTTGCTCCTACTACTGCTGGCCGGACGGGCGCACCTTCAAAAAGGCTTCTGGTCACTGGGAGCGGGAGTCTTAGGCTTTTGGAATTTCATAAAAGAAGTTTGAGGGTTCTTCCAGTTCCTTCGGTACTCCTTCCCTGGTCTGTACGCTTTCGCGTCTCTATACCTTTCTGGGAGATTCCGCTTAAAAGGAGGAGGTCTCTGTTTGAGCCTCCTATCTGAGGGAATGAGCCCGGATTTTCCACCGGTTACTTTGGAGATGGCCGTATCCAAATTTGTTCCGAAGAGGTGCTCACCGTCGAACGGAATACGGCACCAGTTAGACTTGGATGCCGGATCCGCCGTCCAGGGCTTCAGCCACAAAGCTCTTCTGGCCATCACTGAGGCCAACATAGACTTTGATGCAGACCTGATAGTGTCAACTGAGGCTTCAGCCACGAAATCACCAGCCAAGCTTAATCCTTGTAATGCCTTCACTATTTTCTCTTGGTCTGCCCCCTCTAATACCAGCTTTTCCGTGCTTGAAGACCAACTCGAGATGGCCCTTCCTACTGCTGCGAGTGCTATTGCAGGCCTGCATGCGCCTCCGGCCGAAAGGTAAGCCCGCTTAAGATCCGTGTCGATCTTTCTGTCAAGAACGTCTCTAAACGTTACAGCATCTTCTAGCGGGAGGGTAACATGCCTGGCGAGGCGCATTAAAGATGCGTCCACTACCGGAGGGGATACCAGAGGGTTCACTTTAGGCTCCTTGAGTGGGTACAGCTTCTGGAGCCTGTTGTTCAGACTAGATTTCTTCTCCGGTCTCTGCCACTCTTCCTTGATTAAATCTTCCAGTTCATCTATGACGGAAAGGTTTCTGGTTCCTTTTTAAGCTGAGGAAAATATTTTTTTTCTCTGCTTTGGCTGGACTTTCTGGGGTTCCTCCCATCCTATTGCCTCCTTGACCGATTTAACAAACGGCTCTATAAGGCTAAAGTCGAATCCGGCCGACACCTCCAGGCCTTCATTATCAGATAGGGAGTCTTGCTCCTTTGATGTGCTGGCCCGGGCTGGAGAGGTAATGGTGGAGAGATCCACATCTGGTATTGAGGCCTGAGGGGCTGAGTCCCCAACTTCTGAGGCTCTTTCTCTTGTGGCCTTTTCCAGGCATCTCTGACGAACCAGCTTATCCGGAAGAGCCGCTGTACCACAAATCCAGCATGCGTTCCCGGCGGGACGGGAATGGCGTGCAGGGGAGTGGTGCCTACGTGAGGACGGCCTTCTGTGGCGGGATCGACCATGCCGAGAATGCGATCTGGAGCGGCTTCTTCTGCGGCTTCCTCTTGAGCGGCTTCTCCTATGGTAGGAGCGGCTCCGTCTATGTCTGGAGCGACTTCTCCTGCGTGAGGACTCTCTATGTCTTGACGTAGACTTTCCTGAGGACCTGGTAAGGCTGACCAATTTAGGTAGCGTTAGAAGTGCTCTCTTTTTCAATCTTCACTACTTACCCTTCTTCTTCCCCCCCCTTACCTAGTAGGCTGGCGGTGATCTGCTGGGGCAGCGGTCTCCATAGTGAGTGGGTTGGAAATCTGCAAGGAAAAGACAAGCAGCAAATGTAGAGACTGACCCAGACCTGGACAGGAGGGGGGGGGGAGAGAGAGACCCACCTTTGTAGAGCGTTTTTTCTTTGCTATGGTTCGAAGAGCAGGCGTCTGTAGCATGCATCAACCATCAGCAGCCTTCACAGCAATGCTGTGGTTTTTAAATCTGCCGCCATTGGCGTCGGACGCTCGCGCATGCGCAGTAGCGCCGCGAGGCGCCCGGCGCCATCTTGGAGATTGGCAAATAGCACAGAAGCGCCCAAAGAGCCGTACTGCGCATGCGCGAGGACGCCGAGAACGCTCGGCGGTCCCACACAGCACTGCATGGACAACAGAGCCCAGCAGAACACCCAACGGTATGTCAGAGGGGGGGGGAAGAGGGGGGAAATGGAGACCGCTGCACACAACTAAGCCTGTTTAAGGCTTATTTCCTGAGGCCATACTGAGGGTTCCCTGGCCAATCCTCCAGCAAGCCTGTTTAAGGCTTTTGTGGGCTGTTGCACTTGAAGCCTGTTTAAGGCTTGTCTTCTGGCAAACAGTTTGAGTTAAGATGAGTGCCCCTGAGACCACCAGAGTCGGGCTCCTTCCATTTAGCTCGTTTAGAGGCTGTACAAGAAGGACTTCCACCCAGGAGAGGCTAGAACCTGGCTGGGGCGAAGCGGGAGGGGGGGGTGATCAGTGCGTCCTGACAGGTGAGGAAAAATAAGAGAATACTGGGGCAGGTGTCTACTCTCTAATTTATAGCTATGTGGTCCTATCAGGTTGTGGAGGCGGAGTCACAACCCAACGTGTATGCTGCCATGATGCGACAGGAAAGTCATTTAGTGTCCCTCTCTGTGGCTAACCCTTACGCATTGCAGGTAGGGATGAGCCGAACACCCCCCTGTTCGGTTCGCACCAGAACATGCAAGCAGGCAAAAAATTTGTTCGAACACACGAACACCGTTAAAGTCTACGGGACACAAACATGAATAATCAAAAGTGCTCATTTTAAAGGCTTATATGCAAGTTATTGTCATAAAAAGGGTTTGGGGACTCGGGTCCTGCCCCAGGGGACATGGATCAATGCAAAAAAAAGTTTTAAAAACGGACGTTTTTTCGGGAGCAGTGATTTTAATAATGCTTAAAGTGAAACAATAAAAGTGTAATATCCCTTTAAATTTCGTACCTGGGGGGTGTCTATAGTATGCCTGTAAAGGCATTTTAGAACAGTCTGACAGCAAAATGACATTTCAAAGGAAAAAAAGTCATTTAAAACTACTCGCGGCTATTAATTAATTGCCGGTCTGACAATACACATACTGTAGAAGTTCATTGATAAAAATGGCATGGGAATTCCCCACAGGGGAACCCCGAACCAAAATTTTAAAAAAAATGACGTGGGGGGTCCCCCTAAATTCTATACCAGGCCCTTTAGGTCTGGTATGGATATTAAGGGGAACCCCGGCCAAAAAAAAAAAAAAAAATGGTGTGGGGTCCCCCTCAAAATCTATATCAGACCCCTCAGGTCTGGTATGGATTTTAAGGGGAACCCGCGCCAAAATTAAAAAAAAATGGCTTGGGGTCCCCCTAAAAACCCCATACCAGACCCTTATCCGAGCACGCAACCTGGCAGGCCGCAGAAAAAGAGGGGGGGACGAGAGAGCGGCCCCCCCCCTTCCTGAACCATACCAGGCCACATGCCCTCAACTCTGGGAGGGTGCTTTGGGGTAGCCCCCCAAAACACCTTGTCCCCATGTTGATAAGGACAAGGGCCTCATCCCCACAACCCTGGCCGGTGGTTGTGGGGGTCTGCGGACGGGGGGCTTATTGGAATCTGGAAGCCCCCTTTAACAAGGGGACCCCCAGATCTTGGCCCTCCCCCCTGTGTGAAATGGTAAGGGGGTACAAAAGTACCCCTACCATTTCACTAAAAAACTGTCAAAATTGTTAAAAATGACAAGAGACAGTTTTTGACAATTCCTTTATTTAAATGCTTCTTCTATCTTCTTTCGTCTTTCTTCTATCTTCTATCTTCCTTCGGTTTCTTCCTCCATCTTCTTGTTCTTCTTCCGGTGTTCTCGTCCGGCATCTTCCTCCACGGCGTCTTCTTCCCTTCTTCTCCTCGGGCCGGTCCGCATCCATGATGGCGTTTAGGGAGGCTCCCGCTGTATGATGCTTCTCTCTTCATCTTCTTCTCTTCATCTTCTTCTCTTCATCTTCTTTTCGGGTCGCATGGAGGGAGGCTCCCGCTGTGTGATGCTTCTCCTCTTCTGACGGTTCTTAAATAACGGGGGGCGGGGCCACCCGGTGACCCCGCCCCCCTCAGACACACGGGGCCTTGACGGGACTTCCCTGTGGCATTCCCCGTGACATCAGAGGGGGCGGGGTCACCCGTTACGTAACCCCGCCCCCTTCTGACATCACGGGGAATGCCACAGGGAAGTCCCCGTCAAGTCCCTGTGCGTCTGAGGGGGGAAGAAGAGGAGAAGCATCACACAGCGGGAGCTGCGGAGCGACCCGAAAAGAAGATGAAGACCCTGCCCCCTCTGACGCACGGGGACTTGACAAGAAGCAGATGAAGAGAAGAAGATGAAGAGAAGAAGATGAAGAAAGAAGCGTCACACAGCGGGAGCCTCCCTCCATGCCATCATGGACGCGGAGCGGCCCGAGGAGAAGAAGGGAAGAAGACGCCAACGCCGCGGAGGAAGATGCCGGACGAGAACACCGGAGGAAGAACCAGAAGAACCAGAAGAAGAAGAAGAAGATGGAGGAAGAAACCGAAGGAAGATAGAAGATAGAAGAAAGAAGAAAGAAGATAGAAGAAAGAAGAAGCATTTAAATAAAGGAATTGTCAAAAACTGTCTCTTGTCATTTTTAACATTTTTGACAGTTTTTCAGTGAAATGGTAGGAAAGTACCCCCTTACCATTTCACACGGGGGAGGGCTGGGATCTGGGGGTCCCCTTGTTAAAGGGGGCTTCCAGATTCCGATAAGCCCCCCGCCCGCAGACCCCCACAACCACCGGCCAGGGTTGTGGGGATGAGGCCCTTGTCCTCATCAACATGGGGACAAGGTGTTTTGGGGGGCTACCCCAAAGCACCCTCCCAATGTTGAGGGCATGTGGCCTGGTACAGTTCAGGAAAGGGGGGCGCTCTTTCATCCCCCCTCTTTTCCTGCGGCCTGCCAGGTTGCGTGCTCGGATAAGGGTCTGGTATGGATTTTTGGGGGGACCCCACACCGTTTTTTTTAAAGATTTTGGCGCGGGGTTCCCCTTAAAATCCATACCAGACCTGAAGGGTCTGTTATAGATTTTGAGGGGGACCCCACACTATTGTTTTTTTAATTTTGGTCGGGGTTCCCCTTAATATCCATACCAGACCTGAAGGGCCTGGTATGGAATTTAGGGGGACCCCCCACGTCATTTTTTTTTAAAATTTTGGTTCGGGGTTCCCTTGTGGGGGAATTCCCATGCCGTTTTTATCAATGAACTTTTATGTGTATTGTCGGACCGGCAACTCATTAATAGCCGCGAGTAGTTTTAAATGACTTTTTTTCCTTTGAAATGTCATTTTGCTGTCAGACTGTTCTAAACACAGGAAACATGCGCCCCTTTACAGGCATACTATAGACACCCCCCAGGTACGAAATTTAAAAAGATATTACACTTTTATTGTTTCACTTTAAGCATTATTAAAATCACTGCTCCTGAAAAAACGGCCGTTTTTAAAACTTTTTTTGCATTGATCCATGTCCCCTGGGGCAGGACCCAGGTCCCCAAACACTTTTTTTTGACAAAACCATGCATATAAGCCTTTAAAATTATCACTTTTGATTTCTCCCATAGACTTTTAAAGAGTGTTCCGCAGCATTCGAATTTGCCGCGAACACCCCAAATTGTTCGCTGTTCGTCGAACTGGCGAACAGCCGATGTTCGAGTCGAACATGAGTTTGACTCAGTCTCGAAGCTCGTCCCTAATTGCAGGGTGAGAAATCCATCTCCCGGAGTGGGAGGCAACCTGGGTCATGCCAGCTCTATGTGAGGTAACAGGACAAGTGTGGTATATAGGCCAGCAGGGGGAGGGGACATTCCCCCAGAACACAGAGGAGGGGAAGTTGAAATCACTCAGGCACACCCCTACACATCCCCCCACCCACGGGCATCTATCCACGCTGACCACACTTTATCAAACTTGCCTGGGCATTGCCTACTTTCGTAGGTGAGTTTGTACAAGGGTAATACTAAGTCAACCGTTCTTTGCCAGGATTCAAGGATAGGTGGGTTGGCTGATTTCCAGTGCAACATTATTTCCCTCCTGGCATAAAACAGTGAAAAAGTAATGCAAAGTTTGGTGTATCTGTCCCCCTCCACCTCCCCCAGATAGCTCAGCAGGAGCACCAAGCGCTCCGCTAGTACCCGTGTCCCCCTCAGGCCTCTCAGTTTCCCAGCTACCCCCTCCCAATACGTTGGGAGTTTGGGGCAGGGCCAGACCATATGCCAGTATGTCCCATCCTCATTCCTACATCTAGGGCAGCACAGGTCTAGATGCGGGTATATACTGGCCATTCTATGTGGGGTGAAGTATGCCCTATGAATAAACTTAAGTTGGATGAATCTGTCTTTGGCTGCTATCATAGAGGGAATGAAGGTAGATATACAGTCTTCTCCTTCGTTCTCTCCCAAAGCAGGGATATCCTCCTTCCAATTGTCCAATGAGCGGGTGGGTTTGGCATTGTGGGCAGTCAGATAAAGATACAGAGTTAAGAGGGGTTTCCCCATCACATGGAGGTCAACAGCCGCTCAATTGAGTCCGGTTCGAGTATCAGTATGTCCGTGAACTGGGCCCTCATTGCCTGTCCCAGTTGCCAGTATTTATATGCAAAGGAGTTGGGCAGTGAGTACTGGCGTTTTAGTTCCGGGAAGGGCATGATCGTCCCGTTTAATATGATGTGTTTAAGAGTGGTGATCCCCCGTCTCGCCCATTGGGAGGGGTCCAGGATATCGCAAAGGTGAGGTAATGTAGGGTTCCCCCAGAGTGGCGTGCGTGGGGATATACAGTTCGGTTTGCTGTAAATGGTCCTGGCCTCCTGCCACACCCTGATTGTCGTCTTCATGGGGGCTGTCAAAGGGTGGAGAGCTTTCATCCCACTGAACACCAGATTGCTCAGCGCCGCATAAGACCCCAGAATAGCAGTCTCCAGTCTCACTGCCGGATTTTGTTTGGGTTGAGAGAACCACCAGCGTACCATGACAAGGATGGCTGCCTAGTAGTATAAGAGGAAGTTGGGTAATGCCAATCCCCCTCCCGATAAGGGGAGGTACAGCATCCGTTTCGCCACTCTAGACGGCCTCCCAGCCCAAATAAATGAGGTCAGATAGAGTAGGGTGTCGTCCGCATATAAGGACACCTTCTCTTCTACCGTGCTGACCACTATGCCCTTCACCCTTGTCTCCGCCCTCAGAGTGATGGCTAAAGGTTCCACCGCCAGAGAAACAGCCCCAGTGATAGAGGGCATCCCTGACGGGTACCCCTCAACCAAGGGGAAAGTATCAGAAAGAGTGCCGTTTGTGCAGACCCTAGCTCTTGGGTTAGCATAGAGCATACGTAGCCATGTCATAAACCTCGAGCCGAATCCGAACTTCGAGAGGATCCCTCACCAGTACTCCCACTCCACCAAGTCGAATGCTTTTTCAGCATCAAGTGAGGCCCCACCCCTGCCAAATCTGGCTGTGCCCTGGCCATGTGAGTGAAAAGTCTTCTAATGTTAATGAAAACCCCGTTTGATCCGGGTGGACCAACGCTGTTATGAGCGTGCTAAGTCTATTGGCTAACACTTTGGCCAGCAGTATTCAGGACTGGGATGTCAACTCAGGGAGTTCGGGAGTTCCCCCGTCCTTTGCGCCTCAATTAACATAGTGTGTAACCTGACTGCGAGCTCCTTGGCATACTGCTTGTAAAATTCAACCGGTATACTGTCAGGGCCAGGGGTCTTGCCCGATTGGAGTGTTTTGAGGGCCTTTAAAATTTCGACTACGGTAATGGGGTAATCAAGTGCACTGCAATATTTTGCGGTCAGGACTGGGATGTCAATGGGGTCTAGTTAGGAAGTCTGTTCGTCCTGAATGTATGTCACTTTAGATCTGTATAGGTTTTGGTAGAAGGAGACAAAGCAACTATTTATTTCATCAGGGGCATATAGAAGGTCCCCACCAGGGCCCTGTATATGAGGCACACATGTCCCCCCCGATTGTTCCTGTGTTAACCAAGCTAACAACTTCCCCGACCTTTCCCCTTGTTCAAAGATGCATTGCAACTGGGTAAGCAAACGTTTCTGAGTGAGAGAGGTGCGAATTCGTAGCAAGTTCTGCAATTTTTGAGGTGATCTGGTTCAGAAGAGACAAAAATGCCAGGGGAGGTAAAAACAGCCCAGCTATAACTCACTTCATGAAGCGAACCTGTGCATGGATCAGTACATATATGCCCTCCGAGTACAATATGAGATCTAGTAGTCTAAAGGGAAGAGATTTGTGTACTAATATGCTGATGCCCCTCACAAAATTCTAGTGTGTAGAGTGGTAATGATACCCAACCCAGGGTTTTTTAAGGGCTAAGGTTCTGCTGCCCACCAGGTGGGTCTCTTGTAGGACACAGATATGTGGATTGTAGGCCTTAATGAACTGGAACACCAGGGATCTCTTAACCGGACTGTTCAGTCCCCTGGTGTTCCAGGATAATATGTTAAGGGATGGCATAATCATGCCGTGGGATAATAATTGGAGGATTGGGGGAGCTCCACCACCCTGAGACCACTCGCAGGACTCGGAGGAGGCAGTGAAGACAGACATGCAATGCTGACATTTGTAGTGCAGTTTCACTAATTATTAGTAAAATTTTTTACATAACCAAACATTAAACATAAACCATAAACCAGCCCCGTTGGGGCAAGCTCCCCCCGCCCAACCCCCTTGAACTGAGGTGGGTATCCAACCCAAACCAAATCAGCTCGCTGGCTGCAAAGGGGCGTCCTGTGCAAGAGGTGATCCCAAACCCCTCTGGAAAGTATCTGTGGGGTCACGGAGTAAGCTGAGCAGCTTCTCAACAGCCGAGACATCCGCCTGTATGTTGAAGTGTGCTGTTTGGAACAAGGAGTCAGGGGGAAATAATTGTTGAGCAACTAAAAGTCCTATCAGTGGAAAAAATGATCCATCAGTGAAAATTTGTATCAGGTAGGCTCCCTGCAGTCCAGAAAAGGGAGGGAACAATATGTAACACTCCAGCCGTAGGATTCTCCTGGCCTACCTTGGTTCTTGGTTTCCCATCATCTGGGTAAGCCCGGATACCCAGCGCGGTCAGCCTCATGTATGTAACAGGGCACAACAGGTGCAACTAAGGCAGTCTTTCAGTTGGTGTTCTCCTCGCTGGGGCTGCACCAAAAAATTAGCGGGCTTGGACCCAGGACTTATTACATTACAAATGTTATCGGTCGGTACTCACATATTAATCCCTCGATTGGTGGTCCTGGGGTAGTGTGTCCAGCCATGTGGAGGCCTCTCTGGGGGAGGTAAAGAAGTGGGTAGTTTCCCCATCCTGGACCCTCAAGTGAGCTAGGAAGAGGACACTGTACCTAATATTGTGCTCCCTCATTGCAGTGTTCACATGGTTGAACTATTTCCTAAGCTTCTGGGTCTCTACCAAATAGTCAGAGAAAATCATCAACTTGTTGTTCTGATATCTCAGGTCCCCCACATTTCTGGAGGCACAGAGGATCTCATCCCTGTCCCGGAAATTGAGGAGTCTTAGGATGAAGGTTCATGGAGGGGCTCCCGGGGGGCCAGGTTTAGGCAGAATTCTGTGCGCCCTTTCCACCGCATAGTGGGGAGACAGGTGGGCATCAGGCAGGAGGTTGCGCATCATGTCTTTCACAAAACACATGGGGTTCGCACCTTCATAACCCTCCACTAGGCACACTATACGAAGGTTGTTGCTCCTGTTTCTGTTTTCAGCATCTTCAGCTCTATACTCCATGGTTTTCACCTTGGTTTGAAGTGTGTGAACTGCTGCGCCATGCTCAGCAACTGTGTCCTCAGTGTTACTGACCCTCTGTTCTATTTCTGCCACCCTAGACCTTAATTTGTCCATATCTTGCCTTAGGAGACCAACATCCATTTTCATAGCCTCTATTTTAGCAGTGAGAGTGGACTGGCAGGTAGCTATAGCTGCCTGACCTCTGCCTGCCAGGGGGGTCTGGCTTCAGCTGTCTCCATGGGGCCTGTTTGTGATGCCCTGTGTTTGCTGCATGTGGCATGGGGGTCTGGCGGTGTCAGGGGGCTCTCTGGAATCAGAGGGAATTTAAGCTTCTTCCCCTTACCGGTCGTTGCTCCCGACTGTTGGCGATGCATTCAGGTGGCCCTGAGCCCACATGTGAGGCATTGTGCATGCTGGGCTCCGTGTGCTGCGCTGGGGAAGACAAAGCGGGAGGAGAGACTCCTGCAGCAGCCAGGAATCGCGGTTTCGACGTCCACCAGCTACGGCCTCCCATTGTCCGCTCGTGGAGCAGTTGCCTCCAGAGAAAAGGCAGGGTTTTAGGCTCCGATGGCCTGGGTAAAAGCTGGTGTCTCGGCGGAGCTCTGAGAGAAGCGTCCGCTCACAGCGCATCTTGGACACGCCCCCACTGTTACCTATAATTGACTCAATTCCCAAGGGTGCATTAGTCTTTCATGGGTACCAAGAAATCATTCTGCCAAACTTTGGAGTACTAACTTGCGTCCTTTAGACGTGGGAGAGGTCACGCTGTCGCTTAGTTGGTTAAAGCTTCTAATAAACAGGGAATCCCGAGTTTGACTCTTGGCAGTGCCTTCCTTTGGTTCTAGGAATCTCTCAGCTATTGTGAAGATATATCTTCAAGCTACAGCTTCCTTCAGGTTTCAGAACGCCTGTTAATTCTTCTTGCTGGGAAGGACAAAGGGAAACGTGCCTCATCTAAAACGATTGTGGCATAGATTTTCTAGGCCATCCGACAGGCTGACAGAGCCTTGGCTCCTTTGGTTGTAGTCACTTGACCAGGAGTGGGTTTACATCTTAGGCAGCTTCGCAGCATGTGGTTCCCAATGTAATCTGTAAGGCTGCATTGTGGTCCTCAATCAATACATTTATGGCTCATTATTGTGTAGAGCCTGCTTCTTTATCCTCTGTTTATTGTGACTTGCAGGTCCTGTCTGTTGATGGTACAAATTAAAGCCTTTGGTTCAGCATTGCCCACCAACAGGGTGTTTGGCTAGTTAGTTCCCATATGTATGCTGCCATGGAGTCTGTCAGGAAAACTGAAAACTGAAAATTTCCTATCAAATACTTACCGTAATTTTCCTTTCCTGATAGACTCCATGGCAGCAGGAGTTTCCTCCCAGAGTCTTCAGTAGGCTAGTTATGGAATGTGGCCTCTGGCTCAGAGCAAAGATTTATGGGAGTAGGGTCCTATAGGGGAGGAGTGGAGGGGGGGTTAACCCATATGCTTGCTGCCATGGAGTCCATCAGGAAAGGAAAATTACGGTAAGTATTTGATAGGAAATTTTCAGTTTTTTAACCCAGCAGATATGACCTCACAACATGTGACAATCTGAAGGAGGTCAGACAAATAGACAAGAGTGATATAACCTCTGGAAGATTGCATAAACGTGTCCAAAAAGATCAGCAAGTAATCATTTTGGTGTTATTAATCTACACCTGGAATAAGATAGTATTGAGCAAGTAAAAAAGCCACCACAGCCACATGCAAATTCTGCTAAGAAAGACTAATGCCTAGAGTTGCCACACAGGTTCTGAGGCTAATTAAATGCAGATAAGGCACCAAGTGAGTTCAATTACCTTCTTAATTAGCCACAGAACCTGTGTAATTAATATGTGTTCGGGTTTAAAGGGATGAGGTGGCAACTCTACTAATGTCCAGTACACACGATTGGACTTTCTGACAACAAAACCGTGGATTTCTGTTCGAAGGATGTTGGCTCCAACTTGTCTTGCATACACACGGTCACACAAATGTTGGCCAACAATTCCGAACGTAGTGACGTACAAGAGGTACGTGAAATCTCCATTACGAATGATAGTTATATCTCCGGCTGGTACTTGATTCCGAGCATGTGTGGACTTTTGTCCAATGGACTTGTGTACACACAATCGAAAAGTTCAAACAAACATTTGTTGGCGGAAAATTTGAGAACCTGCTAGCCTTTTGTTGGCGGAAAGTCCGACAACAAATGTTCGATGGAGCATACACGCGGTCAGACTTTCCGCCAACAAGCTCACATCCAACATTTGTTGTCGGAAAATCCGATCGTGTGTACTGGGCATTAGAGATTTCCTGATACTTATATGTTCGGGCAACGATCTCTTCTTGTCTATGAATCTTAAGATGAACAAAATATGAAATTATTTAAGAAATGCGTTCCTTTGTTTTGTCTCCTTTCTTTTTCTCTTATGTAGCACAGGGGTTTGCTATCAAAGTTATCATGTTAAGTAATGTATTGTTTCTTAAGTAAGGGTTTGGCTCCCTCTAGTGACCGCTGAAATTTTATCAGGAAGTTTTCTTCATTTAAGAGGTAAACAGTTATGCATTGTGGGATATGTAGTTTGATGAGGTAGTGACTCATGTTGTTAACTCAGTTTGGAAACTACTGAACCCACAATGCCAAGTCACAGACCCACAATGCCAAGTCACAGAACAGTCTGCTGGGAAAACAGATAAAAGGACAAGCGCGGCCATCTTTCGGCCTCTCCGGATGCCATTCAACAACCAGCAGGGAGGTCTGTGTGTGTGTGATCAAAAGACTGCGGCCTACACGGCGCAGAGCAGGATTGCCAGCCTCTGAGGGACTTCAGAGTACAGCCCGGCCAGCTTAGCCAGCGGGTCGGTGTGTAGTGCCAGGACATCTGGAAGTTTCCTGCATCCCAGTCATCCGGAGGAGCGGTACAGCGCGGCGGCACCATCTTTCATCAGACTGAGAAAGCAAGAGGGGAGTCTGGCTGGAGTCTCACAGCCTCTGGGTCTATTGCGGTGAGAGGGCACCTGCCCATTTCAGTAAAGTGCACTGTTTGCTGAATGAGTTATTTACAGACCGCTGGTGAGACTTGTAGTCCCACAAAAGTGATCCTGCTTATTCACAGGCCACACACAGCTGAATTCTAGGGTCTGTTATTCCCTGTGCTGTAAAGTCAGTACTGTATTAAACTCATTAAACAGATAAGGAGGAAGTGTTACAAGTGCTCTATTTCTTCAGTTAAACGTTTATCAACGTATCATTTATTCTACAGTTTTCTTTCTATCCGTTTCCCTGTTGGATTACAAATACTGCAGTTTAAACTAAAGGCTAGCTGAAGATATCGGAAGACAAGGAACTCTTATAATTTACTGCAAAGTATCCATTTTGTAGTTGGGACACTGAATTTCAACCTAGGGGAAGCCCTTGAGCACCGGCTAAATGTTGCATTGTACTGCTGTATGTAAGTAACATTATATTATGACGGTTTGCTGTGTGTGTATTGGGGATTCAGTGGGAAGGTGTTTAATATAGGTTTTGGAGCATGTTGAGCACCTGTCCACTGTACACCTGTCTGAATATACTCCCTACTGTGATTATTTAACCCCACCGTCTCACATATACACTGACTGTTATCTACTGTCATTTATTGTTTTTGATTGATCACATTGTTCATTGTGTTTAGTATCCACTTAAGTAAACTTTCTGAGTGGTTAATTGATATTCTGTGTGAGTCTCTATTTACTACCACAGCTGGTGAAGTGACGGGATCCAGGGCTATGGTAAATATATTTTATGGTTTATCATTAATGTGTTTCCCTCTATTGCTGGGTCTCACACTAATATTACCAAGCAGGTGTGCCAGAGGGGTTGAGACCATTCTTGGGGTTGAGAGGCAGGGTGCAGAATCAAACATACATTAAACGGCTCCTCAGGGGGTAGCGCTACATGTGGAGGCTCATCCAGGATATCTGCTACTCTGCAATCAACTCCTCTAGAGATCACCCTTATTAGCACCAGAATGGATGCCGTCACTGCGATTCAGTGGTGCAAAGAAGAAGGCACCCGCTCAGAAGCACAAGCAGAAAAATAGGCGCCTCTAAGTGTAGAAGTTAAAACAGTTTAATATCCCCAGCGGGATTAAAAACACTTACAAAATCAGAAGGCAAAGAAATCACATCATGACAGATGGTTGGATGGTAGATTATTCAGCATCAGAAGGGTTCACAGCGGAAGGAAATCTCCAGGCTTTTTGTATGTGGTCACACCAAATCCAGTCAGAGTCAGTAGCGGAGTAACCAGGATGCTGAGGCAGCCGGTGGATGTGACATAGTCCGAGATCAAGAAGAGAGGACCCGGAAATGATGTCAGCACTGAGGGACAGCAACCAGCCTGGACCGCAAACCGGATGTGGTCATAAGAAAGGGACGCGTTTCAGAACTCTATCTGGTTCCTTTATCAACCTATGACCACGGGAATGACTATACACAATTTATACTCTCTGGGCTGGCCGTGGGCGGGTACAGGAGTAAATAAAGAAGGAGGAGTAGGCAATTAAAAACAGCGTTCTTACCAAAATAAATCAATGGACAAAAAAGGGAGATATATACAGTTGTATGCAAAAGTTTAGGAACCCCTGACAATTTCCATGATTGTCATTTATATATATTTAGTTGTTTGGATCATCAATTTCATTTTGATCTATCAAATAACTAAGGGACACAGTAATAGTTCAGTAATGAAATGAGGTTTATTGGATTAACAGAAAATGCGCAATATGCATCAAAACGAAATTAGGTGCATAAATTTGAGCACCCCAACAGAAAAATCACATCAATATTTAGTAGAGCCTCCTTTAGCAGAAATAACAGCCTCTAGATGCTTCCTATAGCCTGTAATGAGTGTCTAGATTCTGGATGAATGTATTTTGGACCACTCCTCCTTACAAAACATCTCCAGTTCAGTTAGGTTTGATGGTTGCCTAGCATGGACAGCACGCTTCAAATCACCCCACAGATGTTCAATGATATTCAGGTCTGGGGACTGGGATGGCCATTCCAGAACATTGTGCTTGTTCCCCTGCATAAATGCCCGAGTAGATTTTGAGCAGTGTTTTGGGTCGTTGTCTTGTTGAAATATCCAGCCCCGACGTAACTTCAACTTTGTGACTGATTCCTCAACATTATTCTCAAGAATCTGCTGATATTGAGTGAAATCCATGCGACCCTCAACTTTAACCAGATTCCCAGTACTGGCACTGGCCACACAGCCCCACAGCATGATGGAACCTCCACCAAATTTTACTGTGGGTAGCAAGTGTTTTTCTTGGAATTCTGTGTTCTTTTGCCACCAATCATAACGCCCCTTGTTATGACCACATAACTCAATCTTTGTTTCATCAGTCTACAGTACCTTATTTCAAAATGAAGCTGGCTTGTCTTAATGTGCGTTTGCATACCTCAAGCGACTCAGTTTGTGGTGTGTGTGCAGAAAAGGCTTCTTTCGCATCACTCTCCCATGCAGCTTCTCCCTGTGCAAAGTGTGCTGAATTGTTGAAGAATGCACAATGACACCATCTGCAGCAAGTTGATGTTGTAGATCTTTGGAGGTGGTCCGTGGGCTGTTTTTGACCGTTCTCACCATTCTTCGCCTTTGCCTCTCCAATATTTTATGTGGCCTGCCACTTCTGGCATTAATAAGAACTGTGCCTGTGGTCTTACATTTCCTCACTATGCGCCTCACAGTGGACACTGACAGCTTATATCTCTGCGATAACTTTTTGTAGCCTTCCCCTAAACCATAATGTAGAACAATCTTTGTTTTCAGGTCATTTGAGAGTTGTTTTGAGGCCCCCATGTTGCCACTCTTCAGAGGAGAGTCAAAGAGAACAACAACTTGCAATTGGCCACCCTAAATACCTTTTCTCATGATTGGATGCACCTGTCTATGAAGTTCAAGGCTTAATTAGCTCACCAAACCAATTGTGTGTTCTAATTAATCAATGCTAAGTAGTTACCGGTATTCAAATCAACAAAATGACAAGGGTGCCCAAATTTATGCACCTGTCTAATTTTGTTTTGATGCATATTGCACATTTTCTGTTAATCCAATAAACCTCATTTCACTACTGAAATATTACTGTGTCCTTCAGTTATTTGATAGATCAAAATGAAATTGCTGATCCAAACACCCAAATATTTATAAATGACAATCATGGAAATTGTCAGGGGTTCCTAAACTTTTGTATACGATTGTATTAAAGAGTATATATAAATATATGAAAATATAATAAATGAAAGTAAAATTTAAATAAAAATAAAAAATAATAAGAAAAATAAAAATTTAAAAATTTTAATATTAAAAAACAAAAAAATATTAAAAAATGTATATATGAAGCACCAGCAGCAATCAGTTAGATGGAAAATGTGTAAACAGATATATTGTGCGGACTCTTAAAAATCATATATATTATGTTATAGATACGTATATACACACACATACACACATATATGCACCTGCATGAGAATTATGCATATTGTGGGCACATGTATATAAGTACGCACATCTCAGCTTCAGTGGGCAGATATATTCAGCATATAAGGTCGCATGCTTGCAGGATCCTATAATTACTCCTGGAGGAGAAAAGTAATATATGAGGTCTGAAATATGTGAAATCTAGAGTATAGCACTGATTTCAAAATCCTCATTTAACCCTCCAGGGGCCAGAATATTTAGCAAAAAAATCCAGTACATTTCTCTGTGACAGAGGCTCCTGAAACGCTCAGCTGGAGGGAGGTCCCCAGGCATTGCCTCAATGACCCAGACCCTAAGGCCATCTGTGGATTTTTCATGATGTTGAAGGTAATGTCTGGGGACACTATGATTATCCAATCCACCAGTAATAAAGCGGCGATGTTCGCCAAAATGCTTGCGCAATGGCTAAATGGTTCGCCCCACATAAAAGAGGCCACAAGGGCATGTGAGGCAATAGACTACATGGTCAGAGGAGCAAGTGTGAAAGCTCTTGATATGATATGTTTTTCCTTTTACACAAAAATCCCTCTGGCCATGCGTCACAAAACGGCAAGTTTTACATAGAGGCTTGCGACATTGGTACATCCCAGAAATGGCTAAAAAAAGTAGGTATAAAATGACCAGGGGGGAGGTTTCACCTTGAGTTTACTAGGTGCTACCTTACTTTTTATATTGGGCGCCTTTCTGTATGGGAATTTGGGTTTATTTGGTAAGACAGGAAAAAGATGCTCATCCTGAAGCAATAGCGGCCAATGTCTCTTCACAATATTCTCCATCTGTCTATGTCGGGCGTGAAACTGAGTAATGAAGCGTAAGTTATTCTTTTGGACATCACCACGGGAAGAGGGGCTCAATGAAGGAGGTGCATTCTTATATTGGAGATAAACCGTTTCCACAAGATCGACTGGGAAGCCTTTATCAAGAAATTTTTCTTTTAGAGTCTTGCTTTGGATGTCA
This sequence comes from Lithobates clamitans, assembly GCA_037952925.1. NCBI lineage: Eukaryota > Metazoa > Chordata > Amphibia > Anura > Ranidae > Lithobates > Lithobates clamitans. Next base: position 1,672,109 of record JBBGZY010001250.1, on the reverse strand, counting down.
TAGTCATCACTTCTAGTGCAATTCATTTTCAGTCTACAAAACTGACTCTTGGGTACATTGTTGAGCCATTGAGAGTGGTGACAACTGTTATAATGAAGGAACGAATTTCCAGCTGTAGGCTTGGTGTAATTTTTCACATGTATTTCATTGCCAACCGAAAATAGTTCTAGGTCAAGGAAGGCTAACCTATGTTCATCCATGACAGAGGTAAATTTTAGGCCCATGTTAGTTTTGTTGCAGTATGCAACAAAATCTGGGACTATGAATGTGTTGCCACCCCAAATGATAATCGCATTGTCTATATATCGACCTTAAAAGACGATGTGGGGGGAGAAAGGATTACTGTGCCATATATATAGGTGTTCCCAGTGCCCCATAGTAAGGTTGGCATATGAGAGTTCAAAGTGTGCCCCCATAGCTGTCCCATTTACTTGTAGAAAAAAATCATTATTAAACTTGAAATAGTTGTGGGTCAGGCAAAAGGAGGTAGCCTCAACAATAAAGGAGGCTTGTCTGGGGTTCAACATGGGATCTTGGCATAAGAAGAATTGTAAGGCATTAAGACCCACATCATGTGGTATAAAGGTATACAATGATTGTACGTCTAGGGAGACTCAATAGTACCTAGGCTCCCAAGAGTAAGGGGACAAAAGTTCCAACAAGTGAGTGCCATCTCTAATGTAAGACTGAAGGGATTGGGCGAGCGGTTGGAGGAACTGATCTACGTATTGTGAAAAACCACTGCTTATGATTCCCATAGCTGCGACAATGGGTCATCCAGGGGGATTTTTTAAGTCTTTATGCACCTTGGGCAGGTGATAAAAGTATGGGGTGAAATGGACGTCCTTGACCAGAAATGACGCTTCTTGTTGCGTGATGATATGGTCACTAAGTGTGTCCTTAACAAGAGAGGTGGCTTCAAGGGTAAACCAGGGCAATGGGTCATTTTTTAATCTAATATATATATTGGCATCGGATAAAAGTCTAGTGGCTTTGGTGACATAGTCAGCTCTGTTTTGTATAACTATGCCTCCTCCTTTGTCTGCACTTTTAATGACCAAATCAAAGTTGTTAGTTAAAGCATCGAGAGCTTTCCTTTCGGAATATGTGAGGTTAGAGATAACCTTGTTATTGTTATTGTTTTTGTTATTGTTTTTGACTGAATTACACATCTCCTGTATTTCGGCATAAACAATACGATAGAAAGCGTCAATGCACAAGCCTTTTGAGTGAGTGGTGTAGAACACAGACGTTGGTCTGAAGGTAGTGTTTTGGATGGGCGGAGAAGTAATGAGGTGCTGTGTGTACAATAAATAATCAGTCTCAGAACCATCAGGGCGGGAGAAGTGTATAGGGGAGTGATTACTCTGTTCTTTGTTATGGTCATATAGTTCCTCCAGAAGAGTCAAACAACCTAGATCAACATTAGTGACAGTATTATCGCATGAAATGTCAGCCGGATGAGGATTAGTATTGGGATTGTATTTAGTGGACTGAATATTAAAAAGTTTCTTGTGAGTGAGACGGCGGACAAATTTATTCAAATCCTTAAAAAGGAGAAAGGGATTAGGCTGAGCAGATGGTGCAAAATGAAGGCCTCGGCTAAGTAATGAGACCTCTTCCTTAGTTGAGGCATAGGTAGAGAGGTCAAAGATTTTAACAGTGCTCTCTTTTTTCTGGTGTCTGGGCTTGGATCTACCCCCTCTACCTCGACTACCTCTACTTCGTGCTTTCTTTTTTGAGGTTTGTCCTGGATACTCCGCTGCTGACTCTGACTGGATTCGGTGTGACCACATACAAACAGCCTGGGGATTTCCTTCCGCTGTGAACCCTTCCGATGCTGAATAATCTGCCATCCAACCATCTGTCATAATGTGCTTTCTTTGCCTTCTGATTTTGTTAGTGTTTTTAATCCCGCTGGGGATATTAAACTGTTTTAACTTCTACACTTAATGGCACCTTTTTTTCTGCTTGTGTTTCATAGAGATTGCTTCTATCTGTAAGTTGCAGCCCTAGGTACTGAAGAAACATCCATATCACTGACATTGCCATCATCATTGGACTTTTGTTTTGCTCTGAGCGCCCTAAAAAATATATATTTTTTATATTGCCCGCTCAGAAGCGAGCGTGGTGATCGAATTCCCTGGGGAGGCCTGGGCAGAGGAACAAATCAGCCAAGCCGTGAAGATGCTATCCCCAGACAGGAAGGTGTGGGTGATTGCTGTCAAAACAGACCATGGGACCTCCTGCACCTATGCACTGTTAGAATTGAGGCAAGGAGTTCCTAAAAATCTCAGAGGTGTCAGTGTGCAGTTGACTGACAAGACTGAACTTCACATAATTCAGCTGAAAGTTCCAGATGAGGGCCCAACAAGCTCCAGCTAAGCAAAGGTGGTTGAAGAAGTAGCCCCCTCCTTGGCACCTTTAGCCATGATTGGGCCAGAGTTCTTTACAGCCATGGGAGACTTTGTATCCAAATGCCAGAAGGGCAATTCAGTCTGTTCTCTGAGAGAATTCCCATCTCCTCTGGAGAGGATGATTTTGACACTTGGTTTGACGAAGCTATCCAGGCGGTTGAAGAATGGGAGGTAGCCGATACAGTAAAAAGGCAGAGATTGATTGAAAGCCTACGAGCTCCAGCCTCTGATGTGATTCGGAACCTGAAGAGACAAACCCAGCTGTGCCGCTTTTGAGTGTCTAGAAGCGCTTCGAGAGAACTATGGGGGAATTGAAGACTGCACAGAGTTACACTATCTTTTCTCTGACACATATCAAAAGGAAGATGAGAAGCTATCAGACTATGTCAAGTGACTAGATCAGATCCTACACCAAATCGTAATGAAGGGTGGAATGGAAGGCAAAGCCGCAACCAAGAACTTAGTATCTCAGATGATCAGAGGAGCGCAGCCACTGGATCCCATTGTGCTACATTTTCGGGCCCAGGGCTCGAGTAACCTCCGCACTTATGTGAAAATATGAAAACGAATGAAATTGGACTTTGGGGGCACACGAGTTAGACTATAAAATGTAAAAATAGTTTTATTTTATTAAGTATTAGGTTACAGATTAAAAATAAATATTATAGCTAATACAGTGTACATATAGAAGTGCTGTGTATAAAATAGATCCTGCCCTGCATGCACTTTAAACCCAACTGGTTGTATATATATTCCAACATTCAAATAGTAATGAAGGGTGGAATGGAAGGCAAAGTCGCAACCAAGAACTTAGTATCTCAGATGGTTAGAGGAGCGCAGCCACTGGATCCCATTGTGCTACAGTTTCGGGCCCAGGGCTCGAGTAACCTCCGCACTCACTCTAAATTAATGAAGATGATACCAGTGTGCTTGTAACACCAGAACCTAAAGAACAGAGAGCGTAGAGAGTTATTCACCCACCCAAGAGACTAACTTATAACACTGTGGGGGAAGGCTCTGAGGAGGTTTGTCTTACTTCAAAAAGGACTCCTGAAGTGCCTGGTCCTTCTACCGCTGATTTGGTGGAGGACAACCCCATCTCACCCCCTGGCACATCTATACAGGACACTTCGGTGTCAGTAGCAAGTGGACAGAACAGCCTCCCTTCTTTTGACAATTGGTGGGAGGCTCCTCTGTCAGCTCTGTGTCATGATATGAGCTGTTTGAGTTTGAACTATTCTTATGAAAATGCAACTTGTTTGTTGTCATGTGTGCATTAACTTATTTCTCCGCTTGTATATAAATGCATGTAACAGGTCACAAACTTTTACTGTCTTTGGGGACCAAAGATTTCAAGTGGGGGGAGTGTGTAGCACAGGGGTTTGCTATCAAAGTTATCATGTTAAGTAATGTATTGTTTCTTAAGTAAGGGTTTGGTTCCCTCTAGTGACCGCTGAAACGTTATCAGGAAGTTTTCTTCATTTAAGAGGTAAACAGTTATGCATTGTGGGATATGTAGTTTGATGAGGAAGTGACTCATGTTGTTAACTCAGTTTGGGAACTACTGAACCCACAATGCCAAGTCACAGACCCACAATGCCAAGTCACAGAACAGCCTGCTGGGTAAACAGATAAAAGGACAAGCGCGGCCATCTTTCGGCCTCTCCGGATGCCATTCAACAACCAGCAGGGAGGTCTGTGTGTGTGTGATCAAAAGACTGCGGCCTACACGGCGCAGAGTGGGATTTCCAGCCTCTGAGGCAGCTTAGCAAGCGGATTGGTGTGTATTGCCAGGACATCTGGAAGTTTCCTGCATCCCAGCCATCCAGAGGAGCGGTACAGCGTGGTGGCACCATCTTTCATCAGATTGAGACAGGAAGAGGGGAGTCTGGACGAAGCCTCACAGCCTCTGGGTCTATTGTGGTGAGAGGGCACCTGCCCATTTCAGTAAAGTGCACTGTTTGCTGAGTGAGTTATTTACAGACTGCTGGTGAGACTTGTAGTCCCACAAAAGTGATCCTGCCTATTCACAGGCCACACACAGCTGAATTCTAGGGTCTGTTATTCCCTGTGCTGTAAAGTCAGCACTGTATTACACTCACAGATAAGGAGGAAGTGTTACAAGTGCTCTATTTCTTCAGTTAAACAGTTATCAATGTATCATTTATTCTACAGTTTACTTTCTATCCGTTTCCATGTTGGATTACAAATACTGCAGTTTAAACTAAAGGCTAGCTGAAGAAGGAACTCTTATCATTTACTGCAAAGTATCATGGTTCTATTTTGTAGTTGGGATACTGAATTAAACCTAGGGGGAGCCCTTGAGCACCAGCTAAATATTGCATTGTACTGCTGTTTGTAAGTAACATTATATTATGACGGTTTGGTGTGTGTGTATTGGGGATTCAGTGGGAAGGAGTTTAATGTAGGTTTTGGAGCATATTGAGCGCCTGTCCCTTTGTACGCCTGTCTGAATATACTCCCTACTGTGAGTATTGAACCCACCATCTCACATATACACTCACTGTTATCTACTGTCATTTATTGTTTCTGATTGATCACATTGTTCATTGTGTTTAGTATCCACTTTAGTAAACTTTCTGAGTGGTTAATTGATATTCTGTGTGAGTCTCTATTTACTACCACAGCTGGTGAAGTGACGGGATCCAGGGCTATGGTAAATATATTTTATGGCTTATCATTAATGTGTTTCTCTCTATTGCTGGGTATCACACTAATATTACCAAGCAGGTGTGCCGGAGTGGTTGAGACCATTCTTGGGGTTGAGAGGCAGGGTGCAGAATCAAACACACATTAAGCGGCTCCTCAAGGGGTAGCGCTACACTTATATAGTAATTTAAACCTCATTCACACTGGACATTTTTAATGCTGCGGTTAGGGGTACACATAGACGTTTAGAGGAGTTTAGAAGCAGAGGCATTTAAAGGCAGAAAAAAAACCCACTGCTAGCACATCCAGGCGCAGCAGTGTTTTGTCAGAAAAAATGGTCAATGCTTGTAAACGCGTCTAAATGCCTGTTAATGCTAGGTGCATCAAGTGCTTCAGTGTTAATTAATTGCAATAGCCAAAATAAATTATTATTTTAGCCAAGGAAAAAAATGAATGTCCAAGTGCTTGACACTTCTAAATGCTCTGTGTGCATGAGGCCTGGATTTTAATGGACTCTCGTAGCTTTCCTAATGCTGACCTACCTTGTAGCTGCTTTCAAGCATTGACCCACTCACAACAACAGATAGACAGACTTCAGATCCTGCAGTCTTTTTTTTGTTGCAGTTAATTGGCTAAATTGTCTAGGGAGAGAGGGTTAGGGTCAGAGGAACCTAAAAACAGCACCCGTGCTTAGTACTATCTTCTAGCGTCTTTATGCCTTTACACAGGATCCTGTGAACTCTGCTGGATGGATGACTACCTTTCAGTAGCTTTGGCCTCTCCACAGACCAGGTGAAAACTTTTCACACCTCTCTCATGGGCCAGTTGTGGACCCTTTCGCTGCCACCGACATATGTCACATGTAGGCAGCAGTGGGGTTTTACACACGTCACATGTGTGTAAAAACTTGACAAACCAAATGTTGCCTATATGGTAGAAGTGATTGAGTGCCACCTGATCACCTCCATGCAGCACTAAATCTGAATTATATGTGATGGATCAGAACACAATAGTCTAAGTTGGTGAAGTAAAATTAGAAAAATAAATACATAAAACTACTTTTCAGAAATAAAAAACTGATAATTGGCATGTGCATATGTATTCACCCCCTTGTTATGAAGCCCATAAAAAGCTCTGGTGCAACAAATTACCTTCAGAAGTCACATAGTTAGTGAAATGATGTCCACCTGTGTGCAATCTAAGTATCACATTATCTGTCATTACACACCTTTTTGAAAGGCCCCAGAGGCTGCAACACCTAAGCAAGAGGCACCACTAACCAAACACTGCCATGAAGACCAAGAAACTCTCCAAACAAGTAAGGGACTATGTTGTTGAGAAGTACAAGTCAGGGTTAGGTAATAAAAAAATATCCGAATCTTTGATGATCCCTAGGAGCACCATCAAATCTATCATAACCAAATGGAAACAACAAGGCACAACAGCAAACCTGCCAAGAGACGGTCGCACACCAAAACTCATGGACAGGGCAAGTAGGGCTTAAAATCAGAGAGACGGCACAGAGACCTAAGAGACTGGAGTATTTGTACATAGGGCGACAATAAGTTGTATGGTCCATAGAGTTGGGCCTTATGGCAGAGTGGCCGGAAGAAAGCCATTACTTTCAGCAAAAAACAAAATGGCACGTTTTGAGTTTGCGAAAAAGGCATGTGGGAGACTCCCAAAATGTATGGAGAAAGGTGCTTTGCTCTGATAAGACTAAAATTGAACTTTTTGGACATCAAAGAAAAAGCTATGTCTGGCGCAAACCCAACACATCACATTACCCAAAGAACACCATCCCCACAGTGAAACATGGTGGTGGCAGCATCATGCTGTGGGGATGTTTTTTAGCAATCGGGACTGGGAAACTGGTCAGGGTTGAGGGAAAGATGGATTGTGCTAAATACAGGGATATTCTTGAGAAAACCTGTACCACTCTGTGTGTACAGGTTCACCTTCCAGCAGGTTCACCTTCCAGCAGGACAATGACCCCAAATACACTGCTAAAGCAACACTTGAGTGGTTTAAGGGAAAACATGTAAAACATATAAATGTGTTGAAATGGCCTAGTCAAAGCCCAGACCTCAATCCAATAGAAAATCTGTGGTCAGACTTAAAGATTGCTGTTCGCAAGTGCAAACCATGCAACTTGAAGGAGCTGGAGCAGTTTTGCAAGGAGGAATGGGCAAAAATCCCAGTGGTAAGGTGTGGCAAGCTCATAGAGACTTATCCAAAGTGACTTGGAGCTGTGAAACATCTTCAAAGTTGTGGGCATGTTCTGTAAATTAAATTATGCAAATCCTCAAACAATCCATGTTAATTCCAGGTTGTGAGGCAACAAAACAACGAAAAATGCCAAGGGGGTGAATACTTTTGCAAGGCACTGTATCTTCTCACTCTAGCTACTGGAAAACACTCAACAGTAGCAAGAAGACTCAATGTCCTTGGGCTTAGGAGAAACCCAACAAACCCAGATTACATAAACAAAGCTCAGGCTGGCTTAAGCTGTCTATACAACAGTAGAATTCCATTTATAACATTTTTGTCTCAAGAACATTTGTTCAATTTTCTAATCATGAGTGGGGTCGAATCGACATTCATTTTTAACTGCAATAATCAGAAAGTTTTGAGGGGGAACAGAATGTAAATTTTTCCTCAAACAAATTTCTAACAATGAATTCAGCTTCCTGGCGCCAACATGGATTGGTGCCAGGAAAGTAAAATTATGGTTAGTTCTTGATACAATTTTCCATTTTTTATTCAGTAAAATCCATTTGTTTAAAAATCGAATAATAAAAGCAAATAAAATGTGGAAGTTCTGTTGAACAACATTTGTCAAGGGATCAATTGTACTGAGGTTTTCCGCACAAATATTTGTATGAATATTCCTACAGATGTTTGTTAAAAAATCTACTAGTGTATCGCCAGCTTTACCATCTAGCTCTAAACACTAAAGATGGAACAACAGTTTTAATTTTAGGAACATTTGTTCGTTTGAATTTGTAATGGTTAAAATCAACAAATTACAAGATGTAAATTTTTTCTCGAAGAAATGAAATTTCAACAGTGAATGTGGTTTTCGTTTGGAAGGTTTGTTCATTCCAAAATTGAATGTTAACGGCAAATAACATTTTTAAGTATTTTTAAACAACACTTATCAAGTCATTAAATGTACTGAGAATTTTGGTATGCATTTTTGTATGAATTTCCGAAAACCTAGGTATGGCCAACTTAAATTGCAAAAGAGGAAAGGTTGGGACTTTGAATGTGGTGCGCGCTAAACAGTTAATATGTGGAGGCTGTGGTACACATGGGATGACCATATGTATTTAGTCTTATGCCCCGTACACACGGTCGGATTTTCCGATGGAAAATGTCCGATCGGAGCGTGTTGTCGGAAATTCCGACTGTGTGTGGGCTCCATCGGACATTTTCCATCGGATTTTCCGACACACAAAGTTGGACAGCAGGAGATAAAATTTTCCGACAACAAAATTCGTTGTCGGAAATTCTGATCGTGTGTACACAAATCCGACGGACAAAGTGCCACGCATGCTTAGAATAAATAAAGAGATGAAAGCTATTGGCCACTGCCCCGTTTATAGTCCCGACGTACGTGTTTTACGTCACCGCGTTTAGAACGATCGGATTTTCCGACAACTTTGTGTGACCGTGTGTATGCAAGACAAGTTTGAGCCAACATCCGACGGAAAAAATCCTAGGATTTTGTTGTTGGAATGTCCGAACAAAGTCCGACCGTGTGTACGGGGCAATACAGTGATTCAATGCAAAGTATTGATGTTAGAATAAGTTTATTGGTAAACAACCTTAACGAAACTGTTGAATTCATGTTTGCAAATTTCATACATGTAATAAACCCTTAATAAAAGATTCAATGCAATTGTAAAAAAGCTATAGCATGTAAGTATAGAATTGGAGCTAATAATATGAGTAGATAAACAATACAATAAATACAAAATGAGCAAAAAATGTGTGTGTGGATGTTAAACATACAACGCATGTTGATGATAAAATGTTTGCATGTAAGGGCTTGACGCGTTTCATGGGCTTTCCACTCATCAGGAGCAAGTGCATTGTACGTAACTATAAAAGATATAAAATAGTATTATGATAGTGTGTTTTAGTTTTTCAGTTTTGTTCATTCTTTTGGTTCGTATGTCCTTATTTTGGACTCCAAATGGGCTGCACCCTATTTGTCCTTTCCTTTCTTTCACTCATTCCTCTTTACTTTAGACACCAGACCTACCACACAATTGGCCTTCAATTCCAAGGTGGCATTAACCTAGGAACATTATTCATTTTGTATAACTTTTAATGAGATATATCAGCACAATTCTTCACATTGGGTCTTTGGATTTACTCTTTAAGGGATCCAATCACCATTCACCCCATTTATGGTATTAAGGCACTAGCTATATAATAATTTACATAGTGATATACATATATTTTTTTCACAGCCCTCCCTTTTGGGTTGTTGATCGTGTTATCCTTATTTACATAATTCGAGAATTGCACCTATCCTAAAGTTCTTTCATATGTGCCTCGACCTCTGTGGAGAAGCACTCCCTCAGTAGACATCCCCAGATGACCTTCTGTCCATGGCTCTACACATTTATTCTATCTTCCTGATGAGTGGAAATCCCACGAAAGTCGTCAAACCCTTAGATGCAAACATTTTATCATCAACATGCGTTGTATGTTCGACATCCACACATGCATTTTTGCTAATATTGTATTTATTGTATTGTTTATCTACTCATATTATTAGCTCCAATTCTATACTTACACGCTATAGCTTTTTTACAATTGCATTGAATCTTTTATTAAGGGTTTATTACATGTATGAAATTTGCAAACATGAATTCAACATTTTTGTTAAGGTTGTTTACCAATATACTTATTCTAACATCAATATTATATTATAATATAATATTATATAATATTGTAAAATTTGCATTGAATCACTGCATAACTAAATACATATGGTTCTCCCATGTGTTCCACACCCTCCATATATCTACTGTTTAGCATGGGCCTCATTCAAAGTCCCAACCTTTCCTCTTTTGCAATTAATAGAGATGGAGGTGCCAGCCCCTATGTGCTGTGCATCTCATTCAAAGTCCCAACCCTTCTCTCCCTGGCCAACTTAAATTTACACTAGGGATACCTCGGTTTAAGGCAGGGCCTCTACACTTACATTTTTTAACATATTTGTTTACCTTATATGTATTAAAACACAACATCTTCACTTTATTTTTCAGGCCTCATTGCACAATATATTTTCTGTATACTGTCATGTTTCCAACTTAAATTTAGACTAGGTATACCCCAGTTTAGGGCAGGGCTTTTACATTTACATTTTTAAACATATTTGTTTGCCTTATATGTATTAAAACACAACATCTTCACTTTATTTTTCAGGCCTCATTGCACAATAAATTTTCTGCATACTGTCATGTTTTTGCTGTTAATAAAGATTGTGATTTCAGATTTGTGTAAGTCACCCCCAAGTGTAGGAATTATATCACACACCTCTGTAACATTTGTGGCCTATAGATACAGTCGCTAGAAGCTACTGGAATTCAGTGTCACCAATTTGCTCTGTAACACACACTCTAGAAGGCATGCACTAATCTGGAGATTTTGTTTTATATATGTCTGTAAAGACTGTAATCCTATTTCCATCACCACAAGAGAACTGGCTTGTCTTTGCAAGATGAACACAGTGCTGTTTATTTTCCTTTCTTCCTTCCCCATTAAATACATCTATAATGCAGAATAAATATATGCCTTTCTCATGAAAAGAATTGAATGTTGAATGCTAGCAAACAGTCTTTTTAGCTAAAAAGCACATGTAGCTAATATGATCAATTGTATTAATAATAATAATAATAATATATCCCGTATATATAATGCCATTGTATTGTTCCAGCAGTAAGTTATTATTTACATTTTTTTTTTGCAGATCAACATAGCGAGCCTGCAGGAAATATCTGAAATATTAAATAAAGTTTTATTTATGTGGCTCAGACAACAGAGTAAGTTTAAGAGATAATGATGGAGAGAGAGGGAGAAAGAGAGTCGCATTAACTATATAAGTGGATAAAGAGTTTATAGAGGTGTTGACTCAGGCGTATTAGTTTCTCACCTGTTATTTAGTTATCTCTTTTAGACAGACATTCTTGTATTATATCACTCAAGCTCTGGATTACTGTTGCACATCTGGGGTGATTTTCCATCTTGCTTTTTGTTTTCATTTTTGTATCTTTTACATTTATCTAAGGATTTTAGGTCATGAGCTTGTGTGCCTGCTCTTTTTTCATGCACAGTATCACAGACATGCAGTACCCGATTGAAGTCCTTAGTCCATAATTCAAGGGGATTTTGCTAAGCCTGGAAGCGCTGATTGCAGTGTGGGCTGGACTTCCTTTCAGTCAAGATTTGCTTTCTCTAGCTACCAAGTGGTTCATGTTTGGTCCAGGAGACTAAACAATCAAAGATGGATTTTGGGGCTTTGGAAACAGTGGTAGCCAACTCAGCATATATTACAGCTCGCGGCAGCTTTGATGGGGGCTTCAACCCTCAAATTACAAGAAATAAGAAGTTTCGTGCCAAGCTTAAATTGCCTCCACTATCAGAGTGTGAACATCTGAAGGATCAGCTTGATCTGGAATTTGACAATATTTGTGTCAAGCAACCCATTGGAAAGAAGTTGTTTCAGGAGTTTTTGGAAACTGTGGAGCAATTCGTACCAGCTCTGGACATTTGGGGTGATATTGAGGATTACGATGTTGCAGAGGATGAGGACCGATTGCGAAAAGCTACTGGCATCATCAACAAACATCTTGATCCACATTCAAAGTATTTTTGTGTTTATTTAGATGAGAAAAAAATTGCACCAGTAGTTGAGGAGTATTCCAAGGTCCCGGATGGGCTCTTTAAAGACCTACTTCAATCTACTTTGGATTATTTAAAAGAAAATGCTTTTCCACTGTACAAGGAGGGAAAATATTTTTCCAAATTTCTTCAGTGGAAATGGCTAGAAGCTCAGCCCGTTGGAGAGGAATGGTTCATGGACTTTAGAATTCTTGGCAAAGGTGGATTTGGGGAGGTCTCAGCTTCTCAAATGAGAGGAACAGGAAAAATGTATGCCTGCAAGAAACTCAACAAGAAACGTTTGAAGAAAAGAAAGGGATTGGATGTAAGTGTTTGATTTCTGAAAACATAATATGTCAACTGATTATGTTTTTTTTAAAGAGAGCACACCTATAGATAATATGTGTTTAGGAGCGATGTGATTGGCTTAAGGTCATATGAGCAGGATGTTCTTTAGAAGCTTAGTCTTTGAAGGTCATGGTTAATCACACTTAACAGAATTTGTCTCTGGTTATGATGCTGTTAAAATCTTGTTTTTTTTCAACCTTAATTAATAGTTACTTAATTAATTTAGATATCAGGGGCATGTAAATTATGTAATGCAAAGAAACAAAATGTAATGAGCATGATCATTTTTCAAAAATATTTCCTTACTTGCTATTTATACTTTCCAGAAGGACTTTATTTAGATTTTGTTTTAATTCTTAATATGTTTACTATTTACCATATACAGTACATGATAATGGTTATCTTAACTGTAGTCCTGAGGGAATTCTAGAACTATGTTTGCCATAGTCTTCCAGGGAGAAACTCAAACTGGATAGATTATAATCGTTTTGATACATAACTATTTAAGCTTTTAGTATGTGAAAAACTGGAAACCATGGGATAAAGTTCCTAGAAGACTATGGAAAAGAAAAATAGTGCTGTGCAAAGCTCTCTGCTTGTATATAAAATAAAAGTAAATAATAAACTTTTAGAATTGTACCAAAAAAAGGGAAATTTTCTGTTTTAACAGAAGGGTCAGTAGTAACATGCAATATTCTTTATGAATATTTAACAGCTTTATAAATTATTTAAATGGTACAGATGAGAATAATCTATCCATTTAGGACAATAAAAAAATCACAATTTGCTAGATGTATCCAATTTATGCTCATTTCTGATAGCTAGCTCTAAAGAGAATACTGGTGTAGCAGAAATTACGCCACTTAAAACAAATGTAAACCCTCACCTTGCAAAATAACCCATTCGATTTAAAATATAAATTAAAGACAAAAAATGTGTGTATAGATATAAAAATATTATAAATACCTTTTTTTCTCTTTTATTATAAGTGATCACATATCCTCTGTTCTCAACTGCATAAGAGCTGGGGGGAGGAGAAGCTGCAGCACACTGATCATCCCAGTGAAAGGCTGAGGGGGTGGACGTGTCAGATAAGTCTGATCATTGGAGAAGAGCTGGCTGAGTTCCCAGCAAAGTTAAGGGACTGACCACTATGTGTTCTCCTGCCTAGTGTGGTCAGTTTTTAATAGGAAAGCAGAGAGACTGGCAGGAACTCCAGAGATTTCGCACAAAGGAAGCGATACAAAGAGAACAGAATACTTTTTCATACAAGTACATGGTACAGCAGGCACATATCAGTAATATTACATTTTGGGTTTATAAATGCCTTAAAGAGGATCTCCAGTCTCTCCCCAAAAAGTCAGTAACTACATATACTGTAGTTGCTGACTTTTAATATAAGGACACCTAACTGTTTAGGGATCCAGCGCTGTCTTTACCCTAGCTGATTCTTCAGTCGGCTTTGGGTCCAGGTGCCGGTATCTTAACTAAGGGAAACGAGCAGTGAAGCTTTGCATGGGCTACACTGCGCTTTGTGAATGGCCCTGCAGTCTTCTGGGACCTGTGATGTGTCCCAGAAGGCTGCAGGGAAAGGAGGGGGCCGAACTTCCTGCACAGATCCCACGGCGATCCGACTGGAAGTGGGAATGGGTACCTGTCAAACCCCCCCACACACACACACACACAAAGCGCCAACTGCTAAAGAGTAGGGGGGAGGATGCAAACAAGTGGAACTTTCACATTTGGGTGAATTTCCACTTTAATGGGTCAATTCACCCAAATGTGATATTTTAAGTTAAAGGTGGAGCCTGATGGGCTGTGTCACCCCACAGTTTCTAACATCAATATCTCTTGGTCATAATTCCCAATTATGTTACTGTCAATTTGTGAGTTTTTGGTGTTTCCACCTATCTTTGTGTTCCCGCACTTCCCAGTGCATTTATTATACTATAAAATAAATAAACAATCTAACAGGGAAAGGAAAAACCCCTTATAATGGCCACAGCAGGTTTTGCATACCTGAGAACAGAAAGACAGACAAAATAAAAAAAAATAAAATATAAATTTAAGGTGGACTAACCCTTTATATTCCTTAAGATGTGCACTCTGTAATAACATTACTATCCTAAAATCAATACATTTTGTGAATCACGCTAGAAAATGAACCACTCTGCTTTTATCTAAAACCTTTTCTATTGCTTTTTTTATTATATGGATTTCAATTAATTTCTCATTCCCACTACCTCACCTACTCAACCTAAAAATGTCAAACCTCAAATAAAATCCATATCCTTTGACAGATTTTTCAGGACTATTTACCTGTACTGAAAATCACAGGTAATCACAGGTACTTTCCTGATGCACTTGCTAGAAATCTAGTGGAACTAAGCTCAAATAATTAATTGGTGCAATGAGTGAACAAAAGCAGAAAAAAATGTTTCGTTTCCGTGATAATGCAATATTATTTTACCACAATAAAGTCTGCAAAGGTTCATACAAAAGTTCTGAGAAATTCATGTGATGTTTGCAAATCCTGTAATTAGATTTGCCATTTCACCCAATTCTAGATATTGTAGTAAGTGTAACCACATCCACCCATAACCTGTATCAAAGATCAAAGGTACATTAGATACAAAAAAATGTATTTTATATAAAAAAATGATGTTTATATTTATAAATTGTATTTAAAGCAAAGGCAGGATAAATGTTTCACGAGTTCAGGGTACCTATTCTGGACTCATCAAGTCAGTTTTGTGATTTATATATTATGTTTTGTACTGACAATATTGGCATCGATATGTGGGATCAGGGCTGCGTTGAACATAATAGTACTTGTTGACCAGTGCCCAAAAAAATCATGATATGGTGTTGATTTACTAAAAGTTGTGGGTGCAATATCTGGTGCCGCTGTGCATGGTAACCAATCAGCTTCTAACATCAGCTTGTTCAATTAAGCTTTGACAATAAACCTGGAAGCTGATTGGTTTCTTTGGAGAGCTGCATCAGATTTTGCACGCCCAAGTTTTAGTAAATCACTCCTTATGTGTTTATGTGTGGATGATCTTATTCCCAAGCAATTACCATAGCCCTATATATTTTGCTTCCTGGGAAAGACATCAAAACATTTTTTAAAACTGCCGAGACTCTCAGCAAGTACCACTTCCTGGGGTATTAGCAATAAAAAACAGTTTCCACAATCTAAGGTCAGATCCCCTTTCTTCTAACCTCAAATTGTGGCTGTGTGTCCTCCTCAGGGATCTTAGAGTAAACAGGCTTTTGCAGTTACTCTCGTCACCTTTGATATATTTGTATGTTGTAATAATATCCTCTCTTAAGTGCCTTTTCTCCAGAGTGCATAATTGTAATCTCCTAATTAGAGTATAGGATTCTAGGTAAACTTAGGCAAATTTTGGCAAATTTTGGCTCCTCTATAGTCAGTGTAGCAGTTGTTGATTGTTTCGGCCTGCTCAATGTTTCACAGACTTCTGGTTTGAGTATTCCCCATTCTAGAGGATTCTAAAATTAACGTTGGAGTAAAGGCAGAAGGGCAGTCTAAATATTTATGGGAACCCAGCCAATCCCCATGCAGTTGTGTCCAGTAGGTGGCTGAACAACCCATAAAAAGTCTGAGGCCTGGAGCAGAGTTAGTTGGTCCTGGGTCCAGTCCTGCAGGAAGAGTCCATAGCCTGAGGGGGCTCTGCCCCTAAGGGCAGTTTGCTGGAACACTGCCGTATGCCTAACAAGGTCCCAGCTGTAGCACAACTGTGGGCATACTTCAAAAGTTTTAATCTGAGGTTTCAGTCTGGAGAGCTCGCTGCAGAGTACCCTCTGAGACTGTAAAGTAGTAGGAAAAGTGTCCTTTGGTTATTCTGTGCCATTGGGGTATCCCATGCTTCCTTTCACCCCATCCAAGTTTTCTACAAGCAATATAAAGCTTAAAAGACACTCCGTAGACTATTTATTGAGCCAGAGAGAGAAAATGCTGTGTGCTTGGCTGCCTCTGTACTAAAACCATTTGAGTTACAGCGACTCCTTTTGGGAGTAGCGCTACATAATAATAATAATAATAATAATAATAATAATAATAATAATAATAATAATAATGAAAGACAAATTGGTCCCAAGAGAGAACCCTGGGACACACCATTCACAACTTTAGTCCATTTAGAGAAGAGGGTTGGAGGAGTCATTTATCACTACACTCTGGACTTGCTCATGTTACCACTTTCCTATCCATGTACTACCATGTCATCAACTCCAACAGACCTTATTTTATTGATTAAATGTTTATGAGATGGTTTATGAAGATAAATTGGCCTGGCTATGTGCTTTCATTGGTATTTGCTGTAACTGAGCTCTTTCTAACCACCACTAGAGGGTACTGTTTGAAACCAGGAGACCTGCTTTGCATTGAGCTGGATGAGGAATCCAAAAAGGAAAATGTTGAAGTAACATATTGGCATTTTTTCAAATGCTGCTGAGACAAGTACAAATGTATGATTTTTGTGAAAGTATAGTTATACTTAAAGCGGAACTTCATCCAAAAGGGAAAGTTCCACTTGTTTGCATCCTCCTCCCCTCCCCTGCCACATTTGGCACTTTTTTGGGGGGGAGGGAGAAGCGGGTACCTGTTTTTGACAGGTACCCGATCCCACTTCTGGGTCAGAGCGCTGTGGCGATCTGTGAGGATGTTCGGCCCCCTCCTCCTTCCCCTTCAGCCTTCTGGGACACGCACAGGTCCCAGAAGACTGTGGGACCATTCAGAAAGTACAACGTGGCTTGCACATGCACAGTAGGAAGCTGGCTGTGAAGCCAGAAGCCCTTACCTAAGATGCTGGCACCTGAAGCCGATTGAAGAATAGCCTCAGGTGCAGACATCGCTGGATCCCTGGACAGGTAAGTGCTGACTTTTAATTTGTTTGGGGGAGACTGGACATCCTCTTTAAGAGGAAACAAAAATATGCTTGCTGATGTTGTTGACATCTTCCATTATGCTGTTGTGTGGCTGTCATATTGATCCAATGGCTTCAATATTTTCTGAGTCACTGGATGAAGCATTATCAGTTATAATATTACTCTAGCAATAGGGATTGACACAAAACCAGATTAAGTTGGGCGAAGAGCATTATTTAAAATTAGTCTTAACCCTTTAAAAGGAAGCATATTTTTTTACCAGAATAGGTAATCAGCCAAATGATCAGACAGGGAGTACCTGTAACTTGCAATTTACCAAACAGGTACAAAGTTACAAGCAATAATACACAACTGGCTCAGGGTGGCAAAAAATGCATACACTGCAGAAAATTAAAATTGGGTTTTGAAAGCCGCACAAACATGGACTCTTCACTCTGTGACTCAGTCAGGGTAACATGTGTCTGCACGGCATAGTCTCTATAACAGTGGTGGCTCGTGGTTTTTTGTCTGAGGGTGGCAAACAACCCCCCCACTGCACCTCAAACCCCCCCACCCACCCGCTCACTGTCTGCCGGTCGGTCCACTTATCTCATCTAGGCAGCAGGCATCAGGGAGCGGGGGACATCAAGGAGTGGCGGGGATTGGGGCATCGGCGGACATCAGGCTGCGGCCGGCATCAGGTAGTGGCTCCTGTGTCTTCTGCTCCTCGCTTCGGCCGTGCGTCTCCTCCCCTCCTCCTAGGCATTCTGTAGGATCGCCTATCTTTTCAGCCAATCGGGTGCCGGTATCAGACCCACTTTCTGATTGGCCGGGAGGAGGATCAGTGTTGCAATAGCAAATATTAATTCGCTGTTGTAACACCTGGGTGGGCCCGTAGCGCCACAAGCCCACCTTATTTAAAAGCCTATTAGAGCCTCTGGTTCAAATCAGGTGCTTCAAAAAAACACCCCGCTGTAATTCAGGCATCCGGCGTCCTGAAAGGGGTCGGACGCATGAATAGGGGGGTGGCAGTGGTGATAGAGCATCACATCACCGCATCGCTAGAAGATGGAGGGGTGGCAGCGTTGGATAGAGGGGGCGGCGCTCAGGTACCCCTAATGGATGGGCCAAAACTACTCTATAATACTATAACACCAGACAGTCAAGCTGAGAATCACTACTTCAGTAAAACACTGGTAACACAGGTGCACAGCTGGAGAGACCCAAGGCCCAGGGACAAAGGAACACTGCAACAAAACTGAAGTACTCTGAAAGCAATAAGGGCAGGGCTTCCCTCAGTAGCTGGGTCTTCTGGAGAAGCTGTATGCTATTAGGCTCTAGCCTGCCTGTCACATGATGGTTCTGACAGTAGAGGGCAACTCACTTGGCTGCAGATCACTTGCTCAGCTACCTCTGCTTCATCTGAGCTGCTGAGAGAGGGAAGCTGAGCATTTTATTACTCCCTGGGTGTGTCCAGGAACTCAGGGAGTTGTGGGAAATGGGCCTGCACCTGTATCTGAGCATCCTAAGTAAGTGGGCACTCCACTACACTCCACCCCATTCATCCTTGCTTTGTCTAGCAAGTTTGCAGATGATTCAGATTTATCCTGTGCAACGTGTACAGTGGTCTCCCAAAGTTAGGTATCTGGGAGCACCTCAAGGGTTGAGTCCCAGTTCTATCTTCTGGGATAAGAGGTGACTCATCTTTGTCTTCATGGTGCATCAGTGGATGGTGGTTCAGAGGGTTCCACAGTGGGAGCATGGACCTGCGTTGGGTGACCATTGGGCTATGTAATATTATCAGGACCCATGGCTTCTCCTAAATATAATAGTGGAAAATCAAGAGGCAGCCAACATAGAACCTCTGGTGGCAGAGATTTGTGGCTCATGAACTTGGACAGGTTCCTCAAAAACCTCTGTGGGCCATGATGGTTTTGAGGAATTTACTGTGTAGACGTCTCAGTTTTTCTTGGGTTTCTTCTTTCTGGATATTGTAGACTGTTATGCCTAGAATGGACAGCTAAAGGGATTTTTGCCTTGGTGCTTTTAATTTTCCTTGCTGGTGTACACCTTTACTTTGAACTAGCACTCTGTCCCCAGGTTGAATGTTTTATGGTTCCAGGTATTCTTTCTCCAACCATGACTGTTTTTTAACAAATTGTTGAACTTTAGAGAGACTTTGTTTCTACTCCCAAATTCAGAAATCTAAGTGTGTTTAAGTTCTGTTGCCCATAGGTCTGTGAACCTGAGAGTACAGCCAACCATAAATTGGAAGGGTTATCAACCTGTTGGGGAATGTACGGAATAGTTGCATTTCCAAACCACTTTGGCTAAGCAGTGGGCCCAATTCCTTTGTTTCTTACTCTCTGGTGTGAAAGCACCAGAGAAGGCAGAAGTGCCTTCACACCATCTGGGTGGTAGTCTGGTAACAGGTTGGTACTGCTACTGCAAACTTGGTAAAGTGATTCCCATAATTAGAACGTGATGGTATCTGTCTTCTGACATATTGAGTGTATGAGATTCAGTACTTCCAGCAGGGCAGACGTATACAGAGTGAGAGGTAGAATCAAGGTCTCAGCCCCCTTTGAAACTGCACAGGCTATACAGTGTCCAGTTCAATCAACTGGAATAGACCCACTCACATGGCTTTTCTCTTGAACCAGGTGAATGTTCTGTGGACACATCAGTGCCCCACTTTCATGTGAATGCTTTCTATCACAGAGAGGGTCCAGGCCCTTGACAGACCTGTCAGGTCACTGATGAGTTATGGGGGGACAATATTATGCCATACAATATACCATCCTTTTGGATGAGACTGGACCCTTCACCTAACATTTTGTTGGTTTCTGGCAATAGCTTCAATCTTTTTTCTGGAACTGGGCCATCACTGTAACCATATTGCCTCTATCAGAGGGCAACCACTGGATCCAATGAGGATGATGTGTCCAAGGAACTTGATTTTCACATGTAAATAGATCTCACTTCCTGGGTTTGAGCTTTAGACATGCTGGTGCAGCTGGGCCAAATCAGCATCCAAGTGTAAGATGGTTTTCAAATGTGGCAGAAAACCCCATTACATTGCCTAGATAGATCATGATACTATCCAGGTTCCTGTCTGAAGGACAGTGTTTCATTGTCCTCTAGAATTGTTGTTTAGCCAGAACGGCATCCTTTCAAGCTGTCATCGCTCGATTTGAAAAATGAAATGGGTCTTTAGATAGTCTGCCTTGGCGACAGGGGTCTGCTCATACTGGTGTGATTATGTGTGCAAATAAATTTTGCCTGTCCTAAAGTGGCCAGTGATTTCTCAATCCATGGAAGAGGATAATGGTAAAATCATTCTGACAAATAGGAGAAGATGTACTAAACCTGGAGCACCAATAATCTGGTGCAGCTCAGCATGGTAGCTAATTATCTATTAAATTCAGCTTGCTAAATTAAGCTTTGACAATAAAACCTGGAAGCTGATTAGTGCAGAGCTGCACCAGTTTTTGCACTCTCCAGTTTTAGTAAATCTCCCACATATAATTCACACTCAAAAGCAGAGAGTGCCATCTTTCTTCCTCACAAAGATGATTGAAGCCCATATGCTCCTAATCTAGCCATACATGGATTGAAATTCAGCCAGTTCAATCCATGAGGACAGTGGTTTTACAGAACTTGATCTACCAATCGAGTTCTCTGCTTTACTTTAATCATCCTTGTTACATCATCAGTTCTAGCATCTGCTTGACCTCCATGGCAGGGGTGTGTAGGTATGGTTTGATGTGTCTCCTGGATAGGATGCATATCTCTTGTAAATATCTTATGTTTAGTCCCTTTGCAACAGCCCAGGTCATAGTCCTCCTAATTGCCTTTTTCTTTCTTACTCTGGCTCTCACGCAGGCACTCTGCTCCTAACTGGATGGGTCTCACATCCATGGTGGTCATTTCTAGGAGTGGTAGTATTTGCTCTTCTGATCACTCTCGGTTTGTTCCTGCTGACCACTAAGTCATCTTCCATCTTGTCACATAGCAACAATCATGAAACTCTCAGAGGTCTATGTGCCCCACCTTGGAGGTAATTTGTGATATTGGCCAGTTAGAGCACTGCTGTTCCAGGGAGCAGGTGCATTGAAAGTGCCCCAGTGTTACAGATTCCTAAATAGTACTGTACCATGATAGACTACTGTGAGGATCCTGGTGATAAATGGAGCCACTTCTGAGGGCAAGGGTTCCACAAGAACAGTGAAGCTTTGCAAACCATAACGAGGGCAGTCACTACCCATTGGCCTATCATTTTTAGTGACGATAACTCACTGGTAGCTGAGTGACCACCATCAATTATCAGCTATTGCACGGGAGAAATCTTATGAAATCTTACAGAGCTGTTGGAACTGAACTACCATATGTTCTGGTTTCCCTGTCCTGGTCACTTTCTGGGAGATTGCTACCGATGTCCAGAATGTAGTACATGCAGACATAAGCTTGTTGGAGAGTATTTTCTACACTCTCAATTTGGCAAATGTATTTTAAATAAACAAAGACTTACAGTACATGCACCTCAGAATAGGTGATCTATCTACTCCCTTGCATGTGTGCAAAAAAATCACTCCATTCAGGGATCGCCTCAAAAATCAAAGATCAGCTATACAACTTGACTTTTCGGCAGGAACCTCCACACCACTGGATGCACACCATTTTATTGAACTAAATCACCCAGCTCTATATAGTATAACACTGCTCCTCTCTCTCTCCCCCACAATGAGATCTCCTCACATTGACAGACACTGCCAGACTCCACCCCAACGCGTTTCTTCATAGGACAACTTTCTCCAGGGGATTTTTTGTAGGAAAGTGTGCTTGAGGTAGAGCTTGGAATGGGGATTTATATAAATACTTTTTTGCAGACATCTTTGCTTTTTCTTTCTCACTCTCGCTCTCACACTGCCACACTTTGCTTCATACTTTTTCTCCGCCCAATGATGCTCACTTTCCAATCTGGAGCCTTTCCTTTTGCCCTGGGTACAGCCTCCTCTCTCCCCAGTCATCTCCCCTATGGAGATACCTGGTACAGCCAGATCTGTGGACATTTCTCTCCTTATCATTTTCATGTATCTTTCTGTTGCCTGTGGGACTACTCTGCTATGGGTGCTGGCACCTTGTGTGCTCTCCTTGTTCTGAGATTAAACTGTCTGGTATATTATTCTATCTATGTTTATTTTTACTTTTATCACATTTAGTCAGTTACACTGAATTCATTTCTGTTTTTTTTTTGGGCTTGTCTCTTTTTTTTAATTTAAATATTTATTTATATAAATTTTTCAATACAAAATTACAACCATATGTAGCTCTCCTCCAACAGAGAGACTACAATCTCACTTTTAATATCAACATTCCATCACAGGCCCCATCTAATTCCCCCCTCCCCTTCCCTTCCCTCAACCCCCCCTCCCCCACCCCTCTGCAGGTTTGGAGTACAACTGTTCTACCTGGGTTGTCAGAGATCCCCTGGAAATCAGTCCCACCTTGTCACCTCCTCCAGATAGCTCCATGAACTTTTATAAATCCGCCATCCTGACCATTTATCACCCTGGGTTTCCCCCCCTTTAGGATCCAGTCCCCCTCCGTCCACTCCCTCCATGTTGTATATCTCGTTTATATAGAAGAGCCAATCTCGAATATTTGGACTATCTGGTTCCAACCAGTTCTTTGCAATCTGTCTCTTGGCCAAGTCCAACAGTATGGGAACTGCGGAGTTTTGATATTGCTTAATTGGCTCCTCTGTACCATGAAACAGACATACCCATGGGTCTTCTACCACAGTTTTACCCGTAACAGTTTTAATCAATTCCATTATTTTTTTCCAGAAAGTTTTGATGACCGCACAGTCCCACCAAATGTGCGCCATCGTCCCCACAGCCCCGCACTTTCTCCAGCATTCCTCTGATTTCTCCGGATCAAACTTGTTCAGTTTGTCTGGGGTGGCGTACCACCTTGCCAGACATTTGTAATTTATCTCAGTCCTCTTACTGTCTACTGCTGTTTTGTGTAACATATTCAAGATTTTCAAAAGTGTAAATTTACCACACCGTGACCCTAATTACCTTTCCCAAGCCTTAATATAATGAGGCACCTCCAACTCCTCTCTCTCACTTAGAATTTTATAAACTTGTGATACCAGACCCCTCTGACGCTCCCCCTCACAGAGCTGTTCCAGTGGCCTATATTCTTCTACCCCCCCTAAGGGGTTTCGGCAATTTCCCAATAAATATAGACAGCTGAAGGTACCTCCAAGGATCGATGGACAAGTCCTCAGGCTTCTCTTTTAGTTCAGAATAAGTTCATATTTTCCCCTCTCTAATTACATCTCTTATTTGTAAACTATCCCTTTTAATCCAGTTCCCTCCCACCTCCCTCTTTCCTGGTGCAAAAAAAGTATTTTCTTTAAGTGATATCAAGGGTGAGTTGTACGTCCACTTATTTTGCATATGAACCTGATCCCACAACTTCAAAGCATTATGTGTTAGTGTCTGCATCTCTGTGTCTAGTGCTCTGTATTTGGGTGGGTTCCATATTATGTGACTTAAAACCTTATTGCTCATACTGTGCTCTATATTTACCCACCTCCTTTCTAGACCCCCCTTTGACCATTCTATAACTCGTGTCAATACCACCGCTTTGTAATATTTATAAAAATCAGGCAATGACAGTCCTCCTTTCTCTTTCCTCCTACTCAGGACCGAACTGGCAATTTGGGGCTTTTTACCACCCCAGACAAACCTCAGTATTAGGCCTTTTAAAGCCCTAAAATACACCTGGGGGAGGGGGATAGGAAGCATCTGGAACTTATATAGAATTTTGGGCATTATAACCATTTTCACCGCATTAATGCATCCAAGCCATGAAAGGGGGCGATAGGACAAACCTCCCACCTCTCGTCTAATTTCGTCTAACAGGGGGATATAGTTGTTCAAATACAATTCCTTTAAGTTATTCAATAGCTTGACCCCCAGGTATCTAATCATTTTCTTCCAAGGGAAGGGGAAAGATCCTGCAAGGCTCTCCTCCTCCTCTTTTCTCACATTCATATTAAGCACCTCCGATTTCCCAAGATTGATTTTGAAGTTTGAGACCTCCCCAAATTTTTTCAGATTTTTAAGAATGTTCGGGATCGTAATCCTAGGGTTTGTAATAAAAAACAGCACGTCATCTGCAAAGGCCGTTAATTTATGTTCCTCTAGTCCTATTTTCACTGCAGTCTGGATTTCTACGAATGGACAATAATAGAGGTTCTAGGGTTAGAACGAACAGAAGGGGAGACAGTGGACACCCCTGCCTCGTACCGTTATCCATCCTGAAAGACCCAGAGGTCACCCCATTAGTTTTCACATATGCTGTTGGGCTGGAGTATAGTATTTTCACCCACGAGATGAATCTCTGGCCCATCCCCATTGTTTCTAATGTTTTGAACATCCACCCCCAGTCTACCCTGTCAAACGCTTTTTCTGTGTCCAATGACAGGAAAAGAGCTGGGGGCCCGCCTTGTTTGATGGATTCTACCAGGAGCACAGACCTTACTCCGTTGTCTCTGCTCTGCCTTCCCGGTACAAACCCCGCCTGGTCTGGATATACCAGGGTGGTCATTTTGTTTCTTAATCTCCCTGCCAGGACTTTGGCAAATAACTTTACATCGGCATTTAGCAATGAAATGGGTCTATAGCTCGAGCATAGCTCCCTATTTTTGCCTTCTTTGCGGATTAGAGTTATGGCCGCCAATGGCGCATCCCCTCCCATTTTACAGTCTGGACCCAGTATATTCCAATAATTTCTTAGTCTAGTTATTAATATTTGTTTAAATTTTACCAGATATAATGAGGTAAATCCGTCGGGGCCGGGGCTCTTCCCCTTGGGACTCTTAAGGGCCGCAAGGATTTCTGCCTCTTCTATTGGTCTGTCGAGGAGATCTCTCTCCTCTTCGGATATCTTTACCACCTCTGCTTCCTTTAAAAATTTCTCCATCTTCTCCTCCTTATTACATTCTCCTGGTCCCTTTTGTTTGATGGAGTATAGATCTTTATAGTACTTTGTGAATTCTTCCGCTATTTCCCTACTTGAGCCTACTATTTCTCCTTTTTTATTTTGTATTTTCATAATATAATTCCTCTCTCTTTTCTTCCTCAATATCTTTGCCAGATGTTTACTCATTTTATTACCCCAGACGTATCTATCCTTTGATAATTTATTAAGGGCCCTTTTTGTATCTTGTTCCAAGCTGTCTCTTAACTCTTCTCTTTTTGCAACTAAGCGTCGGTAACTGTCCTGACATTGGCCTTTTGATTTTTTGTGGTCCTGTTCTAGTTTCTGGATTTTCTCCATGAGTTTTTCCCTCTCCTCTCTTCTTTTTCTTTTCAGCCCGGAGCCTATAGTTATAAACACCCCTCTTATATACGCTTTATGCGCCTCCCACAACACCGCCGGTGAGATTCCCTCTGTATCATTGGTTCTGAAAAATAATTCTAGTTCATCCTTAATTTTTTCTAACACTTTGGGATCCAATAATAAATTTTCATTTAATTTCCAAGAATAAGACTGATTTTGTATTTCTGTGAGCCTAACCCTTAATGTTACTGGCGCATGGTCTGAAAGGGAAATCACCCCTATTCTAGACTCCTTGACAGAATCCACCAAACTGTGATCCACCATTATGTAATCTAGCCTCGAGTACATCCCGTGCACAGGGGAGAAAAAGGTATAATCCTTGATTTTTAAATGCTGCATCCTCCACACATCTATTAAATGGTTTTCCTTTAACTTTTTTTAATCATACTTAATTGAGCCTTACTTGTCCCCTGTGCCCAGGACGTACTATCATATTCGGGGTCCAGACAGAAGTTAAAATCTCCTGCCATAACCACCTCTCCCTCCCTAAATTCCACCAACTTAGAAAGCATCCCCTTTAAGAATGTCGTCGGGTTTTTATTAGGGCAGTAGACATTCACCAATGTAAGCTTTTTCTTATCTAACATACGTCCGTCCGTCAATCTCCCCAATTCTGAGAATTTCACGGAGCCAGAAAGCCCTATTGCCACCCCCTTAGATCTACTTATTGGTGTGTCACTGTAAAACCAGGTAGGCATTCGTGGAGAATACAGTTTGATATTTGACCCCTGCGTCAAGTGTGTTTCCTGTAGGAATACTACATCCGCTCTGTAGTGCTGTAGCTCCCTCAGGATCTTGTGTCTTTTTCCTGGGGAGTTCAGTCCCTTAACATTATAGGACAATAGTTTCAACTCAGGCATGTCTGTACTTCATCCCATTTTCTCTGGCTACCTCTGTATACTCCCACTCTGCAGTTATGTCCCCTCCCACCCCCCTCCCTCCCCCCCGGCCCTACCAGCCGTTGACCCGAACATATGCGACCAACTAGGTCTCATATCCCGAGCCACTTCCCCAGGGGTGGCTCTTCTCCAATGGCCACCGGTGCCCACCTCCCTGCCGCCTCATTAGGCAGAGAGAGTGGGCTAGCGGGACCTTAGCGCGCATTACAGTCGGGTCGTAGATCACCTCCTTATCACATCCAGCCCTGTACCTTTTATATTGCTATAACCCCATATCCCTATACCCCATCCCCCCCACCTCTCATATCCGAAACACAAAGTCACAGATTCACAATCTTCAATCTATCTCTCCGTCCACACCCAAGACGTGGGGGGCAATGAGGAGGGAGGAGAGAGAGAAAAAGGGGAAAAAAAAAAAAGTCCTCTATTCTTCTCTTCCTCTTATCCTTAACTTCATATCTCCTACCCGATTTTCCTCACATAAGAGTATCTGGTGGGGTAATACCCAGATTTCCACAGAAGTCCCGCATTTCCTCCGGATACCTCATTTTAAATGTTCTACCTTCTTTTATCACTAGTAGGGATGTTGGAAACCCCCAACTATACTTCAGATTAGCCATTTTCAGTTGATCCAACAGGGGTTTTAGTTGCCTTCTTCTTGCTAATGTTCCTGCTGATAAGTCTGAGAAAATTTTTAACTCTTTGTTATCATAGCTGGGGGGGGGGGGCCCTCTGAGATTGGTCCATATCTTCTCCTTGTCTTCATATGAGTGAAACTTAACTATTACGTCTCTTGGGATGTCTTGCTTCATATTTGGGGGTTTTCTGATCCTGTGGACCCTATCAATCCTCAGGACCTCATCTTCCCTTCTTCCCAGGATCGGATTAAAGAGTTTCTGCAACTTGTTTCTCAAGTCCTCGTTTTGTTGTTCAGGGAGGTCTCTTATGCGCAGATTTTGTCTTCTGCTTTGATTTTCCTGTTCTTCTAGTTTGTAAATCAATAAACAATGATCATGTTGCATTTTCTTCATTTGCTCTTTTAAGTCCTGTATCTCTTTTGCCTGTGAGTCTGCTGTTTCTTCTATTTCTTCCACTCTATGTAAGAGATGACTCATATCTGATCGCACACTTAAGATTTCTGTTTTGATAACATTTTCCAGTTTTGTGAACAATTCTGTCATCTCAGCTTTACTTATAGGGGGTATGGCGTTTCTTATCTCTTCTGAATCGCTCATGACGCCGGCGCCCTCTTGCTCCATCTCTTATCTGGGCTTCTCCCCCTGTCCCCCTTTTTGTTTCAACTGTGTGTTTTTGTCTTTCGTTCCTGCTTGCTTCATGTCAGCATCTGGGCTTTTGCCGCTTACTTCCTTGAGATATTTCTGTATTGTACTTGTATTAAGGCTCTCCCTGGGAGTCTTGGGTTCAGCTGTTCTCTGATTGCGCCCTCTCATGCTTCAACCGGTATTGCTTGAAATATGTCCAATCCCAGGACGCAATCGCATACCCGCCTTTCACACAGTCTTTCACCCTTTCCGTATGACTTTTTATATTAACACTGTTAAGCTGTATATAAATTCCGTCTCTTTGGGGGGCAAGCACCAAACAGCGCCTTTATAATTCTGTGGCTTTGGTTATAGGCTTCCCTCCTTCTTCCTACCAATGCCTCGTTCCTGACAATGCTTCAGGGATTAAGCGGATAATTGCCGGGTTAAGTGAGCAGGGTTAAGTGGACAGTCTCTTATGTAGCCCTTTCCTTTCCTTCCTCCTCCTTTATTTTCACCTGCTACCTCTCCGGTACATATCCATTATCATTTAATAGTTCAACAGTTCATCAAATTAAATATAATCATACCTGGGGAGGAGGTCTTCTTCTGTATTTTAACTCACCAGCTCCTTGTGTTACAGTGTGCTGTGCTGTAGTGTTTCCATATGATCTAGTCGCCTCTAGGTCCAGTGTGGGGTGGGATAGGGGGGGGTGACGCTGTTCATCAGCTTTATTTCCATTTAGACCCTGGCTCTGTTATGGGACACTGTCACAGGGAGAGTCTATGCAAGCTCTCCCTCCATTCTGCCGCTCTGCTCCCCTGCTAGGGTCTCCACACAGGGATCTGTTCCTCCTCCTGTTGCTGGATGTGACAGGGACGCCAGCCGCATCCTCTCAAACACACAGAGCGCGAAGCGGCATCAGTCTCTCACCTCGCCGCCCGCCTTCTGCGTGCCGATCTGTTCCTCCTCCCGTTGCTGGCGATGACAGGGATGCCAGCCGCGTCCTCTCAAACACACAGGGCGCGAAGCGGCTTCAGTCTCTCACCTCGCCGCTCGCCCTCTGCACGCAGACCCGCTCTGTCCTGCATGCCTCCGTCCTCCACTCCGGCGCCACCTTCGGGCCCCTTCCCCCGTCAGACGTTCACGTCTGCATCTCTGCTCTGGGCTTGTCTCTTGATCTATATCTCTGGTGCTTCAAGGCTGCAATGTAGTTTCTCCCTTATACCTTTTCCTGTACATTTAACTGTTCACGATTTTCTCTTAGCCCAGTCTTGATTCAGCTTAAAGGGGTTGTAAACCCAAAAGGTTTTTTACCTTAATGCATTTTATGCATTGAGGTGAAAAACCTTTTGTACTGCAGCACCCCCCCTTTTACTTACCTGCACCTGTTCCAGCAACGGGGACGAGCACAGCAGCTCCAGCCTCTGTCTCAGGTCCTCATTGGATAGATTGATAGCAAGAGAAGCCATTGGCTCCCGCTGCTGTCAATTAAACCCAGTGACACAGGAGCAGGGGGCGGGGCCGAGTCCTGCTGTCTGTGTCAATGGATGCAGCAGCAGGACTCGGGAGCGCTCAAGAGGAGGAGGAGCCAGGAGCGCCACGGGGGGACCCCAGAAAAGGAGGATCGGGGCCACTCTGTAAGAAACCTCTTCAAAGAGCAGGTAAGTATGATATTTGTTATTAAAAAAAATTTACAATCACTTTAAGCAGGCATCTTTCCTAGGCAGCAATAGTTTTGTCATGCCTTTTTACTTGTTTCTGCCACCTGCCATTAGTGGCTGAGTTTGGCTCCTTAGTTTATGCCCATTTTATATGTACTACTTTGTTGTTGTTCTTTTTTGCTATCTACTTGGACATTTATGCACCATTTTGCACTAAAAGTTTGAGTCTTGCACTTGATGATGTCATCACTTGTGGGTGGTAATGATAGAAGGGGTTTTAGGGTATATGTGTTGTCCTGTTTCACTTCATTGTTGTCCTAAGGAAGACAAGCTAATGTGTTGTCAAAGCATCAAAATTTTCCTTTCAAGCCCCAATGAATGCTGCCTTGGATCTACAAGGTCATATTCCCATGTTCTTGATCTGAGATTTATATTGCAAATACTGCCCTCCTGAACCTTATTTATGCCTTCAATGTATCGTATTTAAAGGGTAAGTTCATATTTTAATGAAAAATAGAAAGGTGAACTAACTCCAAATATCCTGCTCATCTCTCTGGATCCCACTGCACTTAGTGGCAGTGATGCTCCAAGCTGCCAGTGTAGTAGTCTGTACACTGCAATACACTGCCCCAGAGTAAGTATTCATAATAATGCTTGCAGTAACAGGCATTGATTGGTCAACGTAGTCATCATGTAAAAGGGCTTGTATAACAACTTTTTTATGAGCTCATTTTGTGGGACTGTATCGAATGCTTTGCTGAAATCAAGATATGCTATATTTCCAGCACAACCCTGGCCCACAACATTTGTGATATAGTCAAAAATGTGACTATATATATATTTATATATATATATATTTATATATAAAATTTCTATATAAAATATTTATTTATATTATATATAAAATTCAATCAGATTAGTCTGACATGATTTTCCCCAGTAAAGCCATGCTGCTTTGGGTCCTTCAAGTCCCTCTTTGGGTGTCACGCCAAAACTCACCAAGGCCGAGATGCCGAGAGCGGCTTGCCCTTACGACCACGCGCACCCGAACCCCCGAGAGTGAGACAGGGGATCGGAAGCACGCAGAGGCACGGGTCTCCGGTAAGCTGTAGGATGGCTTGGATGGAGAGTCTTCTGAAGAAGTGCCTGGAGGTGCAAGGGTAAAGGTTAAGAGATAACAGACTGGTGGTAAGGAAGTCCTTGGAACTGAGGGAATCAAGGGGGTGGCAGCCCCGTGGAAGGTATGGTTGGAAGCACAGGCAGAGGACAGGAAATCCAACAGGTCTGGAGTGATCCTTTAACAGGCCAAAGGTCAGGGTGTCAGCAGCAAGAGTGGTCTTATATCCAGGCAGAGGGTCAGGGTATCTAGCAAGCAAGAGTGGTCGGGTATCCAGGCAGAAGGTCAGGGTATCTAGCAAGCAAGAGTGGTCGTTATATCCAGGCAGAGGGTCAGGGTATCCAGCAGGCAAGAGCGGTCGTTATATCCAGGCAGAGGTCGGTATTACAAGTGACAGTAAGCAGGGTTTCAAAACACAGGCAGGGGAAGCTGACGACAAACCAGCAACCCGACTGGGTGCTGGTGTCGTCTAAAGTACCTCCCAGTGAGCGCATCAGCGTGACGCGCTACCGGGCACCCGCACGGGCGACGGCGCGCACTCGCGGGCCGCCGTGCACCCGCGCGCGCCGTACCATCAGGCCGCGCACGGGTGCACGTCTCAACAACAACCCCCCGCGCATGCGCCCAGCGGCCCGGCGGACGGAGGTGACTTGTCTTCCGTGACAGTGCCCCCCTCCTAAGGGCGGACACCGGACGCCCAAGCTAGACATCAACTCCGGATGGTCTTGATGAAAGGTTTGAATCAAACGAGGGGCATGTAGGTTCTTCGCAGGTTCCCATGAATTGTCTTCAGGTGGGTATCCCTTCCATTGGATCAGGTACTGTAGTTGTCTGCCCCTCCTTCTACAACCCAAGATAGCCTCCACCTCAAACTCATTCTCACCGTCCACCCTGATTGGTGGGGGAGGAACCTCTCCTCTTTCTGGAAATGGACTGGGTGCAACAGGCCTCAATAAAGATACATGAAAGACAGGATGGAGCCTGTACGTTTTGGGCAGGGCTAATTCCATGGCCACGGGATTGATGATCCTCTTGATAGGGAAAGGACCAATAAATTTAGGTCCTAGTTTTCGGGATGGTAACCGCAGCTTGAGATTGGAGGTGGACAACCAAACCTCTTCCCCTATGTTAAACTTTGGATTCTCCTTCCTGCCTCGGTCATACTGCTCCTTGTAGGTCCTCTGAGCCTTTTGTAACATGCTTTGGATCTCCTGAAAATTGGCTTGTAAGGATATTATTCTGTCCTGTACTGCAGGAACTGTTACCTCAGGAATGTCCTTAGTCAGGAACGTGGGGTGAAACCCGCAGTTGGCCCAAAAGGGCGTCTGGTTGGTAGCCGCGTGAACTGAGTTATTATACGCAAATTCTGCATATGGAAGAAGTTTTGACCAATCATCCTGAGATCCTGAACAGAAGCAACGGAGATACTGCTCCAAAGTCTGATTTGTCCTCTCCGTTTGGCCATTGCTCTGAGGGTGATAGGCTGATGAGAGGCATACTTTAATATCCAGGGCCTTACAAAGTTCCCTCCAGAATTTGGACGTGAATTGCACGCCTCTGTCAGACACTATATTCTTTGGTACCCCGTGAAGCCTTATGACCTCTTTCAGAAAAACGTTGGCTGTTTCTGCTGCGGAGGGAGTACCAATCATAGGTAGGAAGTGGGCCATTTTGGACAGACGGTCGACCACAACAAAAATGGTAGTGTAGCCTTCTGAGGCTGGCAGATCCACAATGAAATCCATGGACACGTCGGACCATGGTCGTTCCGGAATAGGGAGTGGTTTAAGTAGACCCCAGGATCTGGCGTTCTGGCCTTTGCTGCGTTGACAACGGAGACAAGAGGCCACATATTCGCTGCAATCTCGTCTCCAACCTGGCCACCAGAAGGAGCGGGAAATCAAGTCAGCTGTCTTCCTAACCCCGAAGTGGCCGGCCAATTTATGGTCGTGGCACATCTTGAGAGCGGTTAACCGGGTTTGTTGGGGCACAAAAATTTTGTCCCGGAGCCAAAAGAGGCCCTCATCTTTCCTCAGGGATTGTACCTCCGGGTCGGTACATGTATTGGATGATCTCTTGATCGAAGACATCAGGTCTGTCTGTGTCAATCCAAGAAAGTTGTGAGGTGCAAGAATTGTACTTGGTTCTGAGGTCTGGAGTTCTGCTGAGAACATCCGGGAGAGGGCGTCTGCTTTTCCATTCTTTTTGCCAGGTCTGTAAGAGATATGGAAATTGAAGCGCGAAAAGAACAGGGCCCAACGAGCTTGTCTGGGTTTGAGGCGTTTTGCTGTTCGGAGGTACTCAAGATTCTTGTGGTCTGAGAAAATCATCACCGGATGGAGTGCCCCCTCAAGTAAGTACCTCCATTCTTCCAGGGCAAATTTTATGGCCAACAGTTCCCTGTCGCCTACGTCATAGTTTAATTCTGCCGCACTGAGTTTCCGAGAAGCAAATGAAACTGGGTGTAAGATGGCCTTGGGTCCCTGTCTCTGAGAAAGGATTGCCCCCGTGGCTATTTCTGATGCATCCACCTCCAACACGAACGGATGGGAAGGATCAGGATGCCGGAGAATAGGAGCGGAACTGAACAGATCCTTTAGCTTCATGAAAGCTTCCTGTGCTGCTTGGGACCACTGGAATGATCCGTGCCGGCGTGTTAGCTGAGTGATGGGTGCCACTATAGTAGAGAATCCGACAATGAACTTCCGATAGAAGTTAGCGAATCCGATAAAGCGTTGAACCCCTTTCTTATCAGAAGGAGCTGGCCACTCCTGAATAGCCTGTATCTTTTGAGGATCCATCTCCACTCCATTTGCTGAAATGATAAACCCTAGAAATTGCACAACTGATTTTTCAAATTCGCACTTTTCCCTTTTTAGGTAAAGCCTGTGTTGTCTCAAAATGGTCAGAACTGTTTTGACGTGATCCCTGTGCAGTTCCAATGTAGGGGAAAAAATTAAGATATCATCCAGGTAGACTACGAGGAAGTCATCTAGGTATTTGCGGAAAATGTCGTTCACTAGGTGTTGGAACGTAGCTGGAGCGTTGCAGAGCCCAAAGGGCATCACCAAGTATTCGAAATGCCCGAACCTCGACCTGAAAGCTGTCTTCCACTCATCCCCAGCTCTGATTCGGATAAGGTTGTATGCCCCTCGGAGATCCAATTTGGAGAAGATTCTGGCTGACCTAAAGCGTTGGAATAACTCTGGAAGGAGCGGTAACGGGTACCGATTTTTGACAGTAATGTTATTCAACTGCCGGTAATCCACACAGGGCCTAAGGGAACCGTCCTTCTTACCAACGAAGAAGATACCTGCTCCGGCAGGTGAAGATGAGGGACGGATGAACCCTTTTTCCAGATTCTCATCTATATATTGTTTGAGAGCCTCCAGCTCTGTTTCGGAAAGAGGGAAGATACGCCCAAAAGGAATTTCTGATCCTGGCAATAGGTCGATTGGGCAGTCGTATGGTCGATGAGGTGGAAGACAATCGGCCATTTGTTTGCTGAAGACTTCTTGAAACTCGTGATACTCCTGGGGGACATGCTGGAGGTCAATCGGAGGAGCTGAGATCGTAGCACAGATCTTGGATCTCTGAGGGCGGCAGTATTGAGAACAGTAGGAGGAAGGAAATGAGACCATCTTCGAGCTCCATTGGATAAGAGGGTCATGGGCTTGTAGCCAAGGTAATCCCAGAATGACTGGGAACATGGGAGAGTGGATGAGGTCTAAGCGCAGAAGTTCTTGGTGTCCTGAATCGGTAGTGACTAGGATAGGTTGAGTCTCCTGGGTGATTAGGCCTGAACTGGGAAGGGACCCATCTGCCAAGTGGACTTGTAAGTGTTGCGTTTTAAGTTGTAAAGGCACATGCAAGGTTCGGGCCAGGGCAGCGTCCATAAAGCAGCTACATGCGCCTGAGTCAATGATCGCCGGTAGGCGGGATTCCCCTTCCGGTAGCTGTAACGAGATAAACAACATCACGTAAGATTTAGAGGAATTGTTATCTTGGTAGGTCATTGTTTTGGGTTGAAAAGACTTACTAGGCCTTATCGGGCAGTTGCGTAGGAAGTGGCCGGCACCCCCGCAATAGAGACACAAGTTGGACTGCCGTCTACGCTGTCTCTCTTCTGAGGTTAGCGGTGGGCGTACTAAACCCAGCTGCATCGGTTCGGAATCGGGAAGTGCAGTAGACCCAGCTGAGTTGCCCATGCCGGGCGAGGATTTTGAAATCGCTCTGACCGACGTTCCCTCAAACGCCGATCTAATTTGGTTGCTGCCTGAATTAACTCCTCTAACGATGTGGGGGTCTCCATCCTGGCTAATTCATCCTTGAGGAGCTCTGACAGACCTTGGCGATACTGGTAGCGTAAGGCTGGCTCATTCCAGTTAGTGTCGGCCGCCCACTTACGGAATTCCACCGTGTAGTCCTCAATTGGTCTCCTTCCCTGGACTAGACGGTGTAAGATAGCTTCGGCGGTGGCCATGCGCTGTGGATCGTCATATAGTTGGGCCATACTTTCAAAAAAGGTATCAATGGTATTAAGCACCAGACTCCCTGACTCCATCAGGCCGTGTGCCCAGGCCTGAGGTTCCTCTAACAACAGGGAAATCGCAAATCCCACCTTGACCACTTCTGATGCGAAGGTTCGGGGTTGCAACGCGAAGTAAAGAGTGCATGCGTTCTTGAAGGCCCTGAACTTCTTACGGTCCCCTGAGAACCGTTCCGGAGTGGGAACCCTAGGTTCCGGAAGCGCCATTACTACTGTAGGACTGGCAGTGGCCTGAGGGAGCGGGCCTTCATTGCTAGGTGCTGGAGCTGCGGTGGCAGGGGGAAGTGCCCCCGTCAGTTGTTGGAGGCGGCTATCCACTTGTGTGTATCCCTCTTGTAGCCTCTGTACTGAATCAGCCAAGGCGGAGACTTGTTGGCATAAGATCTCCAAGGGAGAGCGCGCTCTGTCGGCCTCGGACATCTGGCTGGTTTGTACTGTCATGCCAATACTCACCAAGGCCGAGATGCCGGGAGCGGCTTGCCCTTACGACCACGCGCACCCGAACCCCCGAGAGTGAGACAGGGGATCGGAAGCACGCAGAGGCACGGGTCTCCGGTAAGCTGTAGGATGGCTTGGATGGAGAGTCTTCTGAAGAAGTGCCTGGAGGTGCAAGGGTAAAGGTTAAGAGATAACAGACTGGTGGTAAGGAAGTCCTTGGAACTGAGGGAATCAAGGGGGTGGCAGCCCCGTGGAAGGTATGGTTGGAAGCACAGGCAGAGGACAGGAAATCCAACAGGTCTGGAGTGATCCTTTAACAGGCCAAAGGTCAGGGTGTCAGCAGCAAGAGTGGTCTTATATCCAGGCAGAGGGTCAGGGTATCTAGCAAGCAAGAGTGGTCGGGTATCCAGGCAGAAGGTCAGGGTATCTAGCAAGCAAGAGTGGTCGTTATATCCAGGCAGAGGGTCAGGGTATCCAGCAGGCAAGAGCGGTCGTTATATCCAGGCAGAGGTCGGTATTACAAGTGACAGTAAGCAGGGTTTCAAAACACAGGCAGGGGAAGCTGACGACAAACCAGCAACCCGACTGGGTGCTTGTGTCGTCTAAAGTACCTCCCAGTGAGTGCGTCAGCGTGACGCGCTACCGGGCACCCGCACGGGCGACGGCGCGCACCCGCGGGCCGCCGTGCACCCGCGCGCGCCGTACCATCAGGCCGCGCACGGGTGCACGTCTCAACAACAACCCCCCGCGCATGCGCCCAGCGGCCCGGCGGATGGAGGTGACTTGTCTTCCGTGACATTGGGTCCCTCAAATGAGTATTCCTGTCTGTGCTTCAACACGGATAACGCTGTCTTGAGCTGCGTCATCCTTTCTGTCAATTTCTGGATGGTCACCTCCTATGAAGTAGTCTGTTTGTTTCTATTGATTTCCCACCTACGATGGCCATGGGTGTTTCGGGGCCTGTACGTCTCTGACTTGTCATACAACAGTTCATCTACAAATTCTTCCTTCAGCCATCCGTCTGCATCCCCCCAGCCAGACCATCCTACTCTACCCCTTTCTCTCCCAGATAGCAAGGATAACATTTGTGGCAGTGTTGAATTGTAGGTCTGTTAACTTGCTGCACATTTTCACTTGCAACTTGTACACTTGCAGAGTACCTGAAGCACAAGTTCTAGTTGATACTTTTCCAATTTGTAGCGAATTTAAATGACAAGTCTCTAACAAGAGCTAGGTTGCAGTGTGAGTCTACAGCAAGAGCTCTGCAAATCTACAGCATGAACATTCAGCCACAGTGCCCCCTGTGGTGGGATGACTATTGCTCATCATAACTGAACTAAAACTTGCAAAAGACTTGCAGAATGTTGGCAAAGAAAGTTGATCTGGAGTCATGCAATGTGGACTTGCTGCAATTGTGCAACAAACTTGTGAAGCCTGGCAAGTCTAGCAATAGCTTAGCAAGTCATTTTCAAACTTGCTATCTGGGCTGCAGCGTATCTCTGCTGTCATGTCCAGCAGTTCCAGTACTTATTGTGAAATGCATTTTCCCACTCTCTGATTCTGTTTACAAAGTGGGTCCTGAAGTCCCCTGATGTTTTCACTTGGCCATATACCATTTCTAGGTGGTTAACTATCTTTTCAAGGGAATCCTGGTATTCCCCTGGGAGGTGCAGAATTAAACTTCTCGCTTCCCCCTCTAAGGTGTGATTGGCCAGTTATATCTGCTGAGCAGGCAGGATCTCATATGGTTGGATCAGACTTTACAATCTCTTGACCTAATCATCCAAGTCTTGATCTGGCCCTGTGCGTTTGGATAATTGTTGCAAAGGAAATGCAGCCTGGAATAAGTGGGTCATTACTGAAGGGGTGATAGGTTGCCTGCTTCCCTCTGGAGGAGTAACAATGGGCACGCTGTTGTGCCACTCCTATCACAAATTTCTGATCTGGCCGATCCGTTTTTTAAATGTCAAGGTTAACAGCTCCGATCAAATAATCAGACATGGAGTAACTGTAACTTGCAGTTTACTAAACTTAGAAGCTATTTTTTTTGGACAAACTTGTCATTTTAATAAGATATTTCTCACACACAGCCATTATATGTAGAATTGCACACCAAAACACATCCTTCTACTCTTCCTAAGTATGGGGATACAACATGTGTGACACTTTTTCACTGTCACATAGAGGGGCCCAAAATCTAAGGAGCACCTTCAGGCTTTCAAGAGGCGTAAATTCCACATCTGAATTCCTGAATCACATTTCAAAGGCCCTGAAGTGCCAGGACAGTAGACACCCACGAAATGGCCACATTTTTAAAGCAAACAAGTCAGGGTTGTAGGAAAGATGGTTGCACATAGATGGTATTAAAAGTTTTATGGAAAGCTAAACATGGACACAGC
Source organism: Lithobates clamitans (assembly GCA_037952925.1). Taxonomy (NCBI): domain Eukaryota; kingdom Metazoa; phylum Chordata; class Amphibia; order Anura; family Ranidae; genus Lithobates; species Lithobates clamitans. The sequence goes on along the minus strand of JBBGZY010001250.1, from coordinate 1,634,131 downwards.
AGGTGCAACAGTGCCTCCCATAGACTGCCTCCCTGATGCTTTTTGCCCATCCCATGGGGCTTGGTGACACAGATTGGCACCGTAGAAGGTAAACAAATTTATACAGACAAAACAATACTCAAATCACAAAAATTGAATGGAAAATCAAGCATATCACATGCCCTGCTCAACGCAGACTCCCCCTTCTTCGCCCTCCCTCTTCTCCCCCCTTCATCCCGTTTAAAGATACCCACCCCCTTTTCTTTTTTGTACATCACGGGACACAGAGCCATAGTATTTACTGAATGGGTTATATAGGCACCTCTAGGTGATGGACACTGGCACATCCTAGACAGGAAGTTTAGCTCCCTATATAACCCCTCCCCTTATTGGGAGTACCTCAGCTTTTTCGCCAGTGTCTAAGGTGTTGGTCACGAGTAAAGACATGCTGTGCTGAGCTCCGCTGGAGAAATCTTTGCTGGGGCCGGCCATACAACCGGATCCATTCAAAGTGTCTTTTCCAGGCCGAATTGAATGGTACCTGGGCCTCGTGTCCGAAGAAATGAGGTTCTGCCTGTAAAGCTTCTCTTTCTAGAGAGCTGGACCCTGGGATCCAGTGTTTGTTTTTTTCAGCCATATTCCTGGTGGGGTGCTTTACAGGCCCAGGATTGTGGATCCCCCGATAACAAGGGACCCCCGGTTCCTGAAGGTTTTTTAACGGAGCCCATTGTGAGGGGTGAAGATTGAGTCTGTTTGGTTTACCACAGAACCCTGCAGCTGGATAAGGTAAGGGAGGTTCCTAAGGAATTTTTCTAATTCTTGTGGGTTTTCTCCTTTAATAAGTAAATGTTGCTATGCCTAGAGTCGCCACTGGGGGCTGTCAAGAGCACGTACCTGTTCCATGCTTGTCAGTCTTGCTCAGTGTCACAAGCTGCGCGCTTCCTCCGAGCCCAACCTCCAGGTAGGGTGTGGGAAGGGTTTTTTTTTTTCTTTTTAGGAATGTCCCCCCACAGCTTTTCTTCCAGACAAGAGGCCATGGGGCAGTCGGCGGTATGCCGCACGGCCCGTACTGCCCCTGCTGCCGCCCCCATTACGGGGGCTCCCCATCCACCTGCCCTCCTCTCTCCTCCACCCCAGCTCCCCCTCCATGTGCGATCCGGTCGAATCGGAGCCCCTGCTTGCGCGGGAAAGCAGTCTTTTTTTTAAAAAAGATGAGGGGGCGGAGCATCAACGTGGCATCCACATGGCTCAACGCCCACAAATGAGGGCAATGTATGGCTATACCTTTTTGCAGGTGCACACAGCTAAAGGAGGGATGCAGAGCAGATGGATGTCATGTGAGTGTGGGTGACATAGGCATTCCCAGGCACGTTTACGTTGATAGCAGCGGCAGTTGCTGAACTATTTTGCTCAGCAGTGGGTGCATTTCTGGTAGTAGCTCTGCATTTGTACTTAGCACTATGGGCATAAGGGGAGGTACAAATACCCCGAAAAATAGGGGCTCAAAAGGAACTCCCTCAGGCTCTGAGGACCCCCCTCTGCAACGCCATCTCCTCCTGAAAGATCTAGGGAGGCTGGTCAGGGTGAGCCATCGGGATCAGGGGCTGCAACTGCTTCTGGCATTTCAGCCCCTGTATATATTAGTGGCCTTAATCGCATCTTCACAAAGTGGAAGAAAACGCATTAGGTCCCCTTCTACCGCCCAGGACCCTCAAACAGAGGAACTCTGGGAAAGGGGAGATGAATCCCCTCAGGGGACCAGGATGAGACTGATGACTCATCTTCTGAGGAATCAAGTGGGGAAGGACCCTCTTCAGCTTCACAGGCTGAAAAATTGCTGGTGCATTCTCTTACTGAAATGGTCTGCTCTACATTTAAGTTACCCGTAACTGAGTCGGTTGAAAAGCCCACTTCTTGTTTGGGTTCATGAACAGCAGGCCCAGGAGTTAGCCAAGATGCCAGCGGCTTTATGTTTTGCAGTTGACGCAATCAGAGATTCTATCCTTCAGACCTCTCGACTTATGCTTGGGTTGGTGTATATGCGTAGAATCTTATGGTTGAAAAATTGGTCAGCCGAAGCGCAATGCAAAAAGCTCCTGGCTGGTTTTCCCTGGTGTAAGGCTGTTTGGGGATGATTTGGACAATTATATCCAAAAAATCTCAAGTGGGAAAAGTACCCTTTTGCCAGTTAAGAAAAGAAGTAAATGTCCCTCATTTAAACGGGCTCTTTCTCCAGTGCCGGGGGCATCAGCCTCCAGGCAGTCGCGACGGCCTCCACCGTCAGGTTCAAGAGGTAAAACTCAGAGTCAACCCCAGGGACAAAAGAACTCCTGGGGGAGGAAATCTACAAGACAGAATGCTAAAGCCTTTTTATGAAGGGGCGCCACAGCTCGTTTGAGTGGGGGAAGACTGCTACACTTCTCAAGGGTCTAGCAGGAGGATTTTCAGGACAGATGGGTGGTCTCCACAATAACTCTAGGTTACAAACTAGAGTTCCGAGAATTCCCATCTCCTCGTTTCCTCAGATCAAATGTTCCCAAAGACCCAGAGAAAAAGAAGTCTCTCTTTCAAGCATTGGAGCGACTTTCGTCGCAAAAAGTAATCTTGGTGGTTCTCTTGGAAGAGCAGGTGTTGGGGTTTTATTCAAACCTTTTCATAGTGCCAAAACCAAATGGAGATGTCAGACCCATTCTAGATCTCAAACATCCAAACAGGTTCCTAAAAATTGGTCTTTTCGCATGGAATCAATCCAATCAGTAGTCTCCATCCTACAAGGAGGAGAACTTCTGGCATCAATAGACATCAATGATGCATACCTGCATGTGCCTATTTTTCCCTGCTCATCAAAAATATCTGCGTTTCGAGGTGGAAAAACTTAATTTTCAGTTTGTAGCTCTACTTTTCGGTCTAGCTACTGCACCTCGGGTGTTTACAAAGGTCCTGGCCCCTCCTCTGGCCAGATTAAGGGCCCAGGGTAAAACGAATATAGCGTACCTAGATGACCTGCTCTTAATAGGCCGGTCGGTAGCCCACTTAGACCAAAGCTTGGTCACCACAGTCAACTACCTAGAATACTTAGGCTGGGTCCTCAACCTAGAAAAGTCTACTTTAAAACCAGTTAGAAGACTAGAGTACTTGGGTCTGGTCATAGATACAGCCCAGAAGAGGGTGATTTTACCCCAAGCAAAAATCAGCACCATAAAGGAGCTGGTTCAGGTAGTCAGGGCAAAGAAGGGTCCTTCTATTCGCCTTTGTATAAGGTTGTTGGGAAATATGGTGGCTTCATTCAAAGCAGTTCCCTATGCTCAGTTCCATTTGAGACTGCAGCAAAACAGTATCCTGTCTGCCTGGAACAAGAAAGTCCAGGCGCTAGATTTTTCAATGCGTTTGTCACCAATAGTGCGAGCCTCAGTTGGTGGTTGGTACCTGAGAATCTGCGGAAAGGGAAATCCTTTTTACCAGTTACCTGGAAGGTGGTAACAAGAGATGCCAGCCTTTCAGGTTGGGGAGCAGTTCTGGAAGAGACGACTGTCCAAGAGAAATGGTCCAAAACCGAGAAGACCTTACCCATCAACTTTCTAGAGATTTGGGCAGCATGCCTAGCCCTAAGGGCCTGGACATTCAGTTTGCAGGGTTGTCCTGCCAGGATCCAATCCCACAATGCCACAGCAGTGGCAATCACCAAGGGGGCACCAGGAGTCGTGCAGCCCAGGGAGAAGTAAACACAAACCTAACCTGGGCAGAAAAGCATGTGCCGTGCATGTCGGCAATCTTCATTTCAGGGGTACAGAACTGGCAGGCAGACTACTTAAGTCGCCAGCAGTTGTTCCCGGGGGAATGGTCTCTTCACCCTGACATCTTCCTTGGCTATATGCCAAAGATGTCTTGTACCCCTACTCATTCACATGGGGGGGGGCGGGATGCGGGGGGCCCTTTTTTAAAGGGGGCTTTCAGATTCTGATAAGCTCCCTGCCCGCAGACCCCCATAACCACCTCCCAGGGTTGTGGGGAAGAGGCCCTTTTCCCCATCAACATGTCCACTTCAACATGGGCCCCAAAGCATCCCCCATGTTAAGACAATGCCGGCAATTCTTTTTTTTGCATTCAGCTATTAGTGGGAAACCACTTTGACAGCTGATGACTAACTGGTTGTTGCTTCCCGGACCGCTCCTTAGCAACCAGGTATGTACAGTGTGTTAAAGGAGAAACAAAAAATTTACAAAACGCATTTAAAAACGCAACATTTGCATTTTTGGTGCGACTCCATTGAAGTCTATTACATGCAAAATGCAATCTGCTGCAGGAAAAAATACTTATATACTTATACTTGAAGGAGCTGCTGTTTCCTCTGCCCAGGAATTAAGCACCGTGGCCTGCAATTTGCACAACACAGGCTGACACATCTGGGCTGAAGAAAAGGGGGATATTTATTGCAAATATATATATATATATATATATATATATATATATATATATATATATATATATATATATACTGTGAGATACTGTATATATGTACATATATACAGGCATGGGAGGCAGTTTTCAGGCACTTTACAGGCGCTATTTCTACCGCTAAAATGTCTGAAAACTGCCTCAGTGTGAAAGGGCTCTTAATGAGTCCATGGTGTGCAGGCAGTGAGGAGATGATGTGCTGTAACCTGTAGCAACCAATCAGTAAGCAGTAATAATGTGCAGTAACCTCTAGCAACCAATCAGTGAGCAGTATTGATGTAAAGTAATCTCTAGCAACCAATCAATAAGCAGAAATCATGTGCTGTAACACCTCTAGCAACTAATCAGTGAGCAGTAATGTATGCTGTAACCTCTAGCAACCAGTCAGTGAGCGGTAATAATACACCGTAACCTCTGGCAATCACAATCGCTGCCTGATCTGATTCAGTAATCAGATTTTGAGTCTAGCTGCTATTTATTGTATGTCTCAGAACATGTGGAGAGTGAAACTGCATTGGGGGGGGGGGTTAAGAACATTTTTGCCCAGGGTTCAATCAATATCAAAGACAAGTAGTTCACATCCTCTTCCTCCGTGTGGTGATTGGGCTTGAACAGGCTACACAAAGCTCTGTTATAGCAGTTACATCTAGTTCAACCATAAAAATAAATAAAAAATAATATCAGACACCCAATCCTATACCACCAGAGGAAGGCAAAAAACCACAGCAAAGCATGATCCAATTTGCTACAGCAGAGGAAAAAATTCCTTCCTGACCCCGGAGAGGCAATCGGATTTTCCCTGGATCAACTTTACCTATTAATGTTAGTACCCAGTTATATTGTGTGCATTTAGAAAATAATGCAGGCCTTTCTTAAAGCAATCTACTGAGCTGGCCAGAAACACCTCTGGAGGAAATCTATTCCACATTTTCACAGCTCTTACTGTGAAGAAACCTTTCCATATTTGGAGATGAAATCTCTTATCCTTTAGGCGTACAGAGTGCCCCCTTGTCCTCTGTGTTGACCGTAAAGTGAATAACTCAACACCAAGTTCACTATATGGACCCCTTATATATTTGTACATGTTGATCATATCCCCCCTTAAAGCAGCTCGTTTTGCACAGAGTGGCCCAAACCTGCTCTTCTGGGGTCCCCCGGCGGGTCTCTCATGGCTCCTCCCCGCATCAGATAACCCCCTAGCAGAAGCACTCTCCCGGGGGATTATCTTGCGGGCGCACTTCTGAGTTCAGTATTTGGCATCCATAGCCACCGAACGCAGGACTCTGTCCCACTCCCTGGCGTTTGCATCATTGGATTTGATTGACAGCAGCGGGAGCTAATGGCTGCGCTGCTATCAATCTATCCAATCAAGAGCTGAGAACCCCAGGCAGAGAGACAGCGTGTCCCCGTGGGTGAAGTTCGAGGGCTCAGGTGAGTAAAACAGGTGGGCTGGGGGGCCAGTCACTGACAGGTGTTTTTTCACCTTAAAGAATAGGATGCATTTAGGTGAAAAAACACGTAGGTTTACAACCCTTTTAATCTCCTCTTCTCAAGAGAGAATAAATTCAGTTCCTCTAATCTTTCCTTATAGCTAAGCTCCTCCATGCCTCTTATCAGTTTGGTTGCCCTTCTCTGCACTTTCTCCAGTTCCCTGATATCCTTTTTGAGAACTGGTGCCCAAAACTGAACTGCATATTCCAGATGAGGTCTTACTAATGATTTGTACAGGGGCAAAATGCTATCTCTCTCTCTCTCGAGTCCATACCTCTCTTAATGCAAGAAAGGACTTTACTCACTTAGGAAAATGCATGTTATTATTGAGCTTATGATCTTCCAAAACTCCCAGATCCTTCTTCACTACGGATTCTCCCAGTTGTACTCCCCCTAGTATGTATGATACATAAACCTCATCTGCTAATTAGACTGCACTGAGGTAGGCTTGTAAATTGGAGAAATCCTGTAAGGACATTATTCATAGTTATTCCTAGGACATAGTTTGGTGTCATCTGCAAAGACTGAAATGGTACTTTTAATCCCAGACCCTATATCATTTATAAAGATATTAAAAAGTAAGGGTCCCAACACTAAACCTTGGGGTACACCACTGATAACCTTAGACCATAAGTCTCCTCTTCAAAACTGTACCTGTCCCTCTGTCAGCTCAAGCAGGAATGGCAGCAGAAATAGTGAAACCTGACAGCCAGGTCTACGCAGCTACCCTTCTTATGACAGCGCTGCGGACTGGGGCTACACATAATAGGTAATCAAGGCCAGCAAAGTTTGGGCAGAAAAAACGCTTGATACTGCTAAAAGCTGCTAAATGTGCCTAATTGCTAGGCACATTTAGTGCTTGAGCATTAATTCATTTTGACTGCCAGAATAAGTGATTTATTCTGGCCAATGAATTGAATTAACGCCCAAGAGCTTGACACGTCAAGTATTTTTTCTGCAAAAACGCTGCTGGCTTCTAGAAGAGTTAAAAAAAGTCCAGTGTGCATGAGGCCTTAGTATGGGAATCTTGGACCAATTCTAATACATTTTTATTTGAACCTAGATCCTGGGTTTCTAACATTCAGGTTATTGATGAAAGTACTTTTAGTGAGATGAAACTTGACTAACAAAATTCCCTTTTTTGATTACAGGGTGCCATGGTGGAAAAAAGGATTCTTGCTAAAGTTCACAGTAGATTTATTGTCTCTTTGGCATATGCATACCAAACAAAAAATGATGTCTGCTTAGTTATGACTATAATGAATGGAGGAGACCTACGGTAAGTCATCACCACTACTATAAAATTGTTAACATTTTATGACAATAAATAATGTATATTAGTAATGTTAAGGAGATATAATTCTCATATCTACAAAATTGCCATAATCATCTAGGATGCTATAAATATTCCTGGGTATTCTTAAGAGAGCAGCACATGCTCACTGGGGTGTTGACAACTATGAGCCAGATGAGAATGGGAACCAAGAATTGAAGCTTTTACAACATAATCATCAATCAGATTTAAACTTTCAAGACATATGTGAAATAGATTGGTGGTTGAGGAAAAGTAACTCCTGTTTTCTCATTAAGAACATAGGTCACAAGGCCACATTACACACACATTATTTAGCAAAAACATTAGCAGCAAATGTCTGCTCTACCCTAAAAAAAAAATGGCATAAACAATGTTACTAAAATCAATGGCCACTATACCATACTCCTACTACTAGACCTCTCTGCGGGCTTTGACGCTGGTGACCATCCCCTCCTCTTCAAAAAATTCCAATCTCTTGGCCTCCTGGCTCTCCCCTGGTTCCTACCTATCAGAATGCTCCTTCAGCGTTATCTATAACTCTATCTCCTCTCCACCTCCTCTTTCTGTAGGGGTCTACCAAGGTTCTTTCCTCTGACACCTGCTCTTTTCCATACACACCCCCTCCCTTGGTCACTTGATAAACTCCCATGGCTTCCAGTACCATCTCTATGTTGGCGGCATACAAATATATCTCTCTACTCCTCACCTCACTCCTTCAGTCTCCTGTCGCATTGCTAACTTACTAACTGACATACAGTATCAGCATGGATGTCACACTGCTTCCTCAAAATCAATTTTTCAAAATCAATCTTTCTAAAACAATCCCCTCAAGTAAAACTGAGCTTGTAATATTTCCTCCTGCCCATGCCCCCCTCCCCTGAATTCGCCATCAAGATCAATAATACAACCATCAGTCCCTCCCCTCATGCCAGGGTGCTAGATGTAATCCTAGACTCCGACCTGTCCTTTCAGCCCCAAATCCAATTCTTGTCCAAATTTTGCAGACTTCACCTCTGTAACATCTCCAAAATATTCCTCATTTAAACCATTAAAACCACTAAGCAGCTTATTCAATCCCTTATTATCTTTCACCTTGACTTTTGTAACCCCCTCCTCATTGGCCTACCTCTCCGCAGGCTATCCTCCCTTCAGTCTATCATGAATGCTTCTGCCATATTCATCCACCATCCCTACCTTCAGCTAATAACCAAATCTAATTTTTCTCCCATCAGTTCATCCCTCACAATGCTTAACTTTTGTTGCACCAGCCCTCCCTGTTAGACTGTAAGTTCGCAGGAGCAGGGCCATCCTAATCCTCTTGTATTGAATTGTATTGTTGCTGTATTATCTTGCTTTATATTGTAAAGCACTGCACAAACTGTTGGTGCTATATAAATCCTGTAAATTAATAATAATAATAATAATAATAATAATAACTAGAAAAGGTACAATTTCTGGGGAAATTGTGAAAGTGTTCTTGCCTCTACAACTGGAGTGGGCGGAGTAACTGGGTGGGGTGGAGTGGCTTGAGTAACTGTGAAAAGTGTTAAAAAGCTTAATATTTTAAAAAGTATAAATAGTAGTAAAAAAGTTCCATCATTCGCTGAAAGAGCTGAACATTTTTTTCAAAAGTAATTTTTTTTTTCAAAAAATGAATTTTTTTTAATCAAAAATGATTTTTTTTTCTTCAAAAATGATTTTTTTTTTCAAAAGTAATTTTTTTTTTCAAAGGTAATTTTTTTTTTCAAAAATGAATTTTTTTATTTCAAAAATAATTTTTTTTTCGAAATTATTATTTTTTTTAAAGTAATTTTTTTTTCAAAAATATTTTTTTTTTTCAAAAATATTTTTTTTTTCAAATATATTTTTTTTTCAAAAATAATTTTTTTTTAAAAAAATTTTTTTTTCAAAAATATTTTTTTTTTCAAAAATAATTTTTTTTTTTTCAAAAATATTTTTTTTTTCAAAAATGATTTTTTTTTCAAAAATTATTTTTTTACTTTTTAAAAAATTTTTTTTTTTTTTCAAAAATATTTTTTTTTTTACTTGGGGCGGTCATAATGTTTTGGCTGATCATGGGGTGGTCATAATGTTTTGGCTGATCATGGGGTTGTCAGCTTTTGTCACTTCCCACTCTAGTTTTGAACATTTCGCCATTCATTCCTATGGGACCAATTTCGCCGTAAAAACGTCATTTCGTGGACCATTCGGCAAAACATTCCACAAAGTGATAGCACACCAATCGGGAACAATCCGCTCGTTTCGGTATATTATTTGTCTCTGTAGTGTGAAAACTGTGGGAGGAGTCTACAAGCATTATCAAGTCTAGCAGATGAAGTCACATGCATTTGGAGTGTCTCAGCATCTTGTGTTTACAACCACTGTTTCCTAGCAACGCTCATGCCCTGTTTATGCTTCCCAAATACTACTTCATCAAAACTGCCCCATCAGAATTACCCCATCAAAACTGCCCCATCATATTCCTCTATTATAAATCAGTACATGGTGTGTCTGTCCCCTCCCCCGGGCTCTGTAATCAGCTAAGATGCTCCAGCCACCTCCCCCCTGTGTATAACAGAAGCTTTGGTAACCATGGCAACAAAACAAACACTAACAGTGCACTCTGATTAATGGCTAAAATTTCCTGAAATGACCTCTAAACAAATGGCCGTATTTTAAAAACTATACATCCTACAGCGAAGATCTTTATATTGTGAGAATCACAAGACCCTGACCTAGATTTTGATACATAGTATGTCTCTGAAATATTAAAAATGAAGGCACAGTCGCAGTTTAGAAATTGCCCTTCAAATTTGGAGGGGGCTAGAGTGTAGTTTCAATGAATGTCAATGGACGGCGTGAGTTGCAAACAAATGGTCATATTGTGAAAACTATCAGGACTATGGCTTAGCCGTGGACATGTTTAGTGGCAGCAGGGATAGCTGAACGTTTTGATATAAGATTTGTGTAGGTGGGCTTGAAAATGAGGGAGTGGCGGCAGTTTAGAAATCATGTTCTGATTTTCCAGCTTTTGTCATCTCCCACTCTAGTTTCCCCATTCATTCCTATGGGACCAATTTCGCCGCAAAAATGACGATATTTCGTGAACCATTCGGCGAAACGTTCCACAAAGTAATAGCACACCATTCGGGAACATTCCGCACGTTTCGGTATATTACTTGTCTATGTAGTGTAAAAACTGTGGGAGGAGTTAGGGTGGTAAATTTGGCTATAATAAGAATAATAATATATATGTGAGATAACAGTAAGTGGTCTTGCTATGCAAGAACACTTAACTAGAAAAGGTACAATTTCTGGGGAAATTGTGAAAGTGTTCTTGCCTCTACAACTGGAGTGGGCGGAGTAACTGGGTGGGGTGGAGTGGCTTGAGTAACTGTGAAAAGTGTTAAAAAGCTTAATATTTTAAAAAGTATAAATAGTAGTAAAAAAGTTCCATCATTCGCTGAAAGAGCTGAACATTTTTTTCAAAAGTAATTTTTTTTTTCAAAAAATGAATTTTTTTTAATCAAAAATGATTTTTTTTTCTTCAAAAATGATTTTTTTTTTCAAAAGTAATTTTTTTTTTCAAAGGTAATTTTTTTTTTCAAAAATGAATTTTTTTATTTCAAAAATAATTTTTTTTTCGAAATTATTATTTTTTTTAAAGTAATTTTTTTTTCAAAAATATTTTTTTTTTTCAAATATATTTTTTTTTCAAAAATAATTTTTTTTTAAAAAAATTTTTTTTTCAAAAATATTTTTTTTTTCAAAAATAATTTTTTTTTTTTCAAAAATATTTTTTTTTTCAAAAATGATTTTTTTTTTCAAAAATTATTTTTTTACTTTTTAAAAAAATTTTTTTTTTTTTTCAAAAATATTTTTTTTTTTACTTGGGGCGGTCATAATGTTTTGGCTGATCATGGGGTGGTCATAATGTTTTGGCTGATCATGGGGTTGTCAGCTTTTGTCACTTCCCACTCTAGTTTTGAACATTTCGCCATTCATTCCTATGGGACCAATTTCGCCGTAAAAACGTCATTTCGTGGACCATTCGGCAAAACATTCCACAAGGTAATAACACACCAATCGGGAACAATCCGCTCGTTTCGGTATATTATTTGTCTCTGTAGTGTGAAAACTGTGGGAGGAGTCTACAAGCATTATCAAGTCTAGCAGATGAAGTCACATGCATTTGGAGTGTCTCAGCATCTTGTGTTTACAACCACTGTTTCCTAGCAACGCTCATGCCCTGTTTATGCTTCCCAAATACTACTTCATCAAAACTGCCCCATCAGAATTACCCCATCAAAACTGCCCCATCATATTCCTCTATTATAAATCAGTACATGGTGTGTCTGTCCCCTCCCCCGGGCTCTGTAATCAGCTGAGATGCTCCAGCCACCTTCCCCCCTGTGTATAACAGAAGCTTTGGTAACCATGGCAACAAAACAAACACTAACAGTGCACTCTGATTAATGGCTAAAATTTCCTGAAATGACCTCTAAACAAATGGCCGTATTTTAAAAACTATACATCCTACAGCGAAGATCTTTATATTGTGAGAATCACAAGACCCAGACCTAGATTTTGATGTATAGTATGTCTCTGAAATATTAAAAATGAAGGCACAGTCGCAGTTTAGAAATTGCCCTTCAAATTTGGAGGGGGCTAGAGTGTAGTTTCAATGAATGTCAATGGACGGCGTGAGTTGCAAACAAATGGTCATATTGTGAAAACTATCAGGACTATGGCTTAGCCGTGGACATGTTTAGTGGCAGCAGGGATAGCTGAACGTTTTGATATAAGATTTGTGTAGGTGGGCTTGAAAATGAGGGAGTGGCGGCAGTTTAGAAATCATGTTCTGATTTTCCAGCTTTTGTCATCTCCCACTCTAGTTTCCCCATTCATTCCTATGGGACCAATTTCGCCGCAAAAATGACGATATTTCGTGAACCATTCGGCGAAATGTTCCACAAAATAATAGCACACCATTCGGGAAAAATCCGCACGTTTCGGTATATTACTTGTCTATGTAGTGTAAAAACTGTGGGAGGAGTTAGGGTGGTAAATTTGGCTATAATAAGAATAATAATATATATGTGAGATAACAGTAAGTGGTCTTGCTATGCAAGAACACTTAATAATAAAAACAATAATAATAATGTTATGCTATGGCCATGAGAATAAAATACTTATGTTTTGCTCTCCCTCCCAGTCTTTTATACTATAATCACTCATGGTACAGTCAGCTAATGTGAACATCTCATGGCATTCTCTCTAGTAATGTGAACATCTCATGGTGCTCTCACTAGTATTTAAGTGTTCTTGCATAGCAAGACCACTTACTGTTATCTCACATATATATTATTCTTATTATTATAGCCAAATTTACCACCCTAACTCCTCCCACAGTTTTTACACTACATAGACAAGTAATATACCGAAACGTGCGGATTGTTCCCGAATGGTGTGCTATTACTTTGTGGAACGTTTCGCCGAATGGTTCACGAAATATCGTCGTTTTTGCGGCAAAATTGGTCCCATAGGAATGAATGGGGAAACTAGAGTGGGAGATGACAAAAGCTGGAAAATCAGAACATGATTTCTAAACTGCTGCCACTCCCTCATTTTCAAGCCCACCTACACAAATCTTATATCAAAACGTTCAGCTATCCCTGCTGCCACTAAACATGTCCACGGCTAAGCCATAGTCCTGATAGTTTTCGCAATATGACCATTTGTTTGCAACTCACGCCGTCCATTGACATTCATTGAAACTACACTCTAGCCCCCTCCAAATTTGAAGGGCAATTTCTAAACTGCAACTGTGCCTTCATTTTTAATATTTCAGAAACATACTATACATCAAAATCTAGGTCTGGGTCTTGTGATTCTCACAATATAAAGATCTTCGCTGTAGGATGTATAGTTTTTAAAATACGGCCATTTGTTTAGAGGTCATTTCAGGAAATTTTAGCCATTAATCAGAGTGTACTGTTAGTGTTTGTTTTGTTGCCATGGTTACCAAAGCTTCTGTTATACACAGGGGGGGAAGGTGGCTGGAGCATCTCAGCTGATTACAGAGCCCGGGGGAGGGGACAGACACACCATGTACTGATTTATAATAGAGGAATATGATGGGGCAGTTTTGATGGGGTAATTCTGATGGAGCAGTTTTGATGAAGTAGTATTTGGGAAGCATAAACAGGGCATGAGCGTTGCTAGGAAACAGTGGTTGTAAACACAAGATGCTGAGACACTCCAAATGCATGTGACTTCATCTGCTAGACTTGATAATGCTTGTAGACTCCTCCCACAGTTTTCACACTACAGAGACAAATAATATACCGAAACGAGCGGATTGTTCCCGATTGGTGTGTTATTACTTTGTGGAATGTTTTGCCGAATGGTCCACGAAATGACGTTTTTGCGGCGAAATTGGTCCCATAGGAATGAATGGCGAAATGTTCAAAATTAGAGTGGGAAGTGACAAAAGCTGACAACCCCATGATCAGCCAAAACATTATGACCACCCCATGATCAGCCAAAACATTATGACCGCCCCATGTAAAAAAAAAAATATTTTTGAAAAAAAAAAAAAATTTTTGAAAAAAAAAAAATCATTTTTGAAAAAAAAAATATATATTTTTGAAAAAAAAATATTTTTGAAAAAAAAAAATTATTTTTGAAAAAAAAAAATTATTTTTGAAAAAAAAAAATATTTTTGAAAAAAAAATTTCTTTTAAAAAAAAAATTATTTTTGAAAAAAAAATATATTTGAAAAAAAAAAATATTTTTGAAAAAAAAAAATTATTTTTGAAAAAAAAATTACTTTAAAAAAAATAATAATTTCGAAAAAAAAATTATTTTTGAAATAAAAAAATTCATTTTTGAAAAAAAAAATTACCTTTGAAAAAAAAAATTACTTTTGAAAAAAAAAAATCATTTTTGAAGAAAAAAAAATCATTTTTGATTAAAAAAAATTCATTTTTGAAAAAAAAAATTACTTTTGAAAAAAATGTTCAGCTCTTTCAGCGAATAATGGAACTTTTTTACTACTATTTATACTTTTTAAAATATTAAGCTTTTTAACACTTTTCACAGTTACTCAAGCCACTCCACCCCACCCAGTTACTCCGCCCACTCCAGTTGTAGAGGCAAGAACACTTTCACAATTTCCCCAGAAATTGTACCTTTTCTAGTTTGAACATATCATGGTACGCCCTCTAGTAATGTGAACATCTCATGGTGCTCTCACTAGTAATATGAACAACTCATGACACTCTCACTAGCAATGTGAACGTGCAAACTCTCATGGCGCCCTCTCAAGTAATGTGAACATCTCATGGTGCTCCCTAAAATGTGAACATCTCATGGCACCCCCTGTACTAATGTGAACCTCTAATGGGACTATCTCTAGTGACGTACACATCACATGGCACTCTAGTAATGTGAACATCTCATGGCACTCCTTCTAGTAATGTGAACATCTAATGGGACTCCCTCTAGTAATGTGCATATCTCATGGATAAACAATAACAAACTATTCCCCTGGGGTGGGATTTTAAAGGCATTACCACAAAAAGTATATAAGTAGTAAGAAATATTTTATTACAAAAACAGAAAGTATAACACACAATGATCAGAGTATACCATAGCACACATAGAAATACAAATATCGAATTGCATCGGGAGTGCAGGTAACATCAAAAGGTAGTATATAACACATACGACAATAAATATAAAACAAACTGATATATAAAGATGGAGTGGGTCTCACTAAACCAACGCGTTTCGGAGATTCCTTCATCAGGGTTTGACGAGTGAGAGTTACCACCTATTGAATATTATAAAAAGCAAAAAAGTGTCAAAATCGTCAGTGTCAATTACATGCCTAGAGTAGTATGTCCCCCACACCCCAAGTGTGAGAGAGTATACACTTACCCAATGCGAAAATAAAATAAAAAACGAACAATCAGCGCATAAAATCAGCTCTGCTGTGGTGTCCCAGGCCGCATGCGTATGCTAGAAGTCCAATAGTAGATGGGCAGGATGCTATGAGTAGATCCGTATAAGGAGTGCTCTTCCCCTAAGTGCTGAGAAGACACCGCGTCCAAATGGGGCGCAGTGCCTGTGCGCAGGCTGGGGTCCAATTGGATCTTCGGACCTAGAATTGTATGAACCAAATCATAAGAAAGGGCCAATAACAGGTAAAAAAACAAATACTGCTAAATACGGTGCAGTCTGAAGAAAACAAAATTCTGGAGAGGGCACCAAAAGAGTATATCTGCATATATGAGGTTTAGAGGCCAGGTACATACCTGAAATTTGGAGCTGGGAGGGACACCTACAGTATGTAATGTAGGGAAGGGAGGAGAGGCTCATATAGCATTGAACCAGTCTATGGGTTGGCCAAAAAGTAAGAACCTTAAAATCATTGATAATCTCACCATACCGGACAATGCCTATCTCGTGACGATCGACGTGGAGGCCCTGTATAGCTCCATTCCCCATACTAGTGGACTCAGGGCTGTTAAAAAGGCCATATTTCAGAGACAGGACGGTGACTGGACGTATAATGACTTCATTTTACAACTGTTGGAATACATTTTATACCACAATGTTTTTTCTTTTGATGGTTCCCACTTCCTCCAGGTACAGGGGGTGGCAATGGGGACTTGCTGTGCCCCGTCCTATGCCAACCTGTACCTGGGGGAGTGGGAAACTACCTTTCTCAGTGATGAGGACTCGTCGATGTATACGAGCCACTTCTTATTGTGGCTCCGATACATCGACGACATTTTCACCATCTGGGATGGCCCCATAGAACTCCTACAATCATGCCTGATGAGCATGAACAGAAATCGCTTCAATCTCAACTTCACTATGGCATTCAGTCACAGTGAGATCGCATTCTTGGACGTTATGGTTAGTAGGGACTGGGATGGTGGACTCAGCAGTGGCCTCTTTCGGAAGGCCACTGCTGGGAATACCATCCTACATGCTTCAAGCTTTCACCCAACAAGTCTCATCAAATCTATACCATATAGCCAATATTTGAGGGTGCGTAGAAATTGCACTGACGAAGCGACTTTTAAGAAAGAGGCAAATAATCTGCGCGAGAGACTCCTTGAGAGGGGGTACTCTCGTACCTCTCTCAAAAAAGCTTATAAACGGGCCACTACACGCAGTAGACAAACCCTTATTTACTCACAAAAGGACAAGACTCAGGATAATTCCTTGCGTATCATCACAAAGTATTGTAACCAACATTTTGAAGTCAGGAAAATTGTGTCCAAATATTGGCACATTCTTACCATGGACCCCAACCTACAGAGACTCCTCCCTGAGAGTCCCCTCTTCACTTTTAGAAGGGCTTCCTCCCTTTCCTCCAGACTGGTCAGAAGTGAATTTAGGGACGAGAAATTTGCCCAGCATTGTAAATACAGGGGTACTTTTATGTGTGGGGCCTGCGGATATTGTAGGTTTATGTATACTACAAAAAATCCCATTTTACCCAACGGCAGTATCTTCAGGCCCAAGCATTTTGCAAACTGCAAGACAAAAGGGGTGGTCTACATGCTCCGATGTGATTGCGGATGCTTCTATGTCGGGAAAACCAAACTGGAATTCTGGCATAGAGCATACCGCCACATCAGGAGCATGCAGACATGTGACCCCGATCTACCTTTGGGGAGACACACGGCCCTAGTTCATCAGGGAAAGTTTCCCAATATCAAATTCTTGATCTTGGATCGGGTCCACCCGGGCGGGAGGGGAGGAGACTGGAACAAGGATCTCCTTCAGCTTGAGCTTAGGTGGATCTATAATTTACGTGCAACCAGACCCCCTGGTTTGAACGACTCTACTTGCTTCAAACCCTTTTTAGAGGGCTTTGACTCCGGGAGCATGGAAAAATAAATCTCCATCCTACCACCTTCGACTTGGCCCTTGTCCTATTCCTACAACACCCCCACTATGGGGAGGATGGGCCCTTGTTACATTAGGGGCTGGATATTGATGCCCTACGGGCTATACTGGGGGTTTTATACTACCTGCTCTCGTTCGTTAGGGCAAGGAGGGCACCCCTGGTTGATATAATCATATCCCAATGGTGTGATTTAGATGTTTTGACTCCTAATATGAGTGTTATGTGACTCTTTGTTTATGTATTCATTAGCACTTTGTTTCTCCCCATGTAACAGCTGTGTTGTGGTCTCTCATGCCATAGGTGCTTTGCTAGTCAACAAACATTGCTCATGCCCACCTATTATGGAATACTATGTCCATAGATCTGTGTTTCTTTTCTCACATTTGCAGATACCCGTTCGGTTCTGTATGTCCAATTCTTTGAGTGACATTTTTAATACTTGCCCCCTCTGCTGCGATTGTGCGCAGACCCGGCACGGAAAGGCTTCCCCTCTTTGGGGACACTAGGGAGGTAGCCGTTTCTCGGCTCCTCCCTTCCGGGTCTGACTCAGCGTCAGCTGTACTCGGCCCCGGCTTCCCGTGCTGGTGGGATTGGACGGCGGCTCGCGTCTCCGGGGCGGGGCCCCGTGACGTCAGCCGTGACGGTGCGTTCCAGCTTGGTCAACGCACATGCGCGGTGGGGAACCGGGGCCGGCGTGCGTGGGGGGGCGCGGCGCGGCCCACTCCCAGGGGGTCCAGGATTGGACGAGAAGGACGGGATGCCGCTTCATAGGCTGTCTTCCTGACAGCTGTGATGAACGGGAGGAGCTAACTGAGGGAACACACGGCGCCCAGCTGATTGTCATCACAATCAGCTGAGAGCGCTGCTACTGTCTACATATACCTTAGCCCATCCACTCCGATCCTGTGACCGGAGGTGGACGGTGCACCAGTGTTGCGCTCTGGGTTGCTACAGGTAATACACTCTGAGTGATCGGGGACACTTACCAGACCCTATTTTAGGGAATACTCCATTGCATGGTGTTTTCCATGCATTTTTACTGGTTGATTTATTTATCTTTGGAGCTTACCCTCTCTCCCTTTGTTTTCTAACTTTAGGTTCTTACTTTTTGGCCAACCCATAGACTGGTTCAATGCTATATGAGCCTCTCCTCCCTTCCCTACATTACATACTGTAGGTGTCCCTCCCAGCTCCAAATTTCAGGTATGTACCTGGCCTCTAAACCTCATATATGCAGATATACTCTTTTGGTGCCCTCTCCAGAATTTTGTTTTCTTCAGACTGCACCGTATTTAGCAGTATTTGTTTTTTTACCTGTTATTGGCCCTTTCTTATGATTTGGTTCATACAATTCTAGGTCCGAAGATCCAATTGGACCCCAGCCTGCGCACAGGCACTGCGCCCCATTTGGACGCGGTGTCTTCTCAGCACTTAGGGGAAGAGCACTCCTTATACGGATCTACTCATAGCATCCTGCCCATCTACTATTGGACTTCTAGCATACGCATGCGGCCTGGGACACCACAGCAGAGCTGATTTTATGCGCTGATTGTTCGTTTTTTATTTTATTTTCGCATTGGGTAAGTGTATACTCTCTCACACTTGGGGTGTGGGGGACATACTACTCTAGGCATGTAATTGACACTGACGATTTTGACACTTTTTTGCTTTTTATAATATTCAATAGGTGGTAACTCTCACTCGTCAAACCCTGACGAAGGAATCTCCGAAACGCGTTGGTTTAGTGAGACCCACTCCATCTTTATATATCAGTTTGTTTTATATTTATTGTCGTATGTGTTATATACTACCTTTTGATGTTACCTGCACTCCCGATGCAATTCGATATTTGTATTTCTATGTGTGCTATGGTATACTCTGATCATTGTGTGTTATACTTTCTGTTTTTGTAATAAAATATTTCTTACTACTTATATACTTTTTGTGGTAATGCCTTTAAAATCCCACCCCAGGGGAATAGTTTGTTATTGTTTATCGTACTAAGGGATGTGGCATACCCATTTCCATTTGCTACTTCTGGTCAGAACTTTCTTTATATCTCATGGATAATAACATAGAGATTCCTAAGTTCTCTGCATAACCTGCAGTTCTGATGTCGTCTGTTTACTCTTGTATGAGCACCTCTCATGCAATACTCCCTAGTAATGTGCAACTCTTGGACCACTCAGTAAAGTATTGCAGAGCACTCATAGCACACTTTGTGGTGACATTTAGCTTTTATAACTCTCATTTATATCATCAAGCTATCATAACACCCCTAATAATTGTCCAGGAATCATAGCCCTCTCCTGGTAGTTTACAGCTCTCATAGCACTCTATTTGATAACATTATATAAGCCTGTATATTTGGTAATTTCCCTTGTTCACTCAATTTTTCGAATAATAAAATATTTATTAAATAACATATCATTGCATACAATTTAGCATTGCCTAACAAGGCACATTTTGTCTTTTCTATATTTCATACTTAGCATTGTCTTATATTGTAGCATATTATGATTTGTGTACAGGATAAAGATCTTTTATTCCATGCTTCTGTTTCCCTTTTGTATGCACATACATATTTTTTTCTAAGCTCGGTAATCAGACTTAATGTGTTATTTTTTTTTTTTTCAAAAGATTTTATTGAAATTTTACAGAATAACAAGTAGAATTTGACATACATCTCAGTGAAGCAATTCGCAAGTGTTCAATAGGCATCGATAGATAAATACAGGAAATACAAGAACAGTTGACAGAAAGCGAGTACGGGCATAAAGCCCTGCCAGTTAACAAAGTAAATATCACTATATATGAACTATGGGTGTTAGCTCGATGAAATCGGATGTATTGTGCGGAGGTGAGCCAGACCGTTTTGTGAACAACTCCGAGGCGTAGGATATGTTTAACTATGACGGTTTGGCGAGTTACGGAGGGATTCACAGATAGAGGGTAGGTACATCCGAAGAATAATAAGAGCCTGAGGTGAATCAGTCGCGTGGGGGAGATCTATTAGTGACGAAAAAGGAGGGATAGTGAGTGTGTAAGAAAATGCTATGATCAGTTCTGATGTGCATGGATATGTAAGCTCAATGTCGCTCGAGGGGGGGAGAACGGGGTAATAGGGGATAAAGGGGCGGGTGAGTTTTGGGGGAGGACAGTAGGGGACAGGCCGCAGAAGTTCCTCAGGGAGTATGAGGAGATGAAGGGGGCAAGGTCGAGTGTGTTTGGGAATGTCTGTAGTGAATCCAACATGCCCAGGTGGTCTGGAATTTAGTGGGTGTGTCGTTGGCTTGGGCAATGAGTTGCTCCATATTCGCTATCCTGTCCACCCTGCGGATCCATTCCTCTACCTTGGGAGGGGCGGGATTTCTCCAATGCGCAGGGATACACAAGTTGGCTGCGTTGATTAGATGTATAGTTAGAGATTTTTTGTAGGAGAAGGGGGTCTCTGGGGTGCGGTGTAATAAGTAGCGTGCGGGAGAAAAGTCTGGGGTGTATGTAGTGATTTGGGAAATTAGCCGATGGATTTCTGACCAGAATGGTTGTATAAGGGTGCATTCCCACCATATGTGGAGCAGAGTACCGCGAGAGTCATTACACCTCCAGCATGTCGGAGGGACTGAGGGGTGGAAGTGATGTACCT
Source organism: Lithobates clamitans (assembly GCA_037952925.1). Classification (NCBI taxonomy): domain Eukaryota; kingdom Metazoa; phylum Chordata; class Amphibia; order Anura; family Ranidae; genus Lithobates; species Lithobates clamitans. The sequence goes on along the minus strand of JBBGZY010001250.1, from coordinate 1,613,314 downwards.
TGTCGGGGGCTCCGATACCACTTAATGTGTTATTAAACCCACATACAAAAATCTATTACTTTGCAGCTTACCAAGTTTTAGATGTTATGGCTGCATTCGTTTTCTTTGTTAGGCTTTGGGGTTGATTTACTAAAGGCAAATAGACTGTGCACTTTGCAGAGTACAGTTGCCCTCTACAAGTGCAATTGCTCCAGAGCTTAGTAAATGAGGTAAGGCTTGACTTTGCAAAGAGTACCCAATCCTGTGCAAGGAAAATTAAAAAAACAGCATTTTTGCTTGCACACGATTGGATGATGGAAGTCAGCAGAGCTTCTGCTCATTTACTAAGCTCTGGAGCAACTGCACTTTGCAAAGTGCACAGTCTTTTTCCCTTTAGTAAATCAACCCCTTTGTTTCTTTTTTTTTCACCTGCCAACCCTGCCAGTAAGTCTGTTATTTTTCAACTAACAGACCAAGCTGTCCAGCAAAAGTGGCAGTTGAGTCAGTTGAAGCAACTCACTTACCACTAGCAGGTGTGCTTACAATGGTCAGTTCTTATTCATTTATCCTAAAATTTACAATATTGACACACAGGGAAGCGAACGTGATCAATAGTTGGAAGATAGTAATAAGTTATTGATCCCAACTCTGTTTGAGCTAATCTATGGATAAATAATCTCAAACAATTTTCTGTCCTGGCTGATCGACTTAGTTAATCAAATATGGTTTAAGCCAAGTGATTGGAAAGGAATTATAACTAATCGGTTTCTGATTCAAGTGTTTTGATTTACTCGCACATTAATCGGATAACAAAATTGTAGCATGCATGGCTACTGTAACACTACACTCTCCCCAGATTGACAATGCTGCTATCCAAAGGTGTCCCCATTGCTCTTCCAGCCAGAGTGGAGATACTACAAAAAAAGGAAGTGTGTTAATGGCAGGATCACCAGGTGAATATAAAGGGAAAAAAGCCTAAACAAGGAAAACGGATGCAGCCACCACATTTAACCACTTCAATACAGGGCACTTTCCCCCCTTCCTGTCCAAGCTAATTGTCGGCTTTAAGCGCTGTCGCTGTTTAAATGACAATTGCACGGTCATGGGACGCTGTACCCAAACAAAATTTTTTTCATTTTCTTCCCACAAATAGAGCTTTTTTTTGGTGGTATTTAATCACCTCTGCGGTTTTTATTTTTTGCTAAACAAATAAAAAAAGACAGAAAATTTGGAAAAAAAAGTTTTCTTTGTTTTCTTTGTTTCTGTTATAAAATTTTGTAAATAAGTACGTTTTCTCCTTTACTGATGGGCACTGATAAGGTGGCACTGATGAGCACGGATAAGGTGGCACTGATGAGGTGGCACTGATGGGCACTGATATGTGATACTGATGGGCACTGTTAGGTGGCACTGATATGCAGCACTGATGGGCACTCATAGGTGGCACAGATGGGCACTCATAGGCGGCACAGATGGGCACTCATAGGCGGCACAGATTGGCACTAAAAGGGGGCACTGATAGGTACTTATGGGTGACAAGGATAGGTGGCACTGATGGGCACTGATAGGTGGCACTGATGGACACTGATGAGTGGCACTAATTGACACTGATAGATGGCACTGATTGGCATCACTGATTAGGAGGCACTGGCAGGTATTGCTCCTGAGCACTGATTGGCATCATGTGTGGGCACACATTGCCACCCATGGTCACTAGGGATGCCGTACCTGGTGGTGAGTGAGGAAAAGCCGATAAGCGGCTCTTCCTGTTTACATCGTGATCACCTGTGATTGGACATGACTGATCACATGGTAAAGAGTCTCTGTCAGAGACTCTTTACCTAGATTGGAGCCGCAACAACGATCGCTGCGATGTGTGCCTTCTTCCTGCAGGTGCCCCCTCAGCAAGCCAGCTGCTATGACGGCACCCATGCACCCTTGCTCCCAAGCTGGGATATTTGAGTCCACAGACAAACACAGTGTGGCTTGACCATGCCCCTCACTCTCCCTTGTCACAAAATTTGACTGACAGCTGTAGTTGCCTATGGATCCTGCTGTTCTCAAATTTTCCTGTGAGACCAGGAAGGGAGAGCAGCCACCCTCTCTTGCTCACTCCTGAGATGGATTGGGGACTATGGGATTTTCTTTAATCGTACATCATGGGACACAGAGCAATAGTAATTACTATGTGGGTTATAGTCCACCTTCAGGTGCTGGACACTGGCACACCATAAACAGGAAGTTGCCTCCCTATATAACCCCTCCCATACCGGGAGCATCTTAGCTTTTTCGCCAGTGTCTAAGGTGTTGGTCACGAGTGAGGATGTGCTGTGCTGAGCTCCACTGGAGCAATCCTTGCTGGGGCTAGCTATGCAGCCGGATCCATTCAAAGTGTCTTTTAGGCCAAATTGAATGGTGCCCGGGCCTCATATCCGAAGAAACGAGGTTTTGCTTGTAAATGCTTCTCTTTTTAGAGAGCTGGACCCCGGGATCCAGTACTTTTGGTATTAAGGCAATGCTCAAATGCTTAGGGATTCAACGGATAAAAAGTTGGAATTCCTATTAAAAAAAAGAAAAAGCCCTTTTTTTCTCTGGCAGATTGAGTGTCAGCCTGCGCTGACAGTAATTGCTTACTCGTTGAGAGAGCAGTTTAAACAGGTGTTCAAGGTTATCCTGCTCAGCAGGCCCAGGATCTGGCAGCTTTATGTTTGTAATAGTTGCTATGAGAGATTCTATCCTTCAGGCCTTGCGCCCTTTGCTAAGCACCATGCAGAAGCTCCTGGCTAGTCTACCTTTTTGCGGTGAAACAGCTATTTAGGGATGTTTTGGATAATACATTCAAAGAAATTCTAGTGGAAAAAGTGCCCCTTTTGCCATTTAAGAAAAGGAGTAAATGTATTTTCGTTTTAAAGCTCCTTCTCCTGTGCCAGGGGCGTCAGCCTCCAGGCAGTCACGATGGCTTCCGCCATCAAGTTCAAAAGGTAATCCTCAGGGTTAACCCCAGGGACAAAAGAGGTCTTGAGGGAGGAAACCTACAAGATACTGAAGCCTCCTTATGAGGAGGCGCCTCCACTCGCTCAATAGGGGGAATTCTTCTGCAGTTCTCAAGGATCTGGCAAGAGTGTCAAGACGAATGGAGGACTTCCTTAACCACTTGCCGACCGCCTCACGCCTATATACGTGAGCAGAGCGGCACGGGCAGGCAAAATCACGTACCTGAAACGTGATTGCCTTCCCGCGGGTGGGGGGTCCGATCGGACCCCCCCCCGGTGCCAGCTGCGGTCGGCATTTGGTTAGGAGCGATGACAGACGAGGGGGAGGCCATCCGATCGTGGCCCCCCCCTCGCGATCGCTCCCAGCCAATGACAAACATCCCCTGCCTCTGTATAGTACACAGAGGCAGAGGATGTGATGTCATCTCTCCTCGGTCTGGCAGTTTCCGTTCCAGCGCCGAGGAGAGATGACATGTAAGTGCACAAACACTCACACACAACACAGTAGAACATGCCAGGCATATATTACACCCCCGATCCCCCCCCGATCGCCCCCCGATCCCCCCCCAATCACCCCCCCCCCCTGTCACAAACTGACACCAAGCAGGTTTTTTTTTTTTTTTTTCCTGATTACTGCATAGTGTCAGTTTGTGACAGTTAGCAGTGGTGGGACAGTTTGTATTACCCCCCTGTAGGTCTAGGGTACCCCCCTTACCCCCCCTAATAAAGTTTTAACCCCTTGATCACCCCCCCTCACCAGTGTCGCTAAGCGATCATTTTTCTGATCGCTGTATTAGTGTCGCTGGTGACGGTAGTTAGGGACGTAAATATTGAGGTTCGCCGTCAGTGTTTTATAGCGACAGGGACCCCCATATACTACCTAATAAATGTTTTAACCCCTTGATTGCCCCCTAGTTAACCCTTTCACCACTGATCACCGTATAACCGTTACGGGTGACGCTGGTTAGTTCGTTTATTTTTTATAGTGTCAGGGCACCCGCCGTTTATTACCGAATAAAGGTTTAGCCCCCTGTAGGTCTAGGGTACCCCCCTTACCCCCCTAATAAAGTTTTAACCCCTTGATCACCCCCTGTCGCCAGTGTCGCTAAGCGATCATTTTTCTGATCGCTGTATTAGTGTCGCTGGTGACGCTAGTTAGGGACGTAAATATTTAGGTTCGCCGTCAGTGTTTTATAGCGACAGGGACCCCCATATACTATCTGATAAATGTTTTAACCCCTTGATGGCCCCCTAGTTAACCCTTTCACCACTGATCACCGTATAACCGTTACGGGTGACGCTGGTTAGTTCGTTTATTTTTTATAGTGTCAGGGCACCCGCCGTTTATTACCGAATAAAGGTTTAGCCCCCTGATCGCCCGGCGGTGATATGCGTCGCCCTAGGCAGCGTCAGATTAGCGCCAGTACCGCGAACACCCACGCACGCACCGTACACACACCGTACACCTCCCTTAGTGGTATAGTATCTGAACGCATCAATATCTGATCCGATCAGATCTATACTAGCGTCCCCAGCAGTTTAGGGTTCCCAAAAACGCAGTGTTAGCGGGATCAGCCCAGATACCTGCTAGCACCTGCGTTTTGCCCCTCCGCCCGGCCCAGCCCAGTCCAGCCCACCCAAGTGCAGTATCGATCGATCACTGACACTTTTCTTTGTAGCGTTTTGGTGAACTGGCAAGCACCAGCGGCGTAGTACACCCCGGTCGTAGTCAAACCAGCACTGCAGTAACACTTGGTGAATGTTTTGAACGCTACCATGCACTAGTTGAGTATTAGCGTAGCGTACAGCATTGCACAGACTAGGCACACTTTCACAGGGTCTCCCAAGATGCCATCGCATTTTGAGAGACTCGAACCTGGAACCGGTTACAGTTATAAAAGTTACAGTTACAAAAAAAAAGTGTAAAAAAAAAAAAAAACACAAACAAAAATTAAAAAAAATAGTTGTCGTTTTATTGTTCTCTCTCTCTCTATTCTCTCTCTATTGTTCTGCTCTTTTTTACTGTATTCTATTCTGAAATGTTTTATTGTTATTGTTATTGTTATTATGTTTTATCATGTTTGTTTTTCAGGTATGTAATTATTTATACTTTACCGTTTACTGTGCTTTATTGTTAACCATTTTTTTGTCTTCAGGTACGCCATTCACGACTTTGAGTGGTTATACCAGAATGATGCCTGCAGGTTTAGGTATCATCTTGGTATCATTCTTTTTAGCCAGCGGTCGGCTTTCATGTAAAAGCAATCCTAGCGGCTAATTAGCCTCTAGACTGCTTTTACAAGCAGTGGGAGGGAATGCCCCCCCCCCCCCCACCGTCTTCCGTGTTTTTCTCTGGCTCTCCTGTCTCAACAGGGAACCTGAGAATGCAGCCGGTGATTCAGCCAGCTGACCATAGAGCTGATCAGAGACCAGAGTGGCTCCAAACATCTCTATGGCCTAAGAAACCGGAAGCTACGAGCATTTTATGACTTAGATTTCGCCGGATGTAAATAGCGCCATTGGGAAATTGGGGAAGCATTTTATCACACCGATCTTGGTGTGGTCAGATGCTTTGAGGGCAGAGGAGAGATCTAGGGTCTAATAGACCCCAATTTTTTCAAAAAAGAGTACCTGTCACTACCTATTGCTATCATAGGGGATATTTACATTCCCTGAGATAACAATAAAAATGATTTAAAAAAAAAAAAAAATGAAAGGAACAGTTTAAAAATAAGATAAAAAAGCAAAAAAAAATAAAGAAAAAAAATAAATAAAAAAAAGCACCCCTGTCGCCCCCTGCTCTCGCGCTAAGGCGAACGCAAGCGGCGGTCTGGCGTCAAACGTAAACAGCAATTGCACCATGCATGTGAGGTATCACCGCGAAGGTCAGATCGAGGGCAGTAATTTTAGCAGTAGACCTCCTCTGTAAATCTAAAGTGGTAACCTGTAAAGGCTTTTAAAGGCTTTTAAAAATGTAGTAATTTTGTTGCCACTGCACGTTTGTGCGCAATTTTAAAGCATGTCATGTTTGGTATCCATGTACTCGGCCTAAGATCATCTTTTTTATTTCATCAAACATTTGGGCAATATAGTGTGTTTTAGTGCATTAAAATTTAAAAAAGTGTGTTTTTTCCCCAAAAAATGCGTTTGAAAATCGCTGCGCAAATACTGTGTGAAAAAAAAAAATGAAACACCCACCATTTTAATCTGTAGGGCAATTGCTTTAAAATAATATATAATGTTTGGGGGTTCAAAGTAATTTTCTTGCAAAAAAAAATAATTTTTTCATGTAAACAATAAGTGTCAGAAAGGGCTTTGTCTTCAAGTGGTTAGAAGAGTGGGTGATGTGTGACATAAGCTTCTAAATGTTGTGCATAAAATGCCAGGACAGTTCAAACCCCCCCAAATGACCCCATTTTGGAAAGTAGACACCCCAAGCTATTTGCTGAGAGGCATGTCGAGTCCATGGAATATTTTATATTGTGACACAAGTTGCGGGAAAGAGACAATTTTTTTTTTTTTTTTTTTGCACAAAGTTGTCACTAAATGATATATTGCTCAAACATGCCATGGGAATATGTGAAATTACACCCCAAAATAAATTCTGTTGCTTCTCCTGAGTACGGGGATACCACATGTGTGAGACTTTTTGGGAGCCTAGCCGCGTACGGGACCCCGAAAACCAAGCACCGCCTTCAGGCTTTCTAAGGCCGTAAATTTTTGATTTCACTCCTCACTACCTATCACAGTTTCGGAGGCCATGGAATGCCCAGGTGGCACAAACCCCCCCCCAAATTACCCCATTTTGGAAAGTAGACACCCCAAGCTATTTGCTGAGAGGTATAGTGAGTATTTTGCAGACCTCACTTTTTGTCACAAAGTTTTGAAAATTGAAAAAAGAAAAAAAAAATTTTTTTTTCTGGTCTTTCTTCATTTTCAAAAACAAATGACAGCTGCAAAATACTCACCATGCCTCTCAGCAAATAGCTTGGGGTGTCTACTTTCCAAAATGGGGTCATTTGGGGGGGTTTTGTGCCATCTTGGCATTTTATGGCCTTCAAAACTGTGATAGGTAGTGAGGAGTAAAATCAAAAATGTATGCCCTTAGAAATCCTGAAGGTGGTGCTGGGTTTTCGGGGCCCCGTACGCGGCTAGGCTCCCAAAAAGTGCCACACATGTGGTATCCCCGTACTCAGGAGAAGCAGCTGAATGTATTTTGGGGTGCAATTCCACATATGCCCATGGCCTGTGTGAGCAATATATCATTTAGTGACAACTTTTTGTAATTTTTTTTTTTTCTTTTTTTTGTCATTATTCAATCACTTGGGACAAAAAAAATAAATATTCAATGGGCTCAACATGCCTCTCAGCAATTTCCTTGGGGTGTCTACTTTCCAAAATGGGGTCATTTGGGGGGGTTTTGTACTGCCCTGCCATTTTAGCACCTCAAGAAATGACATAGGCAGTCAGAAACTAAAAGCTGTGTAAATTCCAGAAAATGTACCCTAGTTTGTAGACGCTATAACTTTTGCGCAAACCAATAAATATACGCTTATTGACATTTTTTTTACCAAAGACATGTGGCCGAATACATTTTGGCCTAAATGTATGACTAAAATTTAGTTTATTGAATTTTTTTTATAACAAAAAGTAGAAAATATCATTTTTTTTCAAAATTTTCAGTCTTTTTCCGTTTATAGCGCAAAAAATAAAAACGGCAGAGGTGATCAAATATCATCAAAAGAAAGCTCTATTTGTGGGAAGAAAAGGACGCAAATTTCGTTTGGGTAGAGCATTGCATGACCGCGCAATTAGCAGTTAAAGCGACGTAGTGCCGAATTGTAAAAAGTGCTCTGGTCAGGAAGGGGGTAAATCCTTCCGGGGCTGAAGTGGTTAATAGCTCCAAGGTACAAACTGGAGTACCAAGAGTTCCCGTCTCCTCGTTTTCTCAGATCAAATGCTCCTAAGGATCCAGAGAAAAAGAAGTCTTTCTATCAAGCATTGGACCATCTTTTTGGCAAAAAGTGATTATGGTGGCCCCCATGTAAGAGCAGAGGTTGGGGTTTGGTTAAATCCAAATGGACATTTTGGATCTCAAAAATCTAAATTCAATTCCTGAATATAACCACTCTTTTTTCGCATGGAGTCAATCCAATCAGTTATCTCCATCTTACAAGGAGGAGAACTTCTGGCGTCAATCGACATCAAAGATGCATACCTCCATATGCCTATTTCCTCGCTCACTAGTAATATCTAATATTGATTGGAAAATCTTCATTTTCAGTGTGTAGCTCTGCTTTCCGGTCTAGCTACTGCACCTTGAGTGTTTAAGGGCCCAAGGTATAACGATTATAGTTTACCTGGACGATTTGTCCTGGTTCAACAAAAAAATTGACAACTTTGTGTCAAAAGCATGCGGAACAGATGCCTTGCTATTCTCGTGGAATCGGTTCTCATTGATTTATGCATTCCCTCCTATTCTGCCTGCGTCCACGTCGTACGGTTTGGCTATTGAGACCCACACTCTGAGGAAACGTGGGCTGTCAGGTTCAGTGGTTTCTATCTTGGTTAATGCAAGGGAGCCAGCCTCCATAATTATATATTATGGAGTCTGGGAAGCATATGTCTCCTGGTGTGAAACCAGGGGTTGCACTCCAGGAAATAGGTCAAAGGTAGAATCCTTGACTTTCTGCAGATGGGGTGAGAAATAAAGCTGGCCTTGAGTGCTTTCTATAGACCGCTCTCGGCCTTATCAGTATTATTTCAAAGACCACTTGCTTTGCATTCTTTGGTTTGTAACTTTATTCAGGGGTAACACGGCTTAATCCCCGGTTAGGTAACCCCTGAACCCTTGAGACTTGAATTTAGTTTTGTCGGCATTACAAAACAGCCTTTTTTTGGGCTGATACGACATATTCCCTTGATCCTTTTTGACAAGGAAACTATTTTTTCTGGTAACCATATCTGCTGTAAGAAGGGTATCAGAATTGTCTGCTTTTTCTTGTAAAGAGCCATATTATTATTATTCACAAGGATAAGGCAGTATTGTGTCCTCATCCTAACTTTTTATCAAAGGTAGTATCAGGTTTTTATCTAAACCAGGATATTGTTCTATCTTAATTTTTTCCAGAACCCTGTTCTATAGAAGAAAAATCACTACATTCTCTTGATGTGGTGAGAGCAGTCTACTTAAAGACAACAGCTCAGATTCGGAAAACGGATGTTTTGTTCGTATTGCCTGAAGGTCCTAAAAGAGAACAGGCAGCATGGAAATCTACTAATCTAAATGGATTTGACAAGTAATCATTCTAGCTTATTGTTTAAAGAAGTAGTTTCTACCCTCCTCTAGGGCTGGTAATGCTTTGTGGGCAGTGCGTCACCAAGCCTCCATGGCTCAAATCTGCAAGGCCGCAACTTGGTCTTCAATCCATACATTTACCAGATTCTATCTGGTGGATGTAAAAAGACATGAGGATGTCGCCTTTGGGCGCAGTGTACTGCAGGCAGCAGTATATGTCCTCTGATCTCATGGTGCCCTACTTTTGTGGTGTTTCCCTCCCCTCAGTTGGCATTGCTCTGGAACATCCCACATAGTAATTACTATGGCTCTGTGTCCCGTGACGATCGTGTACAATTAAAGAAAATAGGATATTTATAACAGCTTAACTGTAAAATCCTTTTCTTTTGAAGTACATCACGGGACACAGAGGTCCTGCCCCTCTTTCTAGTATACTCGTGTATTGCTTTGTTACAAAACTGAGATGTTCCTGGTATGGGAGGGGTTATATAGGGAGGCAACTTACTGTTTTGGGTGTGCCAGTGTCCAGCACCTGAAGGTGGGCTATAACCCACATAGTAATTACTATGGCTTTGTGTCCCGTGATGTACTTCAAAAGAAAAAGATTTTACAGGTAAGCTGTTATAAAAATCCTATTTTTAGTGTGCATAGAACATTGTACAAGACCACAACTAGCATGCATTGCTTGTTCCAAACAAAGGGAAGTGAGGGGGAAAAGGAAAGGTTCATGAGCTCTTGGATGATATTAGAAGGAGGCTGAGAAACACAGTAAGAGACAATTTAATGGAAAATGCATGCATCTCAATGGACCCTTTCACACTGAGGCGTTGTGCTGGCGGGATGTTTAGAAAAGTCCTGCAAGCAGCATCTTTGGAGCAGCTTTTGGGCGTTGAAAAAAGCAATTTAAATACGCCCCCTCTCCATTGAAATGAATTGAAAACGCTGTAAAAACGCCTGAATAACGCCTATAATTCGCCCTGAGCTGTAGAAAAGTCACATGATCTCACAAAAAGGTAAACATGCAAGCAGAAAAGAGAGCATCTGCAACAACAGGACTGAAATTGTGGGAAGGTCAGAATGATTAAACAGACCATCAAAGTGCCAAAAAAAAACAAAATTAAAGTGCCAAAAAAAGAATTAATCCCAGAAAAATAAAGATTTGAAGTAAAACAAGACACTGCTTGTTATTTTACAAGACACTGCTTATTACTTTACAAGACACTGTTTGTTTTACATGATCTCACAAAGGATAAACATGCAAGCAGAAAGATAGCATCAATAACACATGCTTCAATAACGCTTGAAAAACGCTGTTAAAACGCCTGCAGCGTTGCGTTAATTTTAACGCTGGAGCCCTTAAAATATGGTAAAAACGCAGTAAAAACGCAGTAAAAACGCTAAGGCGTTTTAGGGCGTTTTTGAAGCGCCTTGGTGTGAAAGGAGTCTAAGTAGTGAAAGTGTATGGATTATTTTTAGAAAAGAAAGATATTGTTTAGTGTTACTTTAAGTTACACTGAGCGGCTTTAAATTACTTTGAATTCACATAGACTTTTATGGGAAAAAAAGCAGCTCGGATGAACACAAAGGCCTGCATACATGACATAGAGAAAACTTTGTCAAACATGTTTTAGGTTATGTAGTTGTTTTCTTTTTTAGTAAAAAATGTAAACAACTTATAACTGCTGGGTCTGTATGGTGTTTTTGAGGCTTAGGCGTGTCTGAAGTAACGATGCAGACTTTAAGAAGGAAACAGGGGATATGGCCCAACGCTTTGAGGTCTAGGTCTATTATCAATAGAGCTATCAGTATTGCTGAGTAGGGATGAACTGAACACCCCCCGGTTCGGTTTGCACCAGAACCTGCGAACGGACTGAAAATTCGCACGAACGTTAGAACCCCATTGACCTCTATGGGACTTGAACGTTCAAAATCAAAAGTGCTCATTTTAAAGGCTAATTTGCTTGGTATTGTCCTAAAAAGGGTTTGGGGACCCGGGTCCTGCCCCAGGGGACATGTATCAATGCAAAAAAAACTTTTAAAAATGTCAGTTTTTTCGGGAGCAGTGATTTTAATGATGCTTAAAGTAAAAAAAAAAAAAAAAGTGAAATATTCCTTTAAATATCGTACCTGGGGGGTGTCTATAGTATGCCTGTAAAGTGACGCGTGTTTCCCGTGCTTAGAACAGTCCCTGCACAAAATGTCATTTTTAATGGAAAAAAAGTCATTTAAAACTGCTTGCGGCTTTAATGTAATGTCGGGTCCTTGCAATATGGATGAAAATCAGTGAGACAAATGGCATGGGTACCCCCCAGTCCATTACCAGGCCCTTTAGGTCTTGTATGGATATTAAGGGGAACCCCGCACCCAAATTAAAAAGGGAAACAGCAGTATACAGGCGGTACAAACAAGACAGGGACTGTAGAATCTGTTTGTAATTATGAACTGGTACATTTTTAACGTGTTTAGCTCCAGCCAAAAAATCTATTTTAAGCTTTTTGGAAAACATAGGGAAGGGTTATCACCCCTGTCACATTTGTTTTGATGTCTGTGCTCCTCTTCAGAAGATTTCACCTCACTTTTTGTCCCAATGACAAATGTTTTTTGAAAATTTGGGGTTTTTTGTGAAACAAGGATTGGTGATAAAGCATCAGTGGAAAGGAGAAATGTTTTTCCCATATTAACTCTTACAGGAGAGAATTTCCCTTCCTAGGGGTAGATTTCATCTCACTTCCTGTTGTCTCCTTCCGTTTGCAAGTAGGATTCGTTTGTAAGTTGGATGTTTGAAAGTAGGGGCCTGCCCTATATACTCAGCAGAAATTTGGGCCTTAGGTGTTGTTGTGGCCACAACACTGTAAGCCCTCACAGGGCCCTGCTGTGAAATATTAGATCAAGAATTGTAATTACATGCCCCTGTTGAACAGGGGCAGAAATATTGGGCCTTTGGTGGTGGTGTTGGTGCTGGTGCCACAACACTGTAAGTCCTCACTCGCTCTTGGTGGGCGCAGAAACGGGCCCTGCTGTGACATATTAGATCAAGAATTGTAATTACATGCCTCTGTTGAACAGGGGCTGAAAAATTGGGCCTTAGGCACTGGTGCTGGTGCCACAACACTGCAACCCCTCACAGATACTCTAGTTGGAACGCAGGAACGAGCTCTGCTGCAAAGTATTGCCTCAAAAATTGTAATTACACGCCCCTGTTAAACAGGGGCTGAAAAATTGGGCCTTAGGCACTGGTGCCACAACACTGCAACCCCTCACAGATACTCTAGTTGGAATGCAGGAACGAGCCCTGCTGCAAAGTATTGCATCAAAATTGTAATTACACGCCCCTGTTAAACAGGGGCAGAAAAATTGGGCCTTAGGCACTGGTGCTGGTGCCACAACACTGCAATCCCTCACAGATACTCTAGTTGGAATGCAGAAACGAGCCCTGCTGCAAAGTATTGCATCAAAAATTGTAATTACATGACCCTGTTAAACAGGGGCTGAAAAATTGGGCCTTAGGCACTGGTGGTGGCGCCCAGAACCAAAAATTTTCTTACAAGCTATCGGATGCAGGACAGGCCAGTAGCTCAATTGCATACTGTGCAAGCTCTGGCCAGTGATCCATCCTCAAGACCCAGTAACCCAGAGGATTTTCGGTGGGAAAGGTGTCCAAGTCTGATCTTGCCCCTAGGTATTCTTGCACCATGTAAAACAAACGCTGGCGATGGTTGCTGGAACCGATCATACCTTGGGGCTGTGGACTAAAAAATTGTCTGAACGCATCAGTCAGACGGCCACCTTCTTCTCCGCTCCTTCTTTGACTGACCGAAGCCTCAGCAATACGTTGTCCAGAAACAGGAGTTTGTAACCTTCCAGTCTCTGGGAACGCGTTGCACAGACCTTTCTGCAAGGCCTCCCGAAGATGTTTCATCCTCTGCTCTCTCTGCGACGGCAAGATAAGGTCCGCAGCCTTACCCTTGTAACGTGGATCAAGGAGGGTTGCCAGCCAGTATTGGTCCTTCTCCTTGATACCACGAATACGAGGATCCTTACGCAGGCTTTGCAGGATCAGGGAGGCCATGCAGCGTAGGTTTGCTGAGGCATTCGGTCCGGAGTCCTCTGGGTCACTAAGGACGACATGGTCTGCAGCCACCTCCTCCCAGCCACGTACAAGTCCATGTGTTTCTTGGGACTGATCCCTTAAAGACTGCTGCTGATGCTGAGTGCCAGGCTCCACCTCCATACTGACACAATCCTCCTCCTCCTCCTCATCCTCGTCCTCTTCCTGTGTGATCAGCGGGCACGCAGGAACACTGTCTGGATAAAGGGGGCCTTGAGAGCTAAGAAAGTCCTCCTCTTCCTGCCTTTGTTCTGCCTCAAGTGCCCTCTCCATTATTCCACGCAGCGTGCGCTCCAACAGGTGGACAAGGGGGACAGTGTCACTGATGCATGCACTGTCACTGCTCACCATCCTCGTGGCCTCCTCAAATGGTGACAGGACAGTGCACGCATCCCTGATCATGGCCCACTGGCGTGGGGAAAAAAACCAAGCTCCCCTGACCCTGTCCTGGTGCCATAGTCACACAGGTACTCATTGATGGCGCTCTGCTGCGTGTGCAGCCGCTGCAGCATGGCCAACGTTGAGTTCCACCTGGTGGGCATGTCACAGATTAGGTGGTTCTTGGGCAGGTTAAACTCCTTTTGGAGGTCTGCTAGCCGAGCACTGGCATCATATGACCGACGGAAATGCACACAGACTTTCCTGGCCTGCCTCAGGACATCCTGTAAGCCCGGGTACCTGCCCAAGAACCGCTACACCACCAAGTTAAGGACGTGAGCCAAACAGGACCCATGGGTCATTTGTCCCTGTCAGAGGGCAGAGAGGAGGTTGGTGCCATTGTCGCAAACCACCATTCCTGCCTTAAGTTGGCGTGGCGTCAACCACCTCTGAACCTGCCCCTGCAGAGCTGACAGAACCTCTGCCCTAGTGTGGCTCCTGTCCCCCAAGCACACCAGCTCAAGCACCGCATGGCATCTTTTGGCCTGCATACTTGCGTAGCTCCTTGAATGGCTACGGAGCACCGCTAATTCCGAGGACAAAGCACAGGAAGAGGCCATGCAGGAAGAAGAAGAGGAGGGGGTGGAGGAGAGAGGTGTGTCACAAGCATTAGTAGTGGCATTTTGGAGGCGTGGTGGCGGAACAACCTCCAACACTACTGCACCTTGTCCTGCATCCTTCCCAGCTGCCAGCAGAGTCACCCGATGCGCGGTGAAACTTAGGTAACGTCCCTGTCCATGCCTGCTGAACCATGAGTCAGCGGTAATATGCACCTTACCGCTGACTGCCCTGTCCAGCGAGGCCAAGACATTGCCTTCCACATGCCGGTAAAGAGCCAGAATCGACCTTCTGTGAGAAAAAGTGGCGTTTGGGTACCTGCCACTGAGGAACCGCACATTCCACAAACTCACGGAAGGGGGCAGAGTCTACCAACTGAAAAGGCAGCAGTTGAAGTGCTAGCAATTTTGCCAAGCTAGCATTCAACCGCTGGGCATGTGGATGGCTGGGAGCGAACTTCTTTTGGCGGTGCAGCAGCTGGGGCAGGAAAATTTGCCTGGTACAATCTGACGTTGGTGTACCGAAAGCAGATTGCCCACAAGTACTTGGCTGTGACACACCTAATTCTACACCTTCATTCCTCTCAGTGCAGGTCTCAGAGAGGACTGAAGGTATAGTGGGGTTGGAGATCTCAGCTGATGAGGAGCAAGGAGAGGTTCTCTTTGTTCTTTGGTGTGGGTCTTTTAGATACGCTTGCCAACGAACTGCATGGCAGGTCAACATATGTCTGGTCAAGCATGTGGTGCCCAAGCAGGAGATGTTTTGGCCACGCGAGATACGCTTGAGACATATGTTGCAAATAGCAGCGGTGCCATCTGATGCACTCGTCTCAAAAAAGGCCCACACCAAAGAACTTTTGGAATTTTGCGCAGAGACAGCAGCGCCCTGCACATGCGGATCTTTGGGGTGTGATGCAGTCAGTGTGCTGCCCTTAGGCTGGCCCCTGGAGGGCATCCTGCCTCGTTGGTGATGTGCCTCCTCCTCCTTCTCCTCCTCTTCCTCCTCTCTCCTATCAGGCACCCACGTTGAGTCAGTGACCTCATCACCCCCTCCTTCCTCATCACTGGAGCAAACCTGGCAGTATGCTGCAACAGGGGGAGCATGACTGCCAGATTGCTGTCCTTCTTGGGCACCTCCTCTGTCCGTGCTCACATTACTGCCTTCATCTAGCTCAGTATCATCATCAGAGTCTTCTAAAAGCTGGGCATCCTCCTGGAGCATGTACCCAACACTGTGGTCAAACAGTTCAAGGGACTCCTCAGGAGGACATGGTGGGGCTAGGGAAGGAGTCACTGATGCCATTGAGCCAAGGGAAGAGGCCTTGTTGGCAGCTGCTTTGCCAGACAAAGTACCCTGAGCATGGGTGAGAGAGGATGAGGAGGATGAGGATGGCTTGGTCATCCACTCCACCAAGTCTTTCGCATGTTGCGGCTCAACACGGCCAGCTGCTGAATAAAAGGCCAAGCGTGTCCCATGGCCACGTGCTGATGAGGATGCACCGTCTCCATGACCAGCACTGTTGCCTCTAGACACAGAGCCTGCTTGCCCTCTTTTATTGGCTTTTGACTGTCTGCCTCTCCTTGTTGGCCTACTAATGGCCTGTAGCTGAACTAAGCTGGGATATATATATATACTGATACTGCAGCTAGCAAAATCGGCTGCCTGCCTGTAGTATGAGAACACCACCAACCTTCTACAGGTAGCTTTAGCTGAACACTGTGCAGAGCTCACACTACACTAACTTGTAGTTTTAGATGAACACTGTGCAGAGCTCGCAAAAAACTAACTTGTAGCTTATTTAGCTGCCTGCGGTAGTGATAGGATCAGGAAAACACCACCAACCTTCTACAGGTAGCTTTAGGTGAACACTGTGCAGAGCTTGCAAAAAAATAACTTGTAGCTTATTTAGCTGCCTGCGGTAGTGATAGGATCAGGAAAACACCACCAACCTTCTACAGGTAGCTTTAGGTAAACACTGTGCAGAGCTCGCAAAAAAATAACTTGTAGCTTATTTAGCTGCCTGCGGTAGTGATAGGATCAGGAAAACACCACCAACCTTCTACACCTTCTACAGGTAGCTTTAGGTGAACACTGTGCAGAGCTCACAAAAAAATAACTTGTAGCTTATTTAGCTGCCTGCGGTAGTGATAGGATCAGGAAAACACCACCAACCTTCTACAGGTTGCTTTAGCTGAACACTGTGCAGAGCTTGCAAAAAACTAACTTGTAGTTTTAGCTGAACACTGTGAGGAGGACGCATTACACTAACTTGTAGCTTTAGCTGAACACTGTCCAGAGGACACACTACACTAACTTGTAGCTTTAGCTGAACACTGCGCAGAGGTCGCACTACACTAACTTGTAGTTTTATGTGAACACTGTGAGGAGGACGCACTACACTAACTTGTAGCTTTAGCTGAACACTGTGAGGAGGACGCACTACCCTAACTTGTAGCTTTAGCTGAACACTGTGCAGAGGTCACACTAAACTAACTTGTAGCTTTAGCTGAACACTGTGAGGAGGACGCACTACACTAACTTGTAGCCTTAGCCGAACACTGTGCTGAGGTTGCACTATACTAACTTGTAGTTTTAGCTGAACACTGTGAGGAGTTCGCACTACACTAACTTGTAGCTTTAGTTGAACACTGTGCAGAGGTCACACTAAACTAACTTGTAGCTTTAGCTGAACACTGTGAGGAGGACGCACTACACTAACTTGTAGTTTTAGCTGAACACTGTGCAGAGGTCACACTAAACTAACTTGTAGCTTTAACTGAACACTGTGAGGAGGACGCACTACACTAACTGTAAATAGTCTAGCTGCCTGACTGTGGTACTAATAGGATCAAAAGAACGCCAGCAATTTTCTTCAGGTAGCTGTAAATACTGTAACAAGACAAGCCTGCCTGTCAGTAGAAAGATAACAGGAACAGATCTAGCTAAACTAAATACAATGTATATATATATATATATATATATATATACACAACGCCTGGGATGCATATATATACACAATACACTGTACGTGCAGCTAACTCACTGACTGTCCTGCCTAATCTAGCTAACTCAAATGAAATCACACTGTCTCTCTCTCTCTCTAAGCACACCGGAACACACTACACAGGGCCGCCGTGCAGGAGGCCTTATATAGTGTGGGGTGTGTTCTAACCCCCTGAGCCATAATTGGCCAAAGCCACCCTGGCTTTGGCCAATTACAGCTCTCTCTACTGACGGCACTGTGATTGGCCAAGCATGCGGGTCATAGTGCATGCTTGGCCAATCATCAGCCAGCAATGCACTGCGATGCCGCAGTGAATTATGGGCTGTGACGCACCACACGAATTTGACGCGAATGGCCCATATCGTTTGCAATTCGGCGAACGATCGAACAGCCAATGTTCTAGTCGAACATGGGTTCGACTCGAACGCGAAGCTCATCCCTATTGCTGAGAATACTTTACGCAACAGTTTGTTGCTCGATACTAATAAAAAGAAAATATCCCAACATTCCTGTTTTTTTCCACCCTCTTTAGCATGGAGTTAGGAAAGATCAAAAATACTATCCTAAAATATTTACCAGTATTGTACAATGACTACATTAAATTCTGTCAAAGGAAATTAGGACAGTGTCTCGTAGAGCCCCAACTCTAGGTAAAACTTTATCCCCTAGTTTGTACACCAGCACTAAGTCTCCCACACATTGGTTACAGTTTTTTGTTTACAAACGATTTTTATTATGTAAAAGGTCAAGGTATAAAACAATTACAATGATGGTACAGAAATGTATACAAATATCTTTAGCAGTAAATGTTGTATAGGAAATAATAAAGGAATATGGTTAGTTAGATGAAAAAATACACATTGTTATAATCAGGCCAGTCAAAAGTATTGTCATAAAAGGAGGAAAGAAGGACAATTACATATATATAATAGAAATTTTTCTAAATCATAGAGGTGGTGTCCCAGAGAGTCCATTTTTTTGATAAAGTGGCATAGAGTCATATAACGTGTGGTGGCTTCTCTCAGAGAGTTTGATGTTCGTCATGCGGTTGAGTATTTGTGACCAAGGTACCGTAGTGGAGCGCCAATTGAAGGCTATGGCCCAGTGAATAGAGCAGAGGAATGTGTGAATTAGCCTTGTGCTAGTCAATGGAATATCTTGTATAGGGGAGAATAAAAGACAAATTTGGGGTGTAAGGGAAATCTTCCTACCTGATATTTTTTCAATGATTAAGCTAGCCTTATGCCAAATGTTTTTTATATGGGGACATTCCCAAAAGATATGTAAAAGTGTACCCTGAGAGGGGCAACCCCTAAAACAGAGTGGGGATAGTGAAGGGTAAAATGAGTTAAGTTTAGCGGGGGGTGAGATACCATCTATAGAGCAATTTGATGGCTGATTCTCTGATCGAGGTTGTTTTGGTACATTTATGGAGATTTGTAAAGATAGTATCCCATTGATCAAGAGTAAATGAGATATTTAAATCTGATTCCCATTGGAGCATGGGATGTGATTTCTCTGGCATAATGGTCTCATTTAAACTTTTATATATTCTGGAGATTAAACCTCTATCACGAGGGGAGGAGATACAAATTTGTTCAAATTGTGTATAGGGGGATAGAGTGTAAGTGAGTGATATTTCTGATAGAATTGTCTTATATTTATATAGTTCTCTAGTTCAGTGGGTGGGAAATCATATTTTATTTGTATACTGGAGAAAGTGAGGAATGAATTGTTGTGGGAAAGCGATTTTAAATGTGTTAGGTTATGTGACTTCCAATTCGTTAGAGAGTTTTGATCTTGCGCCCTATCTGGGAGGGGAAAACGAGGGTCACCTAGAAAGGAGGCTAAGGGGGGGATGTCAGAGGATAACTTTAAATTTAGAGACTTGTCTGTTCCATAGTTGAAGGGTGTGAGTGACGATGAGGTTTAAGGGTCTTATTTTTTGTGGTGGGATAGTATTGGACCAGAGAAGTCCTTGTAGATTGTATGGTAGGACGGAATCATCTTCGAACCGGAACCAAGGGATTTGGAGTGAAGAGGCATACCATTGGGCTAATTGGGTAAATCTGGCCGATAGATAATAAAGCCAAAGGTTAGGAATGCTGAGACCTCCTTTTATTTGGGGTCTAAACATAAGGGAATCGCTAAATCTGGGTTTCTTGTTTAGCCATATGAATTTGTTGATTTCTCTCTGTAAAGAATCTGTTTTTTTTATGTAGAATAAGGGGAAGGGCTCTAAAAAAAAAATAGTAGTTTGGGTAATATCCTCATTTTTACAGCCACTATTCTGCCCGAGAACGAAATCTGGTATGATGACCAAAGTTTAAGTAGATTTTTAATACTGTTAAATAAGGGAGGGTAGTTTGCTTGGTAAAACAATTTATACAAAGGTGTAATTTGGATACCAAGATATCTAAATGAATCTGCATTCCAATTGAATGAGAATTTGTCTTTAAGTATAGCTGTTAAGGCTGGGGGAATATTGATTGGTAAAGCTGAGCATTTAGATAGATTTACACCCAGACCTGTCAGGTCGTGGAAGATGGCAAGGGTTTTAGTTAGGTTGGGTAGTGAGATTAGAGGGTCCGTTATAAACAAAAGCACGTCATCTGCGTAGAGACTTAGCTTGTATTCTTTGGATCCCTTGAAATATCCTTTTATATCTGTGTTGTTTCTTATAGCGCAGGCGAGGGGTTCTATCGCGAGGGCGAAAAGTAGAGGGGAGAGGGGGCAACCTTGTCTAGTACCTTTGGTCAGGGGGAAAAAGTCAGAGTTAATGCCTGGGAGTTTGATACGTGTTTGAGGGTTGTGGTAAAGAGCCTTAAAGCCATGTAAGAATTCATTGTTGATGCCATATTTGGGGAGTAGAGTGTCAAGATATGACCAGGAAACGCTGTCAAAAGCTTTATGTATATCAAGACTGAGTAATAATATGGATATGGCATGTATTACAGTTTAAAGGGACTTTCTAGTGTGGCACAAATGGATGTTCATGTTGCCCTCATATTAAAAGAGGTGACACTATTTGTTCGGTCATAACGGGTAAGCAGTTTAAAAATTAATCTTTTATTAACTGCAATACCAGGTATCTTGTCTATGTCATCACCTGAGAGTCATGTCCGATCCAGTATGTGGGTGAGACGACCTGCAGGCTAGGAGATCGGCTTCATGACCATTTGTACGACATAGAAAAGAACCATTCTACGAATGTGGCTAAACATTGGAATGATCATCTTAACATAAATATTTCTAGTCTAGTCATACAAGGTGTCAATAAGAACGTGTCACCGATTAGAGGAGTAGATACGTTCCGGATACTATGCAAAAAAGAAGTATTTTTGATCTTTAGTTTAAATACTAGAAAGCTGTCAGGTTTCAATTTCAATAATATATATATCATAATTTCATTAATATGAGTAAGGTTAATAACCCATTAATTTCTCCCCCCCTTTTGTGCATGTACTTTTCGAAGGAGTTTAGACATTAATTATGTACAAAAACAACAGTAAACATATAGAGACACATAGTTGAGTAGTTTAGCACTTTGAGATTTATTATTTAGAATTTTAAGATTGTTATGGCATTTGCTTTGTGTATATTTGTGTAGCGCACTACTCCCTTGGGAGCTGCTGGGTTGTTCATTATCTTTTTTTGTCAGTGAACCCCATTCTCCTTCTGCAAAATTACACCAAACAGTCTCTGTAGTTTATAAAGAACTACAACTTTATTCTTGAACTTGGAATAACAAAGCAGAATTTGTAGAGGATATGAGATGTCCATAAAAGATTCCTGGTTCAGGTCTTTGATCTTTTGTACTCCCCATATATGAACTTGACCAGCATCACTCTGAATAATGCTGTGGATGCATGATTCCAAAGTCCCAGACCATCACCACCTGCATCCTGACTCTTGGGATCAATTCCTTGTCAGTTCTGGGTAGGTGTCCCTCACTAGAACCTTGGAATTCTAGCAAGTCTTCAGACTAGTACTACTGGGTTGCACTCCCTTTGCTCACTCCCATCAACAGCCCATGGTACTCACAGAAAGTTGATCCCAGTTTAACCAGGGAACCCCCGCACGAGCACCCGGTTTCTTTTTCTAGTTACATAGCGACTCCTGCTTCCCCTATCAGGCACTAGGGTCTCTGAACCACCCAGGCCTTTAAGCCTCCTCCTGCACATGAACTTCTCCTGCTTTCCAGCACTGGGGCCTCTGAACCACCCAGGCCTCCAAGCCTCCTCCTCCTGCACCCTACATGATTCTTCTGTTCCTCACTTCTGTGTTTTTCCAGGAAGCATGTGACCCCAGTTTATATGTGAGGCCTGCCCCTTCCAAAATAAATTAATGATTGGACCAGAGCCCTCCATATGTGCTGCCTGCCATTTAGGACCCAAATCCCTCCCCCCTCTCCAGAATATTACCACTGGAAGGGTAAGGGGATCTCCTTGAGCCAGAGTGTAGGTGGCCACACCCCCCTCTATTCTAACACTCACACCCAAAAATAAACCAACAGGCCTAAGGGAAAAATGCAAGCCTAGGCCAAATTTACCTATCCTACTAATAGAAAAATTTTAGCTCCCACCTGAATAGGGTGGGCGCTACATACACCCCCCTCTAAAAATCAAACTGTCCCCAGTTTGCAGAGGAAGAAAAATATAATGACAATAGAAAAAAATATGCCTCTTTATACAAAGAGACAGGCATCTCAGATTCTCCCTATTTACAATTGAATGAAAAGCGATGACATTAATAGAGTATTTACAAACAACATAAACATTAGTTGCATACATTTACCACAGCCTAGCTAAAGGTCCCTATAAATAACAGTCCATACAAGCAGAACCAGAGCATTGCTCCCTCAAGAGGAATGCTTTAGTTGCCACAGGCCTTCATCTGTGGTCTTATTGAAATTAGACATCCGTCACATCCGATGGTTCCCTAAAAGAAACAGAATAATATAGACTCTAATCTACAGATTAACTAAGCAAATAACACTTCAGCAAACAGAGGGGGTTATTATCCCCTGTGAGCTGACAGACATAGTTGGCATGGGTCCTTCTGCCAGCATTGCCATCAACCTCAAAAGAAATCCATCCAGATTCCTGCAGGATGCAATTTGCACAGACACGCCAATAGTATCATACAGGTGTCCGTAAGCCAAACTACTTCCTGGTTGGCTTCTTAAAATAGAAGTCTCATTTTTTTTTCTACAAAGGGAAGAGGACAGAGGCAGCCAAGTCTAGTGTCCATAACTGTACATGTTAGGCACCCGGAGCTGTAGCCCTGTATAACGGTCAGTGGGGACATACCCACCCTAACCCAGCTGCCCACTTGCAGTCAATAGGTACCAACTTTAAACATATCTGTGGTGGCTCCTCATACCAGAGTCCTGCTTACAGATCGGGTAGTCTCTTGCAAGTGTCTCCTGTTCCTTTCACAGATATAGAATAACTGCGGGTGTGTTGGCCAGCCTTAAGGACCAAAACTCAGTCTTTGTAGATAGCCCTCCCCAGTTTCCATTCTTTATAAATGTCCTGGAATCTGACCCACACTTCACTGTCAGGTGTCCGTTGAGGCTTAGGCACATGTAAATAATCTATCACCAAATCACCTTCCCATTGTTCCCGAGAAGCTTCAACAGTATTCATTATCTGCTCAGGAATATAGGGGTAATCAAAACCCCACTCTTGCGCAACCCTCTTCTGAACATCTCTCTGAAACCTGGATAAACGTGCCAGTTCCTTCGGCTTTCCCCGCCCTAGCAGAACGCACAAATCTGGGGCTCTGATAGCCCGTTGCTGATAGGGAGATGGTCCAGAAGAGAGGGTCTTTGTAAATTTAGATGAAAGTCCGATGGGGGGTATGGAAGGTTTTAGAAAAATGAATGAGTTCCCTGGAGCTCCGGTGGAAGCCTCCACAGAGCTTTCCAAGAACAGTTCATCATCCTCACTAGGGCTACCTTCCTCTGGGGACGACCATTCAAAGAGGCGCTCCATTGACCCGTACTTGTCCAGCACTTCTGGTGACCCCCAGTCCACAGCCCGGCCCTTGCCTACCCTGTCCGGCTCACCGGCCCAACTACACCAACAGTCCCTGGGTCCCTGGCTAGGCCACAGGCTTCCCCAACAAGTCCTACCTGAACCTCCTGCACCTCCTATTCCCTTGAACCAGACAGGAACTCCTCCATTGCAGATACAGGCAACACACGGCCCTCTCTGGTCATCTGTACTTGAGGCAAACAAAGTCCGGTAGTTGAACTAGCAAAGTAGTATTGGATCTCCTGTTGTACAGGTCCCAGGCATGTTACCTGCATCCCGCAATGTCCACAGCGGGACCAGGCGTAGACTCCCATTGTGGGCTTCCGACAGCCAGGGCACAGCATACATAGTCTCTCCACACCCTCTATTACTCCAAGCGCCAGTCCTCCGGTGAGTTCCAGGCGGATTCCGGTGTCCACGAGGACTTGGTCCTGCCGATCAGTTGATCGCTGCATAGCGGGGGTGCTCTGACCACGCTCTGCCATCTTCCTCCGCCTTGGGTATGGCTCCGCCCCTTCGCTCGTTGGTTCAGCTCGTGAGGAACTGTAACACAACATTTTCTTGATGCACCCCAGCGACACCTGGTGGCGGGCACTGTAGAATTGCAGGTTACAGCAGCAGTCACTATTTTCACAGTGGAAATGTCACTTGTGATGCCTCACTGTAAGGAACCAACATCTCCCTGATTCCCGTCTGTACCTCCCTTGGTGTCCATGTTTTATCCATGGGCTACAGCGACATCCACAACTCCCATCACACTCCCAAATGTGTAGCAGGATAATTTTGCAAACAGTGGTGGTGCTGGCGCTGTATCCTTGCCAGACACCTCTGTACAAATGGCAAGGTGCCGCTAGTGATGATCACGTATGATTACATGGAAATACAGTCACTGATTTGCAGGTTCTGTCTCTGAGTTGCTAGGGGTAACGGGTGACAATAAAAGATAATCTCGGTGGGACCTCCATGTACCGCACTACTCCCTTGGGAATTGCTGTTCTCCCTCTGCAACATCAGACACCAAACAGTCTCTGTAGTTTATAAAGATCTCCAAATTTATTCTTGAACTTGGAATAACAAAGCAGAATTTGTAGAGGATATGAGATGCCCATAAAAGATTCCTGGTTCTGGTCTTTGATCTTTTGTACTCCCCATATATGAACTTGACCAGCATCACTCTGAATAATGCTGTGGATGCATGATTCCAAAGTCCCAGGCCATCATCGCCTGCATCCTGACTCTTGGGATCAATTCCTTGTCAGTTCTGGGTAGGTGTCCCTCACTAGATCCTTGGAATTTTAGCAAGTCTTCAGACTAGTACTACTGGGTTGCACTCCCTTTGCTCACTCCCATCAACAGCCCATGGTACTCACAGAAAGTTGATCCCAGTTTACTGCGACCGCTTTTCATCTACTTCCTCCTCATGGTTGACCAGGGAACCCCCGGACTGGGCACCCGGTTTCTTTTTCTGGTTACATAGCGATTCCTGCGATTCTCCTGCTATCCAGCACTGGGGCCTCTGGACCACCCAGGCCTTCAAGCCTCCTCCTCCTGCACCCTACATGGTTCTTCTGTTCCTCACTTCTGTGTTTTTCCAGGAAGCATGTGAACCCAGTTTATATGTGAGGGCCGCCCCTTCCAATACAAATTAATGATTGGACCAGAGCCCTCCATATGTGCTGCCTGCCACTCAGGACCCAAATCCCTCCCCCCTCTCCAGAATATTACCACTGGAAGGGTAAGGGGATCTCCTTGAGCCAGAGTGTAGGTGGCCACACCCCCCTCTATTCTAACACTCACACCCAAAAATAAACAAACAGGTCTAAGGGAAAAATGCAAGCCTAGGCCAAATGTACCTATCCTACTAAAAGAACACGTTTAGCATCCACCTGAATAGAGTGGGCGCTACATTTGAATGCTGTATTTGGTTATATACAATGTTTTCTCGATTTGTCTACTTATGCATACATGACATCATTATCCTTCTGTAGATCTATAGGTCCTAGTTTGAGTCCTTTGTCCACATATTTGTTTTTATTGTATATTAGTTGAGGAAATTATTTGGATGTGTGTGCATATATATTTAGATACATTAATACTTTTTATTTAGATATATGTCTGTGGTCCCTGCATTTTTTCCGATGTCCTTAGCTCTATATATATGTACACTTTTGAAGTTTTTAAACTTATATATGTATGTATACAAACTTAAAAAGGACATGTTCATTTAGTTACTTGATTATTTTTGGTACTTTTTCCAATATATTTGCAATAATATGAATATTTTCTATATATATGATCAGTAATTGTGGTTTTGCTATTGTGTGTTTTTTAGTCTTATTGTTTTTTTTTTTTTATATTTTTCCTTTAAGTTGGTTAAAGGGTATTTTCACATCAATAAGGCAATAGAGAGTTCTGGCATTATATGAGTTAATCTGATCATTCTAGCTATCTTAATTGCCGTAAGCACTTCCATATGTGCTTATGTGCTCTATTGGCTACACACGGTAATATGTAAGTGGACATATAGTCATCTGCTTTATATATATATATATATATATATATCTATATATATATAGATATATATATATATATATATATATATGTATATATATATATATATATATATATATATATATATCTATATATATATATCCATGTTTGAGCTTTTCATTTTAGCTATGACTAAGCACCAGTGAGGGTGTGAAATGCGTCAGTTAGCTGTTGCTTGTGCTTCCATGTACTGTATGGACTGCTTTTTATACAAATAAAGGTGATTGTATCAAAGTGCGGCTATCCGGGACTTTTTTACTTCATTGCTATTTGCACGCTGAGCCAGCATCCTTTCACGTGCAGGGGAGGTCAGAGACAGGGATTGCCATCTGGAGTGGTACATTACTTGTGTCTGTATGGTGTTAGTGCAAAAAGATACCCATAGACATGAAATGTTTTTAATCAGATCAAGCAACTTATGTGACCTAAACAATACTGGCCAGTCCCTCTCAGGAGGAGTGACAATTGACTAGAAAGCTTAGAAAATGAATCCCAGCTGCTACAGTTCTCCACTGTGGCTAGTGGTGCTGGCAGTGTATGTCAACAATGACCCTTCTCCCCTCATTGCTAAATGTGGACATTTGGCCAACTTGAATTTGGCCTGAGAGAGTAAGATAATTACACAAGTTACAATTGTAAGGGTTGTAATTTTGTTTAGTAAAAATTCCTGTAAATTCTGTGTAAGACTGATGTGTTTGGTGTCACCAGGAATTTTACAAAAGCCCCAGATATTATAACAAAACAGATGCTATCTAGCAGTTAGCTCTTGACATTTTATAGTTCCTCTGTTATTATTAATAGTTCCTCTGCATATTTATTAAAATCGTAGTTTCATGCCGAGCTTCAAAACAGGAAATTATGAGTTTGTTTTCTTCTTGTAGTCTGTAGGTAAAGACAAAAAAATGCAAACTCCTTATTATTGGGTAACAAAATATTTACTTGTTTCAGAATCTTGTGCGTTACCATGGATGACTGTTTTCAAATCTCTTTGTATTAAGGTTCCATATCTACAATGTTGATGAGGAAAATCCAGGTCTTGATGAACCTCGAGCCCGTTTTTACACTGCTCAGATCGTATGTGGCATGGAACACTTACATCAAAACAGGATCATCTATCGGGATTTGAAACCAGAAAATGTTTTATTAGATAACGATGGTATGTTTATTTTTTTATACCTACAAAAATGTTAATGCTAGATGGTTACTGTTGCAATTTTTAGTAGCACATAACCCATAAAGGAGCACTATAGTCACATTCATTACAATAAGCATTGAGGCTGGGTTCACACCATCGCCGCTTTCGGCTCCCAGCAGGAGTACGGGTGTGTCTTGGTTCACCGTTTCAGGTCGGATTTCAGCCCAAATTTTTGGCTGAATTCGGACTTGAAATGGACCAAAAGACACACAGGGCTCCTGTACAATTTCGCACCGGAGCCTCAGAGATATGTGAACCGGCTCCATAGAGAGCCGGTCAAAATCTCCTACTATTGCGAATTGGATGTGGGGATCCGATTCGCAATGGTGTGAACCCAGCCTAATAAAGAGCAATAATCACTGACACGAAATGTTGTATTAATATTGTTGAATGTTTTTTTTCCACTTTGAAAATGTGTGCATATGCTCATCCCTGTAGCTGCAGCGGCTGTTTTTTGGTCTTCATAAATTCATAGTTCAAGGTCTTCATAATTGATACATGAACTTTCTGCTGAGTGAACAGTAAAAGAACACATCCCGACACCGTTTAGATATGCACGTATAGGAAGGGTGCTGACCACTGGATGGTGTAGACTTTAACCAATTGCCGATAATATAAATTACATATTTGGCAGCAGTTCTCCTGTGACAGATAACGTACTAGGTACGTGATTCAGCATTTCCAGGTAGGGGGCGCACACGCGCCACCGGCAACCTGGCTCTGCTGTGATTATACACAGCAGATGCCAATCAGCAGGTGCTGACCAATAGATGACTGCCGGCACCCACCAATTGTTGAGAGCTCTGTCCTGTCAGCGGGGAAGTAATGGATTTTCTTAAATCCATTACTTCCCTTAGTAAAAGCACCTCACATAGTATACCAAAACAATGGCTAGGCAAACATTTAACCCTTTGATCACCCTAGATGTTTAACCCCCTGCCAGCCAGTGTCATTAGAACAGTAACAGTGCATATTTTTAGCACTGATCACTGTATTAGTGTCACTGGTTCCCACAAAGTGTCCGATTGTCGGCTACAATATCGCAGTCCCGCTATAAGTCGCTGATCCCCACCATTAATACTAAAATAAATAAAAATTCCAGTATATATATCATACATTGTAGACGCTATAACTTTTCAATGTTATCAAATTAATCAATATACACTTATTGGGATTTTTTTAACCAAAAATATGTAGCAGAATACATATTGGCCTAAATTTATGAACAAATTTGATTTTTTTCACTTATTTTATTGGATATGTTTTAGATTTCAAAATTATCAGCCTTTTTTGTTTATAGCGCAAAAAATAAAAATGCAGTGGTGATCAAATACCACCAAAAGAAAGCTCTATTTGTGGGGAAAAAAAGGACATACATTTTATTTTTGTACAGCATTGCATGACCATGCAATTGGTGGCTAAAATAACTTGCAAAAACTGACCTGGTCATGAAGGGGGGTAAATCCTCAGCAAGTGAAGTGGTTAAAGAACTTCACTCTCCTAATCAGCATTGATTATTTTCAATCCTTATGCTGCTAGCATTGGTAAATTTATAGGAAAGTATATCATATTTACTTACTTTAAACTTTTTCTTACATTTCTTCAGTTACTTCCTGGTTTCTTGCCTAGGCAAATGATGTTGTACATCCCAGGAGACTTCAGGAGGGGAGGAAAGGATGATGGTTTTTCTTAGCATGCATGCAGGGCAGATGGATTCCAGGAAGTAAATGCTACATGAATGATTTGCCCTTACTCAAGATGGCCAGGGCCAGAAATGCTAGGTGTTGTTTTTCAAAGTAATTTTTTTAACAAAATAAAGCATCAAGACATGGATGGATGGGGGAGTGTGCTTTGAATATTAAAAATGCGTTAAATAGAGTTTTTGGTTTGTGGTGCTCAGATGCAGTGAAGATCCATTTTAACTACGCAGTTTATCCATCAGTTGCTTGATTGCATTCTCAGACCTGTTTCTTGAATAGTAGTCAAGCAACTGGTCAGCACAGAACAGCTAAAGTCTTCACCATCCAGTGGCCAGCAGGGAGGAACATGCTGGTCTAAAGAGGTGCCAGGGATGTGCTCTTCTACTAAGGCTCATCATTTGTCAGCACTTACACTGTCTGCGTGCATCTGAAGGGGTGACTATAAAGGGCGATATTGAGAGAACAGGATGAATTACAGACACAGATATAAAGGATATAGATGCAGGTGGGGAACTAATTATTGTAAGGTATTTATGGGGACTAAATGTACACATCATTTTGAAGAAACAGGAGCAAACAATTGTAAATTTAAACTTGAAGCATATATATATATATATATATATATATATATATATATATATATATATATATATATATATATATATATATATATATATATATATATATATATATATTTGTATTTTGTTAACAGAGCAAACAGAATATGGTTTAACTCATGTGTATAAATTGGAAATGTGTTCTGCCTAACTCAGCAAAGAGAACAGCAATATCCAAAGTGCAATATTAAGAACAACTTCTACCAAACGAAAAACTAATTTTATATAATCCAGTAATTGCAAGATGCTTTAAAAACATGTTGGGTTGAACTGGTTAGGTGGTAATGCAAAGTTTAAAGGGTCACCACATTCAAAATACATAACCTGGTTTATGTAAACAATCCAGGAGATTATTTTAACAGGAGACATGTAAAACCAAAGTGCCATATCTACTGATTTTTTCTGTTCCTCGCAGCTGACTTTGACACATTGATAAATGGGAAGAAAGGACATTTTCCTTGTAGTCTCAACTGGACTCCCCGTACAAGATCAAGTCTAGAACAGGGCCAAGTAACAGGTTCACTTGAATCCTCCCCCACATTTCACACAACCTTTTCTTCACATACTTGCCATTCTATTCAACTGACAGGAACAGAAGAAACCACTCTGTGTAAGCTACTAGTCTCTAAATATAAGCAGTGAACACTCTACCCATAGAACAGCACTGATGCTTGGTGATTGGCTTAGGGCGGTCACATGGAGTGTGTCACATGCTTTTTTATACCTAGAAGTAGTAAATATTTTTTTCACTCCCGACAGCTGAAGAGATTAGAGGGTAGATGAAGGAAAGGTGAGTATGTGCTTCTAGGGAGAGGGGTTATTAAAACAAACCTGCTGCTTTCTACCTGCATTGGCTTTTCAGAAGGTTAACAGAAGGCATGACATACTTCCTTGGTTGCAGAAACCACAGTCCTGGGATTCTAGGCCAGTGATATGGCCCAAAACCAAAAGATTCTTCACATGAGCTTTTCTGAAAGGCAGGATTAAAATGCAAAAACAGCTGCTGGGGTCATGTGATCAGCATTCTAGCCCATCTAATGTGGGGGTGTAGTTAAAAATGTCAGGGGGGGGAAGAGGATGGGAGGTCAGCAGGGCAGAGGATAGGGTCAGCAATTTTTAGGGCAGTGTACATAAGCCATTAACTTGTAGGGGAAGTGTACAGGTGTCTGCAGGGCAAAGAATAGGCATCAGCAAAACTAAGGACAGGGGTTAGCAGATCTGAGGACAGGGGTTAGCAGGTCTGAGGACAGGGGTTAGCAGGTCTGAGGACAGGGGTTAGCAGGGCAGAGGATAGGGGTCAGCAGGGTGGAGGACAGTGGTCAGCAGGGTGGGATACTTCTGGCAGGGCAGAGGACAGGGGTCATTGTTGGCAGGGCAGAAGACGGGGTCATTGTTGGCAGGGCAGTGGACGGGGGTCACTGTTGGCAGAGCACTCGGCAGAGGATAGGGGTCACTGCTGGCTGGGAACTCAGAATAGCTCCTTTCTCTGCACTGCACACAGCATTGGCACAGGCAGCAAAACATCTACTACCCACACACTACACATACCTAAGATTGGCTTCGTTTACACACAGCCAAGATCATTCTGCACGCTGTGCAGCTGGCTACTGCAGCTGCACTGCCATTCTGACCAGGTAATTTCACTGTTCAGAACTTCAACATGGCAGCCAGCTACAAACAGTGCAGGTCATGACTTTGTGTAAAGAAATCCAATCCCAGCTATCTGCTGTGTGGGGAAGAGTAGCTCTGTTGCCTGTGCCCAGGCTGTGTGCAGTGCAGGAATGGGAGAAAGAGTTCAGTATAATAACCAACATTTTAAAATCATTAAGAAAGCCATTGTAGATGGAGAATATATTTTATTTAGGGATGGGACATTCATTTAAAACAGGCATGGTTTTACAAGCAGCATATTATTAATCTAATGCCATACTTTAAAAACACATATATGTAAGAGAGCTGTAGTTATGTATGCTAGGGCTGTATAGTGGCAGGTTAGTGCAGTATAGTGGCAGGTTAGAGCAGTATATTGGCAGGTTAGGGCAGTATAGTAGCAGGTTAGGGCAGTATAGTGGCAGGGAAATAAGTAAAGAACACTGCGCTCTATAAAAAACAAAAGTGAATAAGCAGCAGCATACGTTGTGACAAACAACTAAGGATAAAATTAAAAAATGCAGCACTAAACAATGTTGTAACTATGAGAAAACTAAAACATACATAAGTCCATGTACAGGGTATTAGTAGAAAAATGTGATAAATAAACATAAGTCCAAAATGAAAAAATATTGGGTGAATAGAGTGTTAACTCATGTCCATACACTGGAGGCAGGACGGAAATGGATGGTTGGAGACCCAAAGAACTGGTGAGTATAGTGTAGATCCATAGGGCTGGGCTAGCATCGATGGTGTTAGACATCAAATAAGTAAAAAAGATGGGTACTCTTACCGAAAGAGGTGGACTCCCCTGTCAGCGACATGGAGTCAATCAGGCAATGAGCCCCATCGGGCTGGAAAAGGAAATCCAGAATGTTGAAACAGGCAGGATAAACTTCCGGCAGCAGGAACACCAAGGAAGATACGATGGGTGCCAAGGATGGAGATTTCCAGGTGTAGAGTGGCAAAACAGCACTAGTCATCCAGAAGGAAGATACTCTTGTCCGAAGATTATGTAAGAGAAAAAATCACCGCTTCCGCATGGTGCAGGTAAAAACAGGGGGGTTTTTATTGCTAGCAGGTCAAAGGATGGAGGCTTCCATGCAGCATCCAGGTCTCCTCACCACAGATAGCAAAAACGGAAAAAAACTGTTTTTACCTGCACCATGCGGAAGCGGTGATTTTTTCTCTTACATAATATTCAGACAAGAGTATCTTCCTTCTGGATGACTAGTGCTGTTTTGCCACTCTACACCTGGAAATCTCCAT
This sequence comes from Lithobates clamitans, assembly GCA_037952925.1. Taxonomy (NCBI): domain Eukaryota; kingdom Metazoa; phylum Chordata; class Amphibia; order Anura; family Ranidae; genus Lithobates; species Lithobates clamitans. Next base: position 1,580,914 of record JBBGZY010001250.1, on the reverse strand, counting down.
CCTTGGCACCCATCGTATGTTCCTTGGTGTTCCTGCTGCCAGAAGTTAATCCTGCCTGTTTCAGCATTCTGGATTTCCTTTTCCAGCCCGATGGGGCTCATTGCCTGATTGACTCCATGTCGCCGACAGGGGAGTCCACCTCTTTCGGTACCCATCTTTTTTACTTATTTGATGTCTAACACCATCGATGCTAGTCCAGCCCTACGGATCTACACTATACTCACCAGTTCTTTGGGTCTCCAACCATCCATTTCTGTCCTGCCTCCAGTGTATGGACATGAGTTAACACTCTATTCACCCACTATTTTTTCGGACTTATGTTTTTTTATCACATTTTTCTACTAATACCCAGTATAGTGGCAGGTTAGGGCAGTATAGTGGCAGGCTAGGGCAGTATAGTGGCAGGCTATGGCAGTTGAGTGGCAAGCTGGGGCAGTATAGTGGCAGGTTGGGGCAGTATAGCAGCAGGCTGGGGCAGTATAGCAATAGGTTTGAGCAGTATAGTGGCTGGCTAGAGCAGTATAGTATCAGTATAGTATCAGGTTAAGGCAGTATAGTGGCAGGCTGGGGCAATATAGTGGCAGGTTAAAGCAGTATAGTTGCTGGCAAAAGCAGTATAGTGTCAGTATAGTAGCAGGTTAAGGTAGTATAGTGGCAGGCTGGGGCAGTATAGTGGTAGGCTAGGCATGTAGTGACAGTGTGCTTAGTCACTTAAGCATGGCTGGTGAAGACTCCTGGACTGCTGTGTCCACTTCTCCTCTTTCCCCTTCTTCAGCTGCGAGACCAGCCTAAGTAAACTAGTCTGTGGGAGGAGTGGAGGAAGGCAGCCACACCTCCAACCCCATCCACCAACTCCGGCTGCCTCGGAAGCTAGGGAAGATCCCTGAGGGACAACCTAAACTTATTAGATGACAGGAGACCGTTACAGGCAACCTCCACCACCCTGCTGGGCCCCTTGCTGACCCAATGATCGTCTTAGCTGGGCAGTACACTTACTATGTTTATAAAGCTGCAATGACAGGGAAAGTTCAGCTGTTTAGGGTATGGTTCAGCAGCCAGGCACAGTGTCCAGGGCAGCAGTTGACCTTGGTGGGGGTGCCACTGAAATATGGGGGGCGTAGCCCACCCCAGCAACCCCCTAGATCCGACCCTGGACCTCATAGTTCATTGACACTTCCTCCAGCCTTCAAACAGAAAGCCCCTACAGAGATACGACTCGAGTAGGAAAGGGGGAAGCAATGTCTGCAGGAGCCTTACATTGCGCCTACAATCCACAGAAAAAAGGTGAACTTATACTTTGTCGGCTGTTGTGTGATCCTAGAGGAGGGTTTTTTGCAGCAATGCGTTTAACAGAACAGGTATTTTAGGTCTGCTTTAACAAAGCTTCCCCTACTCAGGTTAAAGACAGAAGTTTTTTTGCATACATATAAAAATACTTGTGAAGTTACACTACTGCATCCAGCTACCTCTGTAAAGTGAGGACCCTAACTCAAAACTATCTGAGTTCCGAGCTATTGGATATATACAGCATATGTGTATATATATACAATTTGAGAGTAGATAATCAGCAGAAAGCCTATTCTCTTTAAAGGTGCTACTACACACCAGAAAGCGTAGCACAAATTAAAGGCAATTGAAGACCCCCAGTGTACACCAAATCCAGCTAAAGCAACAATAGCAACCACTAAGATCAATTTAAAACTAGCAAAAAGGGGTAATACACAGAATGATAAAAAAAAGTTCCCTAGCAAAATTACACTCAAGGCCCCTTTTACACCAGCGGACCGATCGATTTTGCCTGTCAGTTTTTCAGGCGGACCCGATCGAACCACACATTCTTCTCTATGGGGCGGCAAATGTCAGTGGACATGTGTCCACTGACACCCACTGGGCATCCGATCCGTTAAAGTCCGCTAAAACCCCCGTCCAGCAGATCGAAATGGAAGACAATCGGATGAAAACAGACATGCAGTCTGTTTCCATCCAACCGCCCCATAGAGGAAAGTGGGCTGTGTCCGCTCTGCATAGTGGAGCGGACACAGACCTGTCATCCGCCTGCTCAGCGGGGATCAGCTGAAAGATCCCCTGCTGAGTAGACGGATTCCGCTTGGAAGGATCTGCTCCATGTGACCTTAAGGGGTCTTTTTCAGGAGAAAAAAAAATGTTTCAACTGTTCCATTTTGATTGTAGCTGTATTAGTGCACTTGCAACATTAACATTGTGTACTGGCCATTATACTTTTGTTTTATTTGCGCTAACATTCAGATGTTCAGGACAATCTTTCAGGGTGTACCTTCTTCTTCTAAGGTCCAAGCAATACTCAACTATTCAGGTTAAAAAAGGAGGTTTTGAATACATTTGCAAATACAGTAAAGCCGCACTGCATCTTCAAGGCATCTATAAAGACATCTGCGAAATGTGACCCCTAATGCAGAACTTTTTAACTTCCCAAATATGGGACATATATTATTTTTGAATACAGCTTTATTAAAAATATCCTGAAATAATCTGTATACTTGTAACACTTTTAAAACCAAACTTGCCACTTTTACAATCTTTTTGGGGAGGAGGGGGGGGGGGGGTTGTAATCTGATGACATGTTTGCTTTTATAACATGCATATATAATAAAGGACATAACACAGATGATCTACCAACATGAGTACAAGACACGTGATGTATTTTGTCTACCACTGTGTGCAGCTTGCACATATGCACAACAAACATTTAAACAACACTTTTCTCATTATGTTCTATTTAGCTCAGTGATTGAGCTCATATAGTTTCACATTAAAATGTTTTTAGTTTAAAATGATGAACTTAGAGCTCTGATATTCCTGACCAACAGGAAGGCAGCTGTAGTCTTGTAGAACAAAGTCTCTGTTTGCTTTTCAGGAAATGTCCGTATTTCTGACCTTGGGCTTGCTGTGGAACTGAAGGAAAAGAAAAACAAAATCAAGGGCTATGCTGGAACTCCAGGTAACCTGTGTACATATGACTGTGCAGAAATTATTTGGTCTCCCGTCCTAGCCTAACTACTGTGGAAAATTATTGTAGGGAATGCAGACAAGCAATGAAAGTAAGTTAAAGTTCTGTCCCATAGTTTATTGTAAATTCTCACTGAAATTTAATGTACAGTTGGCTAAAAAATATTAGACACTCAGACTGAGTCACTTAGGGGTCTGTTTATGTAGTAAGAGTTGTCTTCAACCTTCCTTGGTGGCTTGAAAGGACCTGCTACCTAGTTCTCTTACTGTAAGTAAGTGGCTAGCATTTAAAGTTGCATGCAACTGGTGGGGGCTAGGGATGAGCCCAACTGCCCTGGGTTCAGTCTGAGAAAAGTTTGGCAAACTTCACAGTAGTTTGGATGCTGAACCTGAACCAACCTGAAATAAAAAATGCCCACTTTCTGGGCTAGTAGATGAGTGGGTTAGGCAAGGGGTTGTCAAAAAAAAATAACATGTGGGGGGGCACTGCCCTGGGGAACATGTAGCGGTAAAAAAAAAAGTTTGTAGCACCACCCCTAGAGGAGCAGCTGGGTATAATGACTGTGTAATTGGAGATGACACACCGGGCTCACCAAATTACGGTCTCAAGCAGTGGAATTCCAAACGCACTCAAGATGCAATCTCCAGTGGTGTGGTACCTTGCAAATAGGCAGTTCAGTCCCTGCACAATACTGCACCCACTAGCCACCTGCATCCTCACCCCTCTGCCCTGTCCAGCTCCTTCTCTTGTCTTTTTAGATATACCTAGACAATGCCAAAATGGCTCCCCCCAGTTGTCTCCTTAAGGATGGTCGTCACATTTCTGTATTATTGAATGTTCAACTAATGATTTTCTTTAAGATGACTGCTGCATTTGTACACAAAAAAAACATTCAACTGAACTCTGTCGATTCTACAGAAGAATAATGCAGCAACAACAGGAGGAAAAGCAGAAGTCCAGAGTAACTATAGCCCTGGCTACATACTCCCCCCCACAAAAGAAACTTTGGTTCCCCAAAGTGGTAAAAGGCAACAAGAACTAATTAAATTAAATAAATTGTTAAACACATTTCCTAGCAATTAAACTGATTTTATGACATTTTCTGACAAGCACGTAAGAGTTCTTTTCCTTTGTGGTTACAGGTAACACTGAGCCATCAGGGGACCAATCGATGCATGCATCGGTCTCCTGATCTGCTGTACCCTCGGTTCAGACAGCTCTGAGGCAGAATTTTCTTGTTCAATTTCTGCTGGCCCTGAGACAAGGGTTTCTCACCCTTGCTCTTGAGTTACTGGAGAAGGTACTGAAGACAATTCTGCTTCTTCTTCAAAGAGTTCTGCAGAGGTCCCTGCTTTGTAATCCCTCACTTCTTCTACCTGAGTGTGATATATAAATCAGATCAATTCTCTCACCGGCTTCTCAACAGAGAGCCTTAGAAGTTGAAAATTGGTTGGGCCCTGGAACACTCTTGTTAGGCGATGTGGTAATTTTGGTAAGGACAATATTTCCATCATTTGTGACATCTGTGACTTCAAGGTGCTATCTCTTCTGTACCCATCAATCCAATTTCAGCATGTGATACTGTCGTTGATCTACTGGCCATGATTTTCTTCTTCAAACATGGCTTCCTCTTTCCCCACTACCTTAATGAGCTTGGGACACTTGTGATATGCCATTCTCTTAATTCTTCAACTGAATCCAGACCATGTTGGAATGTAAAGCACCTCTCAGGATCTGCTTCATCCATGTTTAATTTATAGATGCAGGTTCCATCCCTTTCCTAAGGACAATTTGATACAGCATCTTATTCAGCTGCCTAATATACTGAGACAGTCATTCAAATTAGAAGCTTTCTCTGTTTGGCCAACTCCATCTTGTAGCATAGCAAAGTAGTCATAAGCTGTCCAAGTCCCCTAACTAACCTTGAGGTTTCTAATAGTCTCCGCAGTGGCTCCCCTCAAACACTCAGTAATCCGTTGTTTCTTTTGTGCTTCTGGGATGTCTCATTCTTACAAAGCCTGCATGGCCTTTTCAATCCAGGTTTCGTACTCTTCTTCTCCAGCACTACAAATTCTGGATGAACCCTCTGCACACTGCTATGCAGCCTTTCCAGCAAACCATGCAATGAAAAATAGGGATTTTTAGTTTACACAAATTGCAATACACATTTAAGCTGGCCAACTGCGTCAAAGTAATCTCTCTTACGACCAGTCCTACACTGTTCTGCCACGGAAAATGCTATGGTGGACACAATGTGGACAGCTTCGCCCAGCTGTCCACATGATGTCACGTTGCCACACCAATGTTTGTAGTGGCAGTGTTTCGAATGTGAATGCACGAGCGGCATTTTATATGTTATACCGGCTGTTCATTATTGCTGATGAACTGTTTTTAGTTGCTGCATTTAGTTTAATAAAGTACTACACTATGATACCACATTTATTTTATTTAATGGTATTATTGGGTGAATAAGCGGCTTAGTGTCCCCTAAAACTATTTAAGTAGAAGATCCCTGACAGAGGAGTTGGTGATCGCGGTTCAAGCACCCATCCATCCATCCCTCCAAAGTGTGTTATCTGCATGATATATGGCAGCACACACCATTTGGTGAGTTTGCGCTGCATGTGGGGAAGGCAGAGAAGTAAAAATATTTCCTAAGAGGTGGAGAGAAGAGAAGGGCTATCAAAGTGACATAAGGTGCTGACAGCTAATGTTTAAAGATAAAATACTTTATTACAGTGTTTTGCTGTGTGATTGCATAGCTTCGACTGGACGTTGGGGGGGATGTTCGAGGCTCCTTTTCACAGTATCCTTTGCTCGTATGGATCCACCCCTATTTACAATTTGTTTCTTTCCTGATCCTCCCCATCTTCCCTTCCCTTTCCCCTTTCCCCCCACGGGTCAAGGCTCCAGGGGGCTGACACATGTGTGCTCCACATAGATCATTGAATTTTCATTAACTACATGGCTTGGGCCGAATGGTTGCTACATGTGCCAACCTACTTGGCGTCCGGACGTCTTGTGTTTAGTGTTACATGTTGTATGTGTTATCTGTATGTGTTTGACCCATATCAGCTTCATTAATTAGCAAAGCTGTACCACTTTATATGTCCCTAAGTGTGGCCACCCTTATTGTTTTAGATTATTGCTGTAATAAAGTATTTTATGTTTAAACATTAGCTGTTAGCACTTTATGTCACTTTGGTAGCCCTCCTCTTCTCTCTCCCTCTTGGTAAATCTTTTTTATGATTTGGGGCTGAGTGACAGACCTACACAGGGGTGAGGTGCTAGACCATAATGCTTTGACACAAGCTTCATCTGTAAATATTTTTTGCCCCATGTGGGGAAGGCAGCGTGGATCACGAGTGTATTTTTTATATTACGAGTGTCTACTCTTATTATCTCATATAGTGAGAATTAATTACTGCACTACAAGATTGTTTTATTTTATGGCACTGTTTTAATGTAACATCACGTGACCCAGAGGAGGTGATACCACTTGAGAGTGGTTGCTGATAACTACACCATTACTCAGTTGCATATAGGGTGTTTGCTGTTCTCTTAAGTGAGACAGCACCTGAGGTGAGTTGCCACTTCTGGTTTTCACATTAACAGGAAGCTATATCACCTAACTACTTTGGAAACAATTATGGACACTGTATTGATTATTGGACTTATTTAAATTTATTTTCATTTACTTATTTATATCATTTTGGTGAGCACTGCAACTTTTTTTTGATTTATGCCATGTGGAGAATTGTATACATCTTTTGTGGCTAGCAGCGACCAGGGCACATATATATTTTTTGACTTTGGAGGTGTAGCACTGATTTTATGATTTTTCTTTTTTTTAAACCATATAATTTTTTTTTCACCAGCACCTGCTGCTTCTATAGGAACCATTGACAATGGAGAGTTTTTTCGCCTTCCTCTGGATCAATAACAAGAGGGTGGTAGGCACACCACCTCCGCCAGGACCTCCGCACCACATGAACCCGTCACCCACACCACTCCAGGAGCAGTGGTGACCATCTGATCCCTACATCCTCCAGCAAGCTCGTTATCGCTACATCAGTATCATCATCAACATTAGATTAATCCTTCCTTCAACAACTATTTCTCCTCATCATGTGCAACTTCAAATACACAGCAGACGCCCTTCACAGGCTAAGAAACGCTGCCTCAATTTTGCCAACCGCCACGCAAAAAAGACTGAAAAAAGAACAATTACTAAGGACAAAGCCACAATCAACCATCAGAAACAGCGAGACACCGATCCAACCACAACAACTAGCATGCACCATGATCAACACCAGATCTGCAGTCAAGCACAGGCTGGAAATTTACGACTTTATCATCGAAAACAACATTGACTGCCTCTTCATTACAGAAAGCTGGCTAACACCTGACTGCAACACTATCCTAACTGAATTGGTGCCCAAAAACTACAGTATCCTAACTGAGCATAGAATAGGAAAAAAAGGAGGAGGCCTAGCAGTGATTTTCAAATCGCACCTTGGGTTTACCAAACCAACTTTACAGAACTCAGTGCCTTTCATGGAAACTCTCTCACTGCATCTTCAAACAACACCTCAAGACACCATTCACATACTACTATGCTACAGACCACCAGGACCAAAGACCAATCTCCTTACTCCATTCACCGAATTCTTCTCGACACACACCCTGAAAACCAAAAACCTGCTGGTACTTGGGGATTTTAACCTCTGGGCAAACTCTGCCCAAGACTGTATCGCAACCGCCTGCGTCAACCAAATGGAAGAACTGGGCCTGCAACAACTGATAAATGCTCCCACACACGGTTCAAGACACACTCTAGACCTCATCTTCAAACAGAATATGGACATCAACATATTCGACAACACTCCACTACCGTGGACTGACCACCATGCTATCAAATTCAAAATCACCATCAACACCACCTCCCAAAAACAGAAACGGGCAACAGCAACAAACTGGAATAGATCCCAGAAGAAACTACACTCCGAACTCTTCAAAACCACACTATCAAACAAAATACTCCTGCTAAACGCAAACCTCTCAACGGAACAAACACTCAACTTGTCACGTACCTTGTGGACGAGCCCGACTTGCAGGGGATGGCCTCTCTTGTGGCTCTGACTCAAGGGCCCTGGTAGGGTATACAGGAAGCACAAGAGTCAGGAGTGGCACGAGTGCCTGGCAGGATCAACAGCAGGAGGTATGTCTGGAACTCTGGAAACACTGTGCAGTGGAGATTAAGCTGATCTGGTAGGTAGGCTGGAACACTGGTGCAGCAGACTGGAACTGGATAGCAGGCTGGAACACACAGGACAGCAGACTGGAACACTGGTGCAGCAGACTGGAACCACACAGCAGACTGGAACTGGATAGCAGGCTGGAACACACAGGACAGCAGACTGGAAGAAGAGTGGTCAGACAAGCCGGGGTCGGATGGAGGCAGAAAGCAGGGATGGTCGGAGACAAGCCGGGATCAGATGCAGGCAGACAGCTAGGATAATCAGGAACAAGCCGGGTCTAGTACAGGAAACAGGAAGTGTTCTCAGGAAGTGCACACGTAACGCTGTAGAGCAGACAGCAAGATTCTCATGTGACAGATCAGTTTAAATAGCCCGCCTGGTGCGCGTGCGCATGCGTGCGACTGCCCGCACAGGGCGTCTGATACTGACAGGACTTTCCTGACATTGCCCCCCCCAAGGGGCAGCCTCCGGATGCCCAACCGGGCCCATTTCTCAGGATGGGTTCTCTTAAAGGATTGAACTAAGCTTTTAGCATGGATGTTCTCCTCAGGCTCCCACGAGTTCTCTTCCGGGCCATACCCTTTCCACTTGATCAGGAATTGGGCTTGATTGTTCCTTTTCCTGCAGTCAAGGATGGCTTCAATTTCAAATTCTTCCTCATCGTCCACTATTACAGGATCTGGAGGATTCAGATTTCGTTCTGGAAAAGGATTGGAGACAAAAGGTTTCAACAGGGAAACGTGAAAAACAGGATGAATTCTGAGTGAGTCCGGGAGTTCCAATTCAAAAGCTACTTCATTTATTTTCCTTTTTACAGGAAAAGGACCCAGGAATTTAGGACCCAACTTCTTGGAGGGACAAGTCAGTTTCAGGTTTACAGTGGATAACCATACAAGATCACCTGGTTCGAGTAGCAATTCCCCACGTCTTTTCCTGTCGAAAGTTACCTTGTTACGTTCTTGGGACTTCGTCATGGTTTCCTGTAATATTTGGTTATTGACAGAGAAAAAATGTATTGTTTCCTGGACTGCTGGTACGGAACTTTCAGGAATGGAGCTGGGCAAAAAGGTAGGGTGAAACCCGTAATTGGCAAAAAACGGACTTTGCTTTGTGGCAGAATGGACAGCATTATTATAGGCGAATTCAGCCAAGGGGAGCAACGAGAACCAATCATCTTGAGAAAAGGAAGAGAAACAACGAAGATATTGTTCGAGAGTCTGGTTGGTCCTCTCCGTTTGGCCATTCGTCTGGGGGTGATAGGCGGTGGAAAATGATAGTTCAATTCCTAGGGCTTTACACAAGGCTCTCCAGAATCGGGAAGTGAATTGTACTCCTCGGTCAGAAATTATATTAGCCGGAATTCCATGGAGTTTAATCACTTCTCTAATGAACGTTTGTGCAGTTTCAGGAGAAGAGGGGGTACCCTTCATTGGAATGAAATAAGCCATTTTAGATAACTGATCTACCACCACAAAGATGGCAGTGTGCCCTTCAGCCGGAGGCAACTCGACAATGAAGTCAATAGACAGCATCTTCCATGGCCTGTCTGGGACAGGTAGAGGTTTCAGTAATCCCCAGGCCCTGGTTGTACTGACTTTATTCCGAGCACAGATGGTACAGGATTCCACATACTTCTTATAGTCCTTAGGCACTTGGGGCCACCAGAAGGTGCGCAGGACAAGATCAGCCGTCTTGGTAACACCAAAATGTCCTGCTAGTGCGTGATCATGACAAAGTTCTAAAATTGTGACCCGTAGGCCTTCAGGTACAAAGATCTTACTCCCGAACCAAAGCAGACCATCCTTTTCTTGTAGTTTTGTTCTCATAGCAGGTACCAACCCTACTGAAGCTTGCTTAATCCGGGAAAGTAGGTCTTCTTGCAACAGGAAAAAATTTCCAGGAGAAAGGATCGTATCTGTAGGTGAGGTTTCTTGAGGCTTGTGGAACATCCTAGACAAAGCGTCAGGTTTTATATTCTTGGAGCCTGGCCGATAGGTCACGTGAAAGGAGAACCTGGAAAAGAACAAGGCCCACCTGGCTTGTCGCGGTCTCAACCTCTTTGCGGATTTAAGATATTCCAGGTTTTTGTGATCTGTGTAGATCAGAATAGGATGAGCAGCTCCTTCCAAAAGATACCGCCACTCTTCCAGAGCGGATTTTATGGCCAGTAGTTCCCGATCTCCTACATCATAATTCCTTTCTGCGGATGATAGTTTGCGAGAAAAGAAGGCTACAGGGTATAACAGAGCTTTGGTCCCTTGTCGCGGGGAAAGAATTGCACCAACAGCACTCTCAGAAGCGTCCACTTCCAGGACAAATGGTAAAGAGGAATCGGGATGTTTCAAAACAGCAGCAGAGGTGAACAGTCTTTTGAGAGATTCAAAGGCGGATTGAGCTTCGGGCGACCAATGAAAACGCACCCCTTGTTTGGTCAATTGAGTGATGGGCTCAATGATGGCTGAGAACCCCTTAATGAATTTTCTATAGAAGTTGGCAAAGCCAATGAAACGTTGGACTCCTTTCTTGTCAGTAGGGGCTGGCCAGTCAAGAATTGCAGCAACCTTATGGGGATCCATCTTGATCCCTTCCACGGAGATAATTAGCCCCAAGAATGGAATACTCTCTTGCTCGAACTCGCACTTTTCAGCCTTAGCGTACAAGCCATGTAGCCGGAGTCGAGCTAAAACACATTTAACATGTCTGCGATGGGATTCCAGGGAAGAAGAAAAGATGAGAATGTCATCTAAGTAGACTATGACGAATAGATCCAAATAGTCCCGGAAAACATCATTTATGAAGTACTGAAAAGTTGCAGGGGCATTACATAGTCCAAAGGGCATCACCATGTATTCAAAGTGCCCGAAGCGAGTGCGGAAAGCTGTCTTCCACTCATCCCCTTTTCTGATGCAAACTAGGTTGTAAACCCCTCGGAGATCTAATTTGGTGAAAATAGTAGCAGTCCCCAGTCTCTGGAATAATTCTGGTACCAAGGGGAGAGGGTACCGATTTTTAACAGTTATTTTATTGAGTTCGTGGTAGTCTATACAAGGACGAAGAGAGTGATCCTTTTTTTCAACAAAAAAGATGCCTGCACCTGCTGGGGATGTAGAGGGCCGGATGAAACCCTTTTCTAGGTTCTCGTCGATGTATGCTTTTAGTGCTCCTTGCTCCAGCTCGGTCAAAGGAAATATCCTGCCAAAGGGAACTTCGGCTCCGGGAAGGAGCTCGATGGGGCAATCGTAAGCCCGATGAGGAGGAAGGGTTTCAGCCCCTTTTTTACTAAAAACATCTAAAAAGTCATGATAGACCTTGGGGACCGCCTGGAATAACTCAGAAAGTGCAGAACTATTGACAGTACTGAGAGGAAAACGTAATTTCTCCTGTGACCCAGTTGATAGTAGGGTTATGGGCTTGTAGCCACGGCATGTCAAGAATAATAGGAAATAAAGGAGAAGTGATGATGTCCAGGCGAAGCAGTTCTTGGTGCAAGTTCAAGATGGTGACTGGAAAGGGAGTGGATTCTTGTATAACCGGCCCAGATTTTATTGCAGACCCGTCGGCCAGATGAATAGAGAGTCCATGGGCCTTGTAACGCAGTGGGATCTGGTGTTGAGCTGCAAAGGATGAGTCCAAGAAGCAGCTGCAAGCCCCGGAATCAATGATAGCGGGAACCTGTAAAGTCTTTCCTGGGAGCTGCAAAGATATAGAAAGAGTCAAGTGAGCGGAAGTCTTAGGCCAAGCAGTCACATCACCAGAGGAGACAGACAGGCACTTACGGAGTTTGTTAGGACAGTTCCTGACATAGTGTCCGGGTTCCCCGCAGTACAGGCACAGGTTGTTAGCCTGGCGACGTTGGCGTTCCTCCGTCATGAGAGATGGGCGGAGGACTCCAAGTTGCATGGGCTCAGAGGTATCAGGTGAAACAGCAGGACTAGAGGTGGGTGCAGGATGGGTATAGCTGGGGACCCTAGGCAACATCCAGGTTGGGCGAGTAGGCCCAGCACCTCTTTCTGCTCTTCGCTCCCTCAACCGTCGGTCGATCTGTATGGCAAGATTAATCAAGGCATCCAGAGTCAGAGGAATTCCCACTCGGGCCAGTTCATCTTTTAAAGGGTCGGAAAGTCCCATACGGAACTGGTAGCGGAGGGCAGCGTCATTCCAGTCCGTGTCTGCACTCCATCGGCGGAATTCCGCAACGTAGTCCTCTACTGCCCTACGCCCTTGTTAAAGGGTGTGCAGGGCGGCTTCTGCGGTTTCAGAAAGCTGTGAGTCCTCATATAGCTGGGCCATTGCATCAAAGAAGGTGGTTAAATTGGTCAACACCTCGGCTTTCAGTTCCAGAAGGCGGTGAGCCCATGTTTGGGGGTCACCCAGGAGTAGTGAGATCACAAAACCTACTTTGGTGGCTTCAAGCGAGAAGGTGCGAGGTTGAAGGGCGAAGTACAGTTCGCATACATTCCGGAATGCCCTGAATTTACTTTGTTCTCCAGAAAACTTTTCAGGAGTGGGAACCCTTGGTTCAGGGGGCAGCATCACTACTGTAGGGGAAGTAGTACTGCTAGCAGAGGTAGATGGCAGAGAAGATCCCTGGGTCTCAGTGGGACCAGACAGTACTTGGACCCGTTCTTCCAGACGTGTATATCCTTCCTGGAGACTCTTAACAGCCTGTGTAAGGCCGGCCAGGTGCATACAAAGTTCTTCCATAGGAGAGGCTCCCTGCTCGGGCTCGGTCATGGCTGTCTGCTACTGTCACGTACCTTGTGGACGAGCCCGACTTGCAGGGGATGGCCTCTCTTGCGGCTCTGACTCGAGGGCCCTGGTAGGGTATACAGGAAGCACAAGAGTCAGGAGTGGCACGAGTGCCTGGCAGGATCAACAGCAGGAGGTAGGTCTGGAACTCTGGAAACACTGTGCAGTGGAGATTAAGCTGATCTGGTAGGTAGACTGGAACACTGGTACAGCAGACTGGAACTGGATAGCAGGCTGGAACACACAGGACAGCAGACTGGAACACTGGTGCAGCAGACTGGAACCACACAGCAGACTGGAACTGGATAGCAGGCTGGAACACACAGGACAGCAGACTGGAACACTGGTGCAGCAGACTGGAACCACACAGCAGACTGGAACTGGATAGCAGGCTGGAACACACAGGACAGCAGACTGGAACACTGGTGCAGCAGACAGAAGGTCAGACAAGCCTGATCTATAGCCAGGCGGACTGTAGATGAGCCAAAGGGTCAGGCAGAAGAGTGGTCAGACAAGCCGGGGTCGGATGCAGGCAGAAAGCAGGGATGGTCGGAGACAAGCCGGGATCAGATGCAGGCAGACAGCTAGGATAATCAGGAACAAGCCGGGTCTAGTACAGGAAACAGAAAGTGTTCTCAAGAAGTGCACACGTAACGCTGTAGAGCAGACAGCAAGATTCTCATGTGACAGATCAGTTTAAATAGCCCGCCTGGTGCGCATGCGTGCGACTGCCCGCACAGGGCGTCTGATACTGACAGGACTTTCCTGACACAACTCCCTAAACAAGGTATTACTACAAACAGCAGACTCAGTGGCGCCAAAACGCAGAACACCTATCCGCAATAAAAACTCGAGATGGTTTAATGCCACGCTCACCCTACTCAAGCAAGAACGTAGAAGAGCTGAAAGAGCATGGAGAAGAAATCCCACCAAGGAAAACCGTACCAATTACAAAGAACTTACTGTGAAATACCACAAGGCAATCTTCAAAGCCAAAAAAGAACATTTCTCGGACACCATCCCAACTGCCCTAAACCGTCCGCGAGAACTTTTCAAATTAGTCACTCAGTCAATGATCCCAACTTGCTTAGAGCCACCCGGAAACAATACTCAAGAATTCTGCAATGAATTATCAGATTACTTCATCGACAAAATCGACAACATCCGGAAATCAATTCATCAGAAAAGAACAACCAACCTCACTCAACCAAAGCAAAAAAAGAGGATATTAACATGAACATCACACAACCACCAAATTTTTCTTTGTCTCCTATCACCACTGACACAACTATAAACATCAGAAGACTTCGCGACAGCACATCCCCAAACGACATCATTCCCACAAAACTCCTTAAAGAATGTTCCCGACATCCTGGCCCCTACTCTTACACACCTCATAAATCAATCATTCAAAGAAGGGACTGTACCAACCTCTCTCAAGCAAGGCATCGTCAAACCTCTGCTGAAGAAACCCAATCTTGACCCTAATGACCCTAACTGCCGCAGACCGATAACAAGCCTCAACACCATCTCCAAGATTGTGGAGAAAGCAGTAGTACAGCAGCTACAACACCACCTGGACACACACCAACTCCTGGACCCTCTGCAATCAGGCTTCCGCCCGGGCCATGGCCCAGAAACATCACTCCTCAAAATATGGGACAACGCCCTTGAAGCAGCAGATGACGGAGAATCCAGTCTCCTGGTACTGTTGGATCTCAGCGCAGTATTTGATACAGTGGACCACAATACTTTACTTGTCCGCCTCTCAGAAGTGGCAGGAGCCACAGGTCCGGCTCTAAAATGGTTTGCATTCTTCCTAGAGAATCGCTATCAGATAGTGAAGCTAGGAACATTCACCTCGGAAACCCGGGCAATCTCCTGTGGAGTTCCTCAGGGCTCACCCCTGTCACCAGTACTATTCAACATATACATCCGCCCACTTCTCAATATCATCAGGAAAACCGATCTCTGTTTCCACTCATACGCTGACGACACCCAACTCTACTTTCGCATCACCGGACAAAAAAACCATCATCAACAATTAGAAGAATGCCTCAGTTCAATTGATGACTTGATGATCTTCAGCTCCCTCAAACTTAACGGCGCAAAAACAGAACTTCTTCTCCTACATGCCAACAAAAATTCCAAAATTAAGACCCCGTGGACACCTCCCACCATCCTAGGACAGACCATCGCTCCAAGCCTCAAAGCCAAGAGTCTCGGAGTCATCTTTGACTCAGGAATGACAATGGATGCACAAATAGGATCAGTGGTGAGCGGTTCCCACCATCTCCTCCGCCTCCTACGTAGACTCATCCCCTTCATCCCAGAAGAAGACAAAGCGGCAGTTGTGGGAACAATCATCAATTCCCGACTCGACTACGCAAATTCGCTATACTTAGGACTAGCCCAATATCAGCTTGCGCGCTTACAACTCATTCAAAACACGGCGGCAAGACTGTTAACAGGAAAAAAACCCTGGGAATCTATTTCACCATCTCTAAAGTGCCTACACTGGCTAACCGTAAAGAATCGGATCAAATTCAAGACCCTCTGCCTCACCCACAAATGCATACAAGGAAACGCTCCGCTATATCTTCAGGAGAAAATAAAACACTATACACCCAATCGCAGCCTTCGATCAGCTAACCAAAACCTCCTCATCATGCCCAAATATCGCTACAAAGCAAAGGGAGAACGAAGATTCGCAGTCCAAGGACCTCGACTATGGAACGCTCTTCCGACCCACATCCGCATGGAAGAAAACCATCAGGCCTTCAGGAAAAAACTAAAGACCTTCCTTTTCTAAGAGCTGGCAACAGAGAACGCATTTCTAGCGCCTTGAGGCGATTCAGTTCGCATTTGCAGCGCTCTACAAATCCTTCATTCGTTCATTCATTCATTCATATATAGAAGAAATTCCACTTCTATATATTATACTTGGCCCCCACCAAATAGAATGGGTAAAGGCTTGGGCGTTCAACTGAACGTCTGAATAGCCCATTTCTGTCTGAACCATTGGCTCACCCTTAGTGGGCCACATTGGAGTGCTGCTGTTTGGCAGTCAGAGAACTAGTGCTGCTTCTTTGAAAATATGAATTAATTTGTTCTGGTTTTTTTCTGGGTCAGTGACTCAGAAAGTACTAAAACCATTGATTCACTGTCACAGCCAGACAACTACTGTTTTCAAAAGAAGAATATCAAAGGCAACCCTCCTACTTCAGGCTTTTGGAACATATGGAGGCAGGAGTAGGAGTGTTGCAGTAGTTCTATGTGTTTGAGCTGGAGTACAGACTGCTGGAACCAGGAATACAATTGGATTGTTTTTCTAAATTCAGATAGGTTGTTCACTTTGAAAGGGAATTTGCCCCAAAGATTAGTGAATATGGTGAATATTTCACTTTGCAAAGCATACCCAATCACATACGAGGAATAAAAAATGTTTTTGCTTGCACATGATTGAATCATGAAAGCCAGCAGAGTTTAATCTCATTCATTAAGCTCTGGGGGGCAAATCCCCCTGCAAAGTACAACTACCCATGCAAAGTGAACAGCCTATTTGCCTTTAGTAACTCAACTCCAATGTGTTCTTTCAAAGGATTTTCATGTATAAATAGAGCCTCCACCCCTACAAATCTAAACCATACATTACCTATCCAAGTAGCTTAAAGCAGCTTTATTATTCCAGAAAAAAATAGGACTTTTCACCCACACCTCTCTATAATAAAGGGTGAAACAAATTCAAAGGGTCTGGTGTGGAATTCGGGGGATCCTAAATTTTTTTTTTTTTGCGTGGGCGAAGGGTAAAAGAATGTATTTTTTAGAGAGGAGGGGGAGAAGGGTCTGGAATGTATTTGTTTTAGAGGGAACTCATGCTGCTTTGATTTGGAGGGTCTCCTAGAGATGAAGGGCATCTCCAGTCACTTTGTTTAGAAACAGAAATAGGTGTCTGAAGCTGTAATTTACTGGCAATTTAACCACTTCAGCTCTGGAAGGTTTACCTCCCTTAATGACCAGACCATTTTTTTCGATATGACACTGCGTTGCTTTAACTGACAATTGTGCGGTCGTTCAACATTGTACCCAAATAAAATTGACACACGACCGGACACACGATCGGACTTTTTGACAACAAACATGCAAATTAGCTGTTTTGGAGCAACATCCGACCGTGTGTACGCTCCATCGGACAAACTTTTTCTGTTTCCATCGGACTTTTGTTGGCTGTGCAAACGCACAAACTTTCCGGTAATAAAAGTCTGATGGAGCAAAGTCCGATCGAGTGTACACAAAACCATCTGACTTTTGTACAAACTACAGTACGCAGCCGCGAGAATCTGGTTCTCGGCGACAGGGTACTGTACATCTCGCGCTGGCTGCAATAGGAAAAACACATTTTCCTACTGCAGCAGGAGCGAGAGGGAATTCCCATCTAGGGAATACCAGGTCCTTCGGTCTGGTATGGTTTTTAAGGGGAACCCCCTACGCCGAAAAAACGGCGTGGGGCCCCCCCAAAATCCATACCAGACCCTTATCCGAGCGCGCAGCCCGGCCAGTCAGAAAAGGGGGTGGGAATGAGCGAGTGCCCCCCATTCCTGAACCATACCAGGCCGCATGCCCTCAACATGGGGGGTGGGTGCCTTGGGGGAGGGGGGCCCTGCCCCCCCAAAGCACATTGTCCCTATGTTGATGAGGACAAGGGCCTCTTCCCGCCAACCCTGGCTGTTGGTTGTCGGGGTCTTCGGCGAGGGGCTTATTGGAATCCGGGAGCCCCCTTTAATAAGGGGGTCCCCATATCTCAGCCCCCACCCTATGTGAATGAGTATGGGGTACATCATACCCCTACCCATTCACCTAGGGAAAAAAGTGCCAATAAAAAAAACACACTACACAGGTTTTTAAAGTAATTTATTAGGCAGCTCTGGGGTCTTCTTCCGACTTCAGGGGTCTTCTTCAGACTTCGAGGGTCTCTCCGGCCTCTTCTCCCGGTGTCCGGTTCTTCTCCGCTCTCTCCGGCCTCTTCTCCCGGTGTCCGGTTCTTCTGCCGGCTCCTCCGCTATCTTCTGCCGCTCTTTTGCTAGCGGTAGCCCGGTCTTCTACGCTGTCTTCTTCCCTCTTCTTTTCTTCCAATGTTGACACGATGCTCTCTCCCACTGTAATGCTGTGTGAGCGCTGCGCAATGACTGTGACATCATAAGGGGGTGTAGTCACCGCCTATATAAGTCATTGCGCAGCGCTCACACAGCATTACAGCAAGAGAGAGCGTTGTGTCAACATCGGAAGAAGAGAAGAGGGAAGAAGACAACGCAGAAGTCCGGGCCACCGCTAGCAAAAGAGCGGCAGAAGGTAGCGGAGGAGCCGGTAGAAGAACTGGACACCGGGAGAAGAGGTTGGACACCGGGAGAAGAGGCCAGAGAGCGGGAGAAGAACTGGACACCGGGAGAAGAGGCCGGAGAGAGCAGCGAAGTTGGAAGAAGACCCCCGAAGTTGGAAGAAGACCCCCGGAACTGTCTAATAAATTACTATAAAAACCTGTGTAGTGTTTTTTTTTTTATTAAAACTTTTTTCCCTAGGTGAATGGGTAGGGATACGATGTACCCCATACTCATTCACATAGGGTGGGGGCACGGGATCTGGGGGCCCCCTTATTAAAGGGGGCTCCCGGATTCCAATAAGCTCCCGCCCGCAGACCCCAACAACCAAAGGCCAGGGTTGTCGGGAAGAGGCCCTTGTCCTCATCAACATGGGGACAAGGTGCTTTGGGGGAGGGGGGCCGCAGGGCGCCCCCCTCCCCCAAAGCACCCACCCCCCATGTTGAGGGCATGTGGCCTGGTACGGTTCAGGAGGGGGGGGCGCTCACTCATCCCCACCCCCTTTCCTGACCAGCCGCCTGCGTGCTCGGCTAAGGGTCTGGTATGGATTTTGGGGGGGACCCCCAAGCCGTTTTTTTGGCGTAGGGGATTCCCCCTAAAATCCATACCAGCCTGAAGGGCCTGGTATTCCCCCAAAGGGGAATTCCCTCTCGCGCCCGCCGCAGTAGGAAAATCTGTTTTTCCTATTGCAGCCAGCGCGAGATGTACAGTACCCTGTCGCTGAGAACCAGATTCTCGCGGCTGTATACTGTAGTTTGTACAAAAGTCCGATGGTTTTGTTTACACATGATCAGACTTTGCTCCATCTGACTTTTGTTGCTGGAAAGTTTGTGCGTTCGCACAGCCAACAAAAGTCCGATGGAAACAGAAAAAGTTTGTCCGATGGAGCGTACACATGGTCGGATGCTGCTCCAAAACAGCTAATTTGCATGTTTGTTGTCAAAAAGTCCGATCGTGTGTACGGGCCTGTAGAGGTGATTTCCCTCACTTTAGCGAGTTTTCCATTAATTTCCTGTCCTATAGACAGAACAGGAAGTGAAGAAAATTTTCCCAATGGCCAAAAAAGTGCCACGGGTTTTTGTCCCATTTCTTACTGTGTATATTTACATATATATATATATATATATATATATATATATATATATATACACACACAGTATCTCTCAAAAGTGAGTACACCCCTCACATTTTTGTAAATATTTTATTATATCTTTTCATGTGACAACACTGAAAAACTTACACTTTGCTACAACGTAAAGTAGTGAGTGTACAGCTTGTATAAGTGTAAATTTGCTGTCCCCTCAAAATGACTCAACACACAGCCATTAATGTCTAAAGCGCTGGCAACAAAAGTGATTACACCCCTAAGTGAAAAATGTCCAAATTGTGGCGAATTAGCCATTTTCCCTCCCAGTATCATGTGACTCGTTAGTGTTACAAGGTCTCAGGTGTGAATGGGGAGCAGGTGTGTTAAATTTGGTGTTATCGCTCTCACTCTCTCGTACTGGTCACTGGAAGTTCAACATGGCACCTCATGACAAAGAACCCTCTGAGGATGGCCTAGGCTATAAGAAGATTGCTAAGGCCCTGAAACTGAGCTGCAGCACGATAGCCAAGACCATACCGCAGTTTAACAGGACAGGTTCCACTCAGAACAGGCCTCACCATGGTGAACCAAAGAAGTTGAGTGCACATGCTCAGCGTCATATCCAGAGGTTGTCTTTGGGAAATAGATGCATGAGTGCTGCCAGCATTGCTGCAGATGTTGAAGGGGTGGGGGGTCAGCCTGTCAGTGCTCAGACCATACGCTGCACACTGCATCAAATTGGTCTGCATGGCTGTTGTCCCAGAAGGAATCCTC
Source organism: Lithobates clamitans (assembly GCA_037952925.1). NCBI lineage: Eukaryota > Metazoa > Chordata > Amphibia > Anura > Ranidae > Lithobates > Lithobates clamitans. Next base: position 1,560,682 of record JBBGZY010001250.1, on the reverse strand, counting down.
TTCTAAAGATGATGCACAAGAAAGCCCACAAACAGTTTGCTAAAGACAAGCAGACTAAGGACATGGATTACTGGAACCATGTCCTGTGGTCTGATGAGACCAAGATCAACTTATTTGGTGTCAAGCGTGTGTGGCGGCAACCAGGTGAGGAGTACAAAGACAGGTGTGTCTTGCCTACAGTCAAGCATGGTGGTGGGAGTGTCATGGTCTGGAGCTGCATAAGTGCTGCCGGCACTGAGAAGCTACAGTTTATTGAGGGAACCATGAATGCCAACAAGTACTGTGCCATACTGAAGCAGAGCATGATCCCCTCCCTTCGGAGACCGGTCCGCAGGGCAGTATTCCAACATGATAATGATCTCAAACACACCACCAAGACGACCACTGCCTTGCTAAAGAAGCTGAGGGTAAAGGCGATGGACTGGCCAAGCATGTCTCCAGACCTAAACCCTATTGAGCATCTGTGGGGCATCCTCAAACAGAAGGTGGAGGAGCGCAACATTTCTAACATCCACCAGCTCTGTAATGCCGTCATGGAGGAGTGGAAGAGGGCTCCAGTGGCAACATGTGAAGCTCTGGTGAACTCCATGCCCAAGAGGGTTAAGGCAGTGCTGGAAAAATGGTGCCCACACAAAATATTGACAATTTGGGCCCAATTTGGACATTTTCACTTAGGGGTGTACCCACTTTTGTTGCCAGCGATTTAGACATTAATGGCTGTGTGTTGAGTTATTTTGAGGGGACAGCAACTTTACACTGTTATACAAGCTGTACATTCACTACTTTACATTGTAGCAAAGTGTCATTTCTTCAGTGTTGTCACATGAAAAGATATAATAAAATATTTGCAGAAATGTGAAGGGGTGTACCCACTTTTGTGAGACACTATTCATAAATATATATATACACACACACACACACACACACACACACACACACACACACACACACACACACACACACACACACACACACACACTATTACCAAAAGTATAGGGACGCCTGCCTTTACACGCACATGAACTTTAGTGGCATCCCAGTCTAGTCAGTAGGGTTCGATATTGAATTGGCCCACCCGTTGCAGCTATAACAGCTTTAATTCTTCTGGGAAGTCTGTTGACAAGGTTTAGGAGTGTGTCTATGGGAAAGTTTGATAATTCTTCAAGAAGCGCATTTGTGAGTACAGATACTGATGTGGATGAGAAAGCCTGGCACGCAGTTTCCGCTCTAAATCATCCTAAAGGTGTTCTATCGGGTTGAGGTTAGGACCAGTCAAGTTTCTCCACCCCAAACTCGCTCATCCATGTCTTTATGGACCTTGCTTTGTGCATTGGTCCAAATCATTTGGTGGAGGGGGGATTATGGTGTGGGGTTGTTTTTCAGAGGTTGGGCTTGCCCGCTTAGTTCCAGTGAAGGGAACTTTTAAGGCGTCAGTATACAAAGACATTTTGGACACTTTCATGCTCCCAACTTTGTGGGAATATTTTGGGGATGGCCCCTTCCTGTTCCAACGTGTCTGAGCACCAGTGCACAAAGCAAGGTCAATAAAGACATGGATGAGCAAGATTCAAATCAAGCTTAAGAGAGTTCTTTTTTACCAGTGACTTTTTGAGCTGCTTCTCAAAGTACTTAATAGACTGGAGAATACCTTTGCATGATCCTTAAAATATATTTACCTTTTAATACATCCAGTGGTAGTAAGCAATTTTAACCTATTTCTTTCTTCTATTTTTCTGTGGTTTTAAAGCTGTCATTATAGGCACCATTCTGCTTACATTCAGCTTGTCTGAATCTGCACTGTAACTGCAGACAGGGATTGAGAACAAGGAAGATGTCTGTTCCACTACCTATCTGATTCAATAGCAAAAATTAGGTTAAAATAAGCAGTGGCGAATCGTTGCATGGATTCCTCACTGCTTGTCAGTAGTCTCTGAAGCAAGTTCCAAACGCAGATCAGTCTTCAGAGGAAAGGGAAATTTAAATGCACGTCTACATCTACCCTTACTGTATGAATACAGCAAATACAGTGGCAAAGCATTTAAAACAACTGGAAGTAGACAGTCCCTGAAAAGGTTTAGCCTCATTGTAGACATGACATGATATAATTCCAGACCAGGAATAAGAAAAAGGATGCCATCAGGATTCCCCCCAGGTTTGCTTTTAAGGAGGAACTGTAGTCTGCTCACATAATTTGTAGTAAAAACATATTTGCCATTCTGAAGCTTCCCTCCAACCACTTTGCATATTATTTTATATATACTGCAATTCTGTAATTGCCAAATATGCTACAGAAATCTCCCTCCACTAAGTCTGGCTGAGTGGGCAGCTGAAGCTGCTGCTTGTTCACTTCCTGGATTTACACAGAAACACAGAGGCACACCTTCAGCTCTACAGCTCTCATTGGCCCTCTTATGACTCACCCCACTCCCTTCCTGGCAAACTCTCACGAGAGTGAGAGAGCCGTGCATGATGTCATAAGCCTAAGCTTTTTACCAGACAAGAAACAGGAAGTGGGCTGCAAAAGTTATTTACTAGAAAAAAATGTTTTACTATCCAAAGTTAAAACAAAAAGGGCAGAAAATTTAATAGATGGAAAGTTGAAAAAAATGACTGAATTTCCACTGTAATGTACCACAACTGGATGTCTGGAATCACATTTGATATGGCAGCTGGGAAGAACTACCTGCTTCTGGAATTTCTGATCTCCACTGATAATATGAGTTCATTGCAGTATGGACATTGTCAATCATGGCTTTTGGCAGTGAAGGCTTGAATCAGGTTTGAAAAGCAGAAACTAGATGTAGTTAGGGTGACCACATTTCCAAACTGCCAATTAGGGACACCCCTCAGCATGTACCGGTCGGTGACATCACAAGGGGGTGGTTCCACCATGTGACGTCGCTGGGTGGTCCCGCTCCTTACCTATTTAAGCATTTGTTTCATGTATGTTAGCCCAACATTGCCACTTAGAGTCACAGAGTGTAATTAATCTTACAATGTTGGGCTAACATACATGAAACAAATGCTTTTTATATCCAAGGCACTACAGTTGTATATAAAACCCTGTACTTTATACTACAAAGGGAATACAAATAACTGGAGGGATCTGGAGTAAAACCTGGACATACACTGACCTCCCTGTCCACTACATTGAACTACATGATTCCTACACTGACCACTACACTAACCTACCTGATTCCTACACTGACCACTACACTAACCTACCTGATTCCTACACTGACCTACCCGATACCTACACTGACCTACCTGATCCCTACACTGACCTACCTGATCCCTACACTGACCACTACACTAACCTACCTGATTCCTGCACTGACCATTACACTTACCTACATGACCACTACACTGACCTACGTGGTTCCTACACTGACCTACCTGACCACTACACTAACCTACCGGGGGGCTTGTCACATCCTCAGCTCTGAGGGGCTCATGCTGGGACCTGTAGTCCTTCATTAGGAGCATGAGGGCAGTGGTGGGGGTGGGGGGTGGGATAACTAACTCTAACCTGTTAGTCAGTGTCCACTTGGGAGGAGAGAGGGGGTTGGTGAGGGGGTGCATAAGGGTCAGAGAGATGAGGTGTGTGAGAGAGAGGGGGGTTGGAGAGAGAGAGGGGAGGGGGGAGAGAGAGGGGAGGGAGAAAGGGAGAGGGGGTATGAGAGAGGGGGGATGGGAGAGAGGGACGGGGTGGATGAGAGAGGGGAGGGAGAGAGGGGGAGGGGGTGTTATAGAGGGCGTGGGTGAAAGTGACTCCCTATCTCCTGCCTGCAGTCGATCCTGTGCCCCTCTGTCCAAGCCCCTGTCTGTGGGTAGGTGTGTGTGTAATGCACCTACCTCCTGCCCATCCTCGTCCTCTGGGCCCTTGGTCAGCCTGTCTTCCTTCTTGTTGATGACAGTGACAGCTAGGAGAGGAGGCTGAAGAAAGTGTGTAGGCTCTGGGAAGTTCCGGGGATGCTGCATCCACTGCTGCTCAGGTCAGGGTGGCCGGCTGTGAGGTCTTCTCCCACTCCCTCCTGGGCTGTTGGTTCTAGCCAGCCTCGTGCTGCTCACCAGGGCCGCCGCTCACTGTTTCAAGATGCTTTCGGCACCGGCTTTAGCTCCGCTGCCCTGCCCACTGCCGCCACTAGACCAACAGGACTGTCAGATTCTAGGCTCATAGCATGACAAGGGGGTGGCGGCAGGCTCAGCTCAAAGGGCAGCTGCTTTGGGCCCCAGCAGCACTAGCGCGGAGGAGGAGGAGGTAAAATTCTCCTCTGCTTTCATAGCTGGTTAGGTAGGGAGTCATGGCCATCACGTCACTGGTTGCTAGACGCCAGGCGGCTATAACAATCAGTGATCAGGAGTACAGTCAGGTGGAGGAGGAGCCAGAGCCAGTGCTATGGTGGCTCAGTCTGCCCCTGTCCTATGAATTCCTGAATGTTCCCAGTGTCAGTTTCATTCCGGGACAACAGTGTCCCGGAATAAAGGTGCCCGGACTGGGGACAGACATGTCAATTACGGGATAGTCCTGGGCAATCTGGGACTTGTAGGCACCCTAGATGTAGTGTAGGTTGCAGGCAAACTGAATGTAAACACTGCAATATTTTTACTGTCCTGTAATGGCCACTCTCAAGCCAGAGGAATAGGCAGTGCGAAGGGGTCATGTTTGCATAGTTTCCCAATATTACTGTATACGTATATTAAATAGGCTAATATGTAATGTAAATATTCATGATTATTGGTTGGATATTGCTTAATTTTATTTTCTCATTTCTTCAAATTTGCTTTGTGGGTCGCTGGGTTGTATAACAGAGGAAAAGCAAATGTCTTTGTAATTTCCTTTTATTTGTGTATCTTCAATGTCCCCCTTGTCTGAATAATACAGCCCAATATAATACATTGTACAGCATTTACACATGTACTGTATGATTGCATAGATCTTCTTTACAGGATTTATGGCTCCAGAATTGCTGAACGGAGAAGAATATGATTACTGTGTGGATTACTTTTCTTTGGGTGTAACTCTGTATGAAATGATTGCTGCACGTGGCCCATTTCGGTCCCGAGGAGAGAAGGTAATGAATATTCTTTTCTAAGAATTAATGCTAACTAGCATTTCAGACAACTTAGCATATTACTTTTAATGCTTCTACTGCAAAATTGTGTATTATCACTTTCTGCAATAGAGAAATATCTATTAATGTCCATTTTCTTGCACTGGGATTATGCTGAATAACACTATTTCATCCATTTCTGTCCTGTACAGTTATGAACTGCTGGAAATGCCACTGGAATTGTATATTGATCAGAAATTGCAGCAATTGCTGCATATGCCTTTATTATTATTTACAACATCAGTTATGACTGTTGTAAGTAGTTATAACGCATGCTAATTAAAAATGCTTAGCATTATGGTAGTCAAATACAGATTCAAATTCTTCCGGAGAAGGACATCAATGAGAGCGATCAAAGGAATTTTACTATCATCTATTATATACCAGATAAGGTTTTAGTTAGTTTTGGTTATAATTCTGAGCACCACATCAGGTTATACCCAGTATAATTTAAGGTGTTTTACAAGTAATTATAAATGATATTGTAGGTAGCAGGCTTTGCATAAGCTGGGCCTTGGCTATTGTGAACAACAGGAGTGAAAATTTTCCTGACATCAGTGGGAGTAAACATCACTACATTTGGTATTAGGGGGACGAATAGTGCCCCATTTGTTGGTGTCAGTGGTAGAAATGGTGCCCAATTGCTGATGGTTGGCAGAATGGTGTCTCATATCAGTGGGAGGAATAGTGCCATAAGGGTCGGATAAAGTCAGGGTTTCATCTGGCCCCCGGCCACAGTTTGGAAACCACTAGCTTAAGACAAAGTACAACTAGTAAACTGTGGTGCATATATATATATATATATATATATGTATTGGGCGGCACAGTGGTGTAGTGGCTACCACTCTCGCCTAGCAGTAAAAAGGGTTGCTGGTCTGAATCCCAACCATGACACTACCTGCCTGGAGTTTGCATGTTCTCCCTGTGCCTGCGTGGGTTTCCTCTGGGTACTCTGGTTTCCTCCCACACTCCAAAGACATGCTGGTAGGTTAATTGGCTTCTGTCTAAATTGCCCTAAATTGGCCCTAGTATATGCATGTGAGTTTAGGGACCTTAGATTGTAAGCTCCTTGAGGGTAGGGACTGATGTGAATGTACAATGTATATGTAAAGAGCTGCGTAAATTGAATTGACGGTGCTATATAAGTACCCTAATAATAATTATATATATATATATATATATATATATATATATAGAGGCTTGCAACTGTTATATTGTCAGAAACCACGAATCAGACTGAGACAGAAGTTACAGTTAAATCACGCTTGTTTAATAATAATAAAAACAGGTAGACAGTAAACGTAGTCAAAACATAGCCAGAGTTCAGGAACTGGAATGGATATTCAGACAAGCCAAAATGTCAGGGAGCCAGAGATGAGCGTAGTAGAGCAGCAAGCAGGATCTGGAGCCAGAAGGAATGTCAGATCATCTGGCCTGGACGGCATAATTAGGCAGGACTGACGAGCAGGATATCATCAACAGGTGAGTAACTGTGGGGAGATAGGAGATGGCAATTAGCCGACATGCTGAGCGGCCAACTTAGAGAAGGAAGGGCTGAGCCCTGCCCTGACAGTACCCCCTCCTTAATGACCCCCTCCCCCTCAGAGGACCACCAGGCTTAAGGGGAAAACATCTAAGGAAATCACGGAGGAGGGCAGGGGCATGTACGTCCGAGGATGAGACCCAAGAGCGTTCCTCCGGACTGTACCCTTTCCATTGCACCAGGTACTGTATGCGCCCACGGAACCTACAGGAGTCAACAATGGACTGTACTTCATACTCCTCATGGTTCTCAACCTGTGCAGGGTAAGGACGAGGCACTGAGGTGGTAAATCGGTTGCAGACCAAACGTTTTGATAAGGAGACATGAAATACCTTTGAGATACGCATATTAGAAGGAAGGTCTAATGCGTAAGCCACTGGGTTAATCCTGCGAAGAATACGGAAAGCCCAGGAAACCGAGGTGCGAACTTCAGAGAGGGAACACGAAGTCGGAGTTGTGAGGTTGCACAGGCAGGCGTCTACGGTCAGCATGGAGTCTGTACCTAACATTAGCATGTCACAAAGCCTCCTGGACTTGTGTCCAAGTGGAACAAAGACCACGGAGATGCTCCTCTAATGCAGGAATACTCTGCGGAACAAACAAGGCAGGCAACATGGTAGGTTGGAAACCATATTTCTCCATAAGCGGGGACAATCGGGAAGCAGAATTCAAGGCACTATTGTGAGCAAACTCCACCCATGATAAGAGGTCTGACCAGTTGTTATGATGGTCAAAAATATAGCAATGTAGGAATTGCTCTAAGGACTGATTGGCTCGTTCTGCGGCCCAATTAGACTGCGGATGATACGCAGAGGAGAAAGCAAGCTGAATTCTCAACTGTGCACAAAAGGCTCGCCAGAACCGAGACACAAACTGACTACCCCTGTCCGAGATAATCACCTTGGGTAGCCCATGTAAGGCGAAGGACCTCCCGAGCAAAAATGGAAGCCAGTTCCTTAGAAGTGGGCAACTTCTTAATACAATAGGACGTTTTTGAGAACCTGTCAACCACCATAAGGATAATTGTGTTGCCTTGGGAGTTGGGTAACTCCACAATGAAATCCATAGGCAGATGGGTCCAGGGCATTTCTCAAGTGTATATGGGTTGTAGGAGGCCCACTGGAAGGTGTCGTGGAGTCTTACTCTGTGCACACACAGAACAGGCAGCTACGAAGGCGGTTAAATTAGCACATAGACTAGGCCACCAGAATTGTTGGGAAACGGCCCAAAAGAGTTGATTCCTCCCAGGGTGGCCAGCAGCCTTGGGAGAATGGTAAGTCTGGAGCACGGCAGTACGGAGACTCTCTGGGACAAAACAGCGGTCACAAGGTTTCTCAGGAGGATCATGGACCTGGGCAGCAAGAATTTTGTCACCCAAAGGAGAAGTGAGACTGGTGCGAACTGTAGCCAAAATATGATCAGGAGAAATCACAGAAACTGGAACCGACTCCATCTTGGAAGTGGAGGAAAATTGTTGTGACAAAGCGGCAGCCCCTTACATTCTTAGTACCGCGTAAGAATGAGACAATGTAGTTTAAACTAGACAAGAGTCCATCGCACCCTTCTGGGAGAGAGGCGTTTAGCCTCAGACAAGAGAGTGAGATTCTTATGGTCAGTAAGAATGAGAACCGGCACAGTGGTACCTTTGAGGAGATGTCTCCATTCTTTCAAAAAAAAAGATTGCTTTCTGTCACCAATCTCGTAATTGCACTCCACAGGTGACAATTTCTTGGAAAAGTAGCCACAAGGATGCATAGCGCTCTCAGAGGTAAGGCATTGAGACAGAAGGGTGCCAACTCCAGTCTAATGCCCCGTACACACGGTCGGATTTTCCGATGGAAAATATCCGATCGGAGCGTGTTGTCGGTAATTCCGACCGTGTGTGGGCTCCATCGGACATTTTCCATCGGATTTTCCGACACACAAAGTTGGAGAGCAGGAGATAAAATTTTCTGACAACAAAATCCGTTGTCGGAAATTCCGATCGTGTGTACACAAATCCGACGGACAAAGTGCCACGCATGCTCAGAATAAATAAAGAGATGAAAGCTATTGGCCACTGCCCCGTTTATAGTCCCGACGTACATGTTTTACGTCACCGCGTTTAGAACGATCGGATTTTCCGACAACTTTGTGCGACCGTGTGTAGACAAAACAAGTTTGAGCCAACATCCGTCGGAAAAAATCCTAGGATTTTGTTGTCGGAATGTCCGAACAAAGTCCGACCGTGTGTATGCCCTATTAGAAGCATCAACCTCAAGGATTAAAGGTAACGTAGGATCAGGATGTGCCAACACAGGAGCAGAAACAAAGGCAGCCTTGAGACTCTCAAAGGCCTTAATAGATTCCGGAGACCAACTCTGTGGGTTACCGTCCTTTCTGGTCATATCAGTCAGGGGCTTGACCAGAGATGAAAAGTCACAAATAAACTTCTGATAATAGTTGGCAAAGCCAAGAAAACGCTGCAGAGGATGTAAACCCACGGGTCGGGGCCACTGTAGGACTGCTGAAAGTTTATCTGGGTCCATCGAAAAACCAGCAGTTGAAATTGCATAACCTAGGAATTTAACCTGTTCATGATGGAATTCTCACTTCTCCAATTTACAATAGAGATTGTTCTCTCTTAGTTTCTAAAGCACACGACAGACATCTGTGTGGTGGCTCTCCAGGGACTTGGAAAATATGAGGATATCATTGAGAGAAACCACCACACATAACTGCAACAAACCTCGAAGGACATCATTAATAAATTCTTTGAAAACTGCCGGGGTGTTACAAAGGCCAAAGGCATTACGAGGTACTCATAATGGCCTGTTCTGGTATTAAACACAGTTTTCCACTCGTCGTCCTCCTTAATCCTCACGAGATTGTATGCCCCTCTCAAATCAAGCTTTGTGTGCACAGGACCTTGCCTAACACAATGGAACAGTCTCATGAGTCACACGGGCAGGCTGTAGAGGTCTCCTGTCAAGTGCCTCAATGGCAAGTGGAGTGTCACACAGCTGCTGCGGAATCGAGTGCTTCGATACAAAGGCAGCATCAATGAACAGGCCTGCAACCCCAGAGTCGATTAGAGCCTGTCTCTCGACAGATGACTCAAGAAAGGGTAACCAAAACCAGGGACTTATCCTTCTGGATAACTGGGGATGAAACAACGACACCTAAGGTCTGTCTGTGACAGGACCTCAAGGTTCGGGCGTTCCCTGGACAGGTAGGACAAGACTTCAAAAAGTGACCTGCCTGGCCACAATAAAGGCACAATCTCTCCTTCCTCCTAAGGGTTCTCCCATCCGCAGAGAGACATGTGAAGCCCAAGTGCATGGGTTCATTTTCACAGGCCGACTCGGTACCAGGAGGCATGGGAGGTGAGGGAGGCAAGGGTGGGACTACAAAGTTTGGAAACAAAGGTACAGGAGGCTTCCGCAAGCGCTCCTTAAAAGGAAGTCTTTCTCGGAGTCTGGAGTCAATGAGGATGGCAAACATGATCAACTTCTCCAGCTCAGTGGGTATATCTTGGGCTGCTATTTAATCATTGATAGTATCCGAGAGACCATGTGAAAAAGCAGCCATGAGGGCCTCATTGTTCCAAGCAACCTCTGCTACCAGAGTATGGAATTCAATGGCGTAGTCAGCAAAAGTTCTTGTGCTCTGTTTGATGGACATGAGGCACTTGGCAGCAGAAGCGGAGCGTGCAGGAACGTCGAATACCCTTTTAAAAGAAGCCACAAACTCAGGGTAACTCAAGACAACAGGTTTTTGCGTCTCCCATAGAGGGTTTGCCCAGGCCAAGGCTCTCTCAGAAAGCAAAGATATCACGAAACCTACTTTGCTTCTGTGTGTGGGAAACACCTGGGGCAGTATCTCAAAGTATATCTCAACCTAGTTGAGAAACGCTCTGCATTAGACTGGATCGCCCCCAAATCGCTGGGGAAGCGGAGTGAAACCAGACATACCTCTTATAGAGGTAAAACTCGAGGTGGGTGCCTGCACAGAGACTGGAGCAGAAGCAGGGACGGCCTGCAACACAGGTTGTACCAGAACAGTACAGATCTAGCACAGTGGGAGATTCCAGGTGTGCTGTGCGACTCAAGAGCGTTTTCTAACGCCATGGCAAACTGATCCATGCGGTGATCCTGCTCATCCAATCTGGAAAAACTATTACCAACAAGTGGATTAACTGCATCTTCTGAATTCATGGCCTTCGCCTACTGTCAGAAACCATGAATCAGACTGAGAAAGAAGTACAGTTAAATCACACTTGTTTAATAATAATAAAAAAAGGTAAACAGAGTAAATGTAAAAACATAGCCAGAGTTCAGGAACTGGAGCGGATAGTCAGACAAGCCAAAATGTCAGGGAGCCAGAGATGAGCGTAGTAAAACAGCAAGCAGGATCTGGAGCCAGAAGGAATGTCAGCCAAGCAAGTCTTTAACAGGAACACAAGAGAGTGTCTAGAGATGTGACCAAGGCGAAGGCAGAGATCATCTGGGCTGGACAGCTTAACTAGGCAGGCTCCCGCTGCTGTCAATCAAAGTCAGTAGGCCAATGAGGAGAGAGAGGGGACAGGGCTGAGCAGCGGCTTCATGTCTGAATGGACAGAGAGCAGCAGCTCTGCTCAGGTGCCCCCATAGCAAGCTGCTTGCTGTGGGGGCACTTAGCAGGAGGGGGGGGGGCAGGAGTGCCAAGAACCAAGTGCCAATTGACCAAGAATAGGAGGACATGGGCAACTCTGTGCAAAACCACTGCACAGAGCAGGTAAGTATAACATGTTTGTTTTTTTTTTTAAATAAAAAAACAGACTTTAGTATTACTTTAAGTTAGTCCCCATAATAGACCATGCACTTGCATTTGATTTAGTAGAATAATGGTATATTATTTGCATTTGTTAATTGTTATATTAGGTTGAACCCAAGGACTTAAAGAGCCGAGTCATAAATGATGCAGTGACATACACAGAGAAGTTTAGTGATGAGTGCAAATCATTCTGTGAAGCCTTACTGGAGAAAGATCCCAAGAAACGGCTTGGGTATAGAAATGGGAATTGTAATGACCTGCGAGTAGTTCCTTTCTTTAGAGAAATAAACTGGAGGAAGCTTGAAGCTGGTAAGTCTTGTACACAAATCTTGCTATTATAATAGAATAAACCTTGGTTTCTTTAACAATATACTGTATGTCATATAACAGCCTTATTTTAGATTTTACCTACGTTTAAAGCTGAACTTCAGGCAGACAATTAAATACACAGATAAAATACAAATATGGCAGCTGTTTTACCTACCAGAGGAGATGTATTTCTGTCTATCCAGTCCTGAAAATTACACAGCCCTGCTGCACAGCACAGCCCTGCATAGCAGGGCCAAAATTGGATTTTTCTCTGCTGCGGTTAGTAACATCTGGAGCTATTGTCCCTCCCGCAGCCTGTGATTAGACAGTGAAAGGAGAAGCTGAGGTTATATGAGTTAATCTCTGTATCTCTGCTCTCTCCACCTATCGGTATGTTCCATGTTAACACATGCACACAGCAGCACTACGGAATGGCTCCTTGTGCTGCTTCTTCCTATCACAGTATAACTTCTGGTGTACTGGGGATTGCAAGAGGCTGGTACAGGGCTGCTCCAATGGATTTCAGAAAGTCCCCTCTTCCAGTTCATAAACACTGCGCATGTGTAATTCGAGAGCCAGATTATTTAGTTCAGTTGAGATCTGGCATTTTGTGAGTCACGCTATATGGAGGGGACTTTTCTTCTGATGTTGCTTTGGTCAACCGCCTTTTATGGAGAGGAGAAAAACACTGCTTATTTTTTTACAAACCATCTGTAAAATTTACAAAAAAATTTTAACTCTGTCTCAATTACAGAGCTGTATTTTTTGTGTCTTTTACTATCTGCCTGAAGTTCAGCTTTCAGCTTCTATTACTTGTTGGTGGATACACCCCTTGGCAGATGACATCTTCTTACGTACTGCATTAACAATGATAGGTAATGGCTATAATTCATATTTTATTTTCTGCAACAATCTTAAAGCTGTATGAAACGACAAAACATAATGAATTACAGTAAAACCTTGGTTTGTGAGCATTTTGCAAGATGAGCAAATTTTTAAAATAAATTTTGACTTGATATACAAGCGATTTCTTGATATACATGTAGCTTCATGTCACAACTGAGTATAAAAGAGAAGAGAGGTGCCTCTAAGTGTAGCAATATGGTTACATTTAATGAAGATACAGTACAACATTTAGCAACATATTGCTACATTTAGAGATGCCTCTCTTCTCTTTTATACTCTGTAGCTCCTGCTGGATCTTGCTTCTAATCCCCTTGTGGAGGCTTCCATTTGTGGATAGACAGTTTGCTTACACAACCCGGGCACATTGCTATAATCTTTTTATATTGGCTATAAAGTGAAGGACCTATGAATAAATAGTTGTGGTATGATTGTTATCATAGGGATACAGTAATTATCATTAGATGGTATTAGTTGTTGAAAATGCCCTCAATTGGGACACAAAATCTCACCAACCCCCGTCCCTCCCGGGCGCGTGCAGACCAGAGCAATATGCTGAGGCAAGATGAGAGGGAAACCCTATTTTTGTTAGATGTTGCTGTGTGTCAGCCATGCATCCCAGCTTCCAGCATGTGTCCTGCCCAATTGAGGGCATTTTCAACAACTAATACCATCTAATGATAATTACTGTATCCCTATGATAACAATCATACCAGCAACAATGTCCATTGCTATCTCAATTTGGAAGTGTTTAAATAATTCAACGTAACATCTTAGAAACGAAGTGCTCTTTTTTGCTACATCCCTGAAGAAGGACAAAAATAGTACTTACTCTGAAACGCGTTGAGTGTGAACAAGAGCCCTCGTACAATTTAGTATTCTGTAACAATACTGTTATCTATTGCTTCTGTATCATGTCTCGTTGAATTTATGTTGTAATATGTTTTTAATCTATGCTATGTTAAAATAAATCTTTTTTACTTTATATATTTCGTTATACCTACTCACTACTTGATAATTGTGAGCAAGTGTCGGTAAAGTCCACCCAGGGGAACTATTTTTTCTCACATATACGTAATTATTGGATGTGGCACGGCTCTCTTTGGGCCTAGGGAAGCTAATCACCCTATTTAAGTTTTATTATATATTGCAGCTTAACAATCATTAGATGAGGTTTATGCATCCGTTTTCTATTTTCAGGCTTTTCCCCTCTGTTTTCACCTTATAACCTGGCCAGTAACACACCTCTTGTATTAGTGAAACACAGCTCAATATAGTATATGCATTAGCAGCCAAGGAATAGAAAAAGTATTGAACATAAGGATAGTCCAAGGATGCTGAATCCATAAACAGCAATTTGAAGCAATCCAACTATGGCATGGGTTCCATCTGTGTATGCAGACACAGTGAACTCTGGCTCACTCTATCACCCCTTTTTGTTGGTGAAGTTCCTAATAACAGCTGGTATACATTCAGAGCAGCCTTGCATGATGGCATTAAAAGCGGTTTGTCACAGGTGTCAGGACTTCAACAGGACAGACTCATCAAAGTCTCTTTTAACAACAACATTATATGTTCATGTGCCCCTCCCTCCCCTTGTGATCTTTTCAAGCTAACGCATATGCAGACCAGAGAGTATATGAAAGCGTGTATGAAAAACTTTTTTGTTTATGCACAGGCATCATTGTATGGCCATTGAAGGTATCCACTGGGATAAATGAAACTTGAGGGGCCAAGGATGAACGTGTTCATTTTTAAAACAGTGACATCCTTTTTAATCTGAAGATCTGGGAAATCACTTCCCTCGTTACTGTATTTGTTACTATTGTTACTATTGAGGTCATCAATGAATTGAATCAACTGTCCGGGCCCCCCCCCTCCATGCCACCAGCACTTCATCTATGCAGCGAATCCACATAAGAACATGCTCACCAAACCCACACATGCTATACACCTTTGTCTGCTCCCAATAGCCCAAGTGCAGGTATGCGAGGGTCAGTGCACAAGCTGCTGTCATCGTCACACTTCATTTAGCAACCAGTTTTAATGTTTTGCAAGTGTGTGCACATGTGTAATGTAGTAGTGAACAAGCACAGTATGAATGGTGTGGTATGGATCACATGAAAATAAATTATCTCAAACTTCTTTGTATGGCTAATCCAAAATTATACCTGCCTTTGCATTGCAGCTACCATGAGGCCCCAGATCTCACTTCTACCTTGTTTGCCCAACACCAGAACAAATTCTTGCTACTTATGGGTATGGAGCACACATACAGGCTTTCTGTATCCCACAGTGCAATGCTTCGTGCCAGTTTGGCCCATTGTCAGGCAAGAGCATGGTCATGTTTGGTGTGGGGGGGCAGGGACTTGATAAGCCTTGTGAAAATTTAAACATGTAGTGGGGAGAAAAGATTAAGGAAAGGACAGGCATGTACTGCAGCAGGTTAGGTTTGAGTTTTGTTTTCCTACAGGGTGACTTACATTTTTTGAAAAGTAGATATTTACAGCTATTATCTTATACTAGTGTTTTGTTCCTAATCTTTCTTTTTGTTCGCATTTAAAGGTATTCTTCCACCACCTTTCACCCCTGACTCCAGAACTGTCTATGCAAAGGATATTCAGGATGTTGGGGCGTTTTCAACAGTTAAAGGGGTCAACGTTGAAGAAAATGACAAGAAGTTCTTTGATGAGTTTGCTTCAGGCAATATCCCTATACCATGGCAGGAGGAAATGATTGAGACTGGCATTTATGATGAAATAAATGCAGAATTAAATGATGTCAGAAGAAATTCCACAGCTAATGACAACTCGGCTAAGTCTGGAGTATGTCGAATTGCATAGAAGATCTGCAAGTTTTGTAATGACATAGAAGAGAAATAACTAACTTGTATTTTTGTTGGTCTCTTGTGTGAACTGCACATTCTGCTGTGAGAAGATTCAGGCCTGCAAAGCACTTAATTAGAGATATTAGATTTTTAGCTAATAGTGGCTGTTTGTTTTCTTTTTATCCACATACAAAGTAAAATGTACATATGGAACCACTCATGAAAAGACTACAGGCAACAATCATGGTGTTGACAGTTGTAAAAGCTGCTAGTCATTTTATCATGAAAATTATACGTATGGACATCATATGTAGGGTTGCAATTATGTGCTCCTCCAAATCGTGACAGGTTACCTTCATTTTATTTTTTAAGTTACGATTTTTTTCTAATTTGTGAATGTTAGGGTTCTCTTCTATAATACATATCTTATTTAAACAGTATTGATTTAATCACCAAAATAAACTTAAGTACTACTAGATCTAGGGTGGTGTCCTTGTTGAAGTTTTGATTACAATTCAGAATAAGTTGGCATTGTCTTGCCTCATGCCAAGGGCTGGTCTGCTCTAGGTATAGTGGTAGTAGGCATGTACATTTATAAAATATATATCTGAACCTTAACTTTTACCATACTGTAATGTTTACTTAACCCCTTTTTCATTTAAATTCTGAAATGTTGCTACAAATACTGCTTTATTTCCTTGATTACCTTGCTAGCATAAAGTTAAACATTTTAAAAAGTAGGTGTTCATCTATAGGACATGGAAAGAGCAAAACACATTTTTTGGCCAGGGGAGATTATGTCTTTAATATTTTTTTCAGTTTTATATAGTTTATATATAGTTTGTGTTATAGTAACACAAATAATGCACTATTGTTACCAAACCCTAATATTTAGCTTCTGGAAAAGGCTGTGTTCAACACTAGATTTATTTAACAGGAAATAAAAATGTCAGTTTCAGTTCTTTATAACTAACAGAAGTTAGCTGAGAATCTACAGAGGATAATTATAGGCTTCTATTAATATTGATATAATATAACTTTTGTATGGGTGTTAATTTGTTCATCAGTAAAAATGGCAACATTCGTCTTAATGACATGGGCTGCCTTTTACTAAACATTCAAACTGAAATGGCTACTAATTGTCTTTTGTTAGGTACAAGAATTTAAATTGTTGATGCTTGTCTCATGAGCTTTAAATAAATATATAATTTGTATATACATATTAAAATTATTTTTAAAACATGAAGTATATAGCTAGATTATGCTATTTTACTGATTTTTTTTTTGTCAAAGTTGACATGTTAGAAATATTTATTTTCCTAATCTGTTTCTTATAAATATAACCAGCATGTATGTGAGTGCCGCACTAGTTTTCATTATAGATGCTTTGAATCTAATCGTTTTTATTTTGGTTGGCATGTGCATTTGACATGTAATCTGAAAATAGCTGCTTTTATACGGCTCAATACAATGTATAGAAGGTGAAATATAAACCATTTCAAACGTTGAAATAAAAAAATAGAAAACATGTTTTTTTTTAAGCCATTAGAAGTTGTCAGTTAACTTCTGTTTATCTCACAGAAGGTAGTTCCTTAACATTTATATAATATAGAAAAAAAAATAAACTGGTATGCTAGTTTTGGATGAGACAAATGTTATCACATCTGAAAATGAATTTATAACACCAAAAGCTCTAACATAATCTTTGACCTAAACCCTAAGCTATACAATAAATTTACCTATCCAACCCTAAATTAAAACCTAAACCTACCTACATTAACCCTTAAAACTAACCTAAACTCATAACCAAAAACTTTATACATAAATTTATAGCATAAACAATTGCCAGACAAAAGCTATATTGCGATTTTATGTTATTAAAGTTACCTTTCTGCAACTTCTGTATTTTTCTGTTAGATTTACTGCACTATGGCAACCTGAAGGTGTTCTGTACATCCATTGGTGTACCCTAGAAATGTAATCTCTTGCTTGTCTGATTGACTCCCCCCCCTGCAATAGGAATTTCAGTTTTGGTGAAATATTCCAAAGGGAATACATATTTCTAAATGGATGCCGATGCAGATTTTCCAGGTGATTATAATGAACCAGACGCTCCCATTCAGATCTATAAAAGACATTAGCTACCATATTTTTCGCTCCATAAGACACACCTAGGTTTTAAAGGGGGAAAACAAGAAAGTAAAATATTCTGCACCAAATGCTGCTGATTTGGAGCACAGGAGAGGATGCCCACATCCCCAATTAATATACTATAGTTTGTTACATACACAACCAATCAAAGCTGATACCTAAAAATAGGCATCTATCAAGTGTGCCAGATAGTTTCCAGGCAGCAAACAAATATCCTCCTGTCACCAAATTCAGTCTATATACAGTTCATAGGAAATATCACCATCTTATAACAAATTCACCATGCAGGCTGTGAGCACAGCACTGCAGGTGCAGTCTGATAAAGAAAGACCTGAGAATGACTAGATACCTGTCGCCATGTACACAAATTACATGATCACTCCAGCAGAGGACACGCTGGAGATGCCGGCCTCTTGTATCCCCGCTCGATTTGACGTCACTGATCAAGAAGAGACGGAAAATCGTCACTGCACGTGTGCCAGTGACATGAACCCAGCCAGCCTACAGGACCCAGAAGACATAGCGGGGAAAGGAGAGGGGAGGTGCCCGACATTGTAACATGGCGACGGCTGGTCAGTATTTGCTCCATAAGATGCACAGGCATTTCCCCTCTTTTTTTTGGGGGTGGGGGAGTGCATCTTATGGAGCGAAAAATACAGTATATCTTTGGAGCAGAAAAAAGTAGGACTCTGCTACAAAGTGTGTTACAATCCTTGAAATCAATATAGACCATTCAGGAAGTTTTTTTTATCTCAGCAAGTGGAATTACACTTCAGTTCTAATTCTACCCCTAAGCTTAACTCTTAAATGAACCCTGTGCTTTACCCCTGCAGAGTTATATTTTACTGGTGAGAGCAAAGACAGGAAGCCCGGTTTAACCTAGAATTTGAAACTGAGATCAGTGACAGTGCTGGGTACTTAGCCATCAAGCACTAGTGCTGTCATGTGGCAAAAAAGAGATTAAATTCTCCCCCATACCGAGAAATACTGGGTATTTTTCCTCACTTACACCAGCTGAACTCTGCATGAGCAAATCACAGGTTTACATTAAAAGGAATGTACGGATTATTCAGGAGAAAAAACTATCCACGTCTTCACCAGGAGTCTACATCCAAACCTCATTCACACCTATTCTGAAGTGTGTTTCTAGAAGAGCTATAATGTTGGACAGCATATTTTCATGTTATTCTAATGTGCAACCCTCAGAAAAAGTACAAGAGCTTGTTTGGAAATAGTCATGTATTTTTGGGCTTAATAGAGGTGAGCGCATAAAAATCAACTAAAATGTGGGTAATGTAAGCTTTTTGCACAAACTTGCAGATTTGCCTAGATTTTAATCTTGAAAGGATATGTAGTTTTAGCCAAATCAGCTTCATTGAAATTGACCAACCATGTGCTGCCAGTAAAGGAAGGTAAAACCTTATCTTTAGTCAAATTGTTCTTTCACACTGCCCATCTTGTACAGTATTTACAGCAACTGTAGGAACCTCAGCTGTAGAAATGGAATATTGGCCAGGAACATAGGGAGTTATAGCCACCCAACAACAGCTTTCTGGTCTCCGTCCTTTTTACTGGCTGGACAGAGTGAAGCAACATTTATGTTTACCTGTCAGAATCATAGGATGGATAATTAGTGTCGCAGCATGGTGGTAAACGTCACATGCTTTAAAGCAAATACATTCCAACTGTCATCTAGGCTATGATAACATTTTATTGACGAGCAATGTCTTCATTTGCATCATGGTTCTTTAAATGCTTTTATTAGCAAGTGATTAAAGTGTTTTATTCTCCATTTTAAAGTGGATCTAACACCATTGTTTTCTTTTACAGCTATATTAGTTTTATGTAAATATTACAAAATGCATGTGCAAACAGTTATCTCTTAAGGGTTTCTTCCAGATTCTATAATGGTGTTAGTAGCAGAGCACCTATATGACAAAGATATTACCTTATTGCTTATCAATTTAAAGCCCATCCTTAGACAAAAATGAAGGTCCGTGCCACCCCTCTCTCCCACTCCCCTATTTTTTTTTAAACCCCTTTTAACTGTGTTTTACTCACGTAAATGCATCATCTGGGCTCCTCATTGGTGCTATTTCCAGGTGCAGGAATTGTAATACAGCACTACCCAAGCTGGCTAGTCCCCTGCATTCCCGTTATGCTGACAAACTCCCTTGCAGATTCTTTTCTGTATCATGATAGGACATTGGTGCTGGACAGCTAATTGGGACAGCTAATTGGGAATATCCCTTTCATCCACCTTCTTGTCAATGAGTGAATAGGCGTTTGGTGTATGAGGATGTTGCATTTCATGGACTTTTGGGCATGCTGAATCATCATAACATAATTGTTTTTATTTGGACTAAATAAGTCCTGCTTGAACTAAATGTTGTCTAACAAAGGCAATTTATATCATCATAAAGCAAGGCACGCCTATCCAATTGTTTGTTTCATAATTATAAGGAGAACTGTTGAGAGGGGGAAGACCTCTGCACATGTTCCTCAACACAGAAATTAACTCAGCAGAATCATTTCATCTAGTGATGAATCAGTGATTTGTAGTCCATCATTGTGACAATGTTTGGGGAAATGAATACGCTCTTTACTTTTCAATACACAATCAAAAACTAATATATTAATGTCACTGTGTTGCAGGCATATAAAGAAAAAAAATCATCTAAAACTTTAGTAATTTTTGTAAAAGAAATAATTTTTCCATTTGGATTGAAACTACTATTTTAATCAAGCAGTCCTTGACCTGACATATATTTTTTAATTGAGGGCATCCTCAGCTCAACTGTTACTTTATAATATTACTTTATAATATAGGAAATGTACTGGGACACAACAATTTTTTAAGATGCCTTTTGATATTAGTTGTTTTGCTGAGACATATTGTGATTTTTTTTTATGCTGCTAGTAGTGATTTTTATCTTTTGTTTCTGTGTAGCAAAATAGAGATTTCATATAACCTTTTCAATGTGCGTGAGAGTGGACTACTGTGTACACAATAGTTTTCAGAAAGATATCTAACAGGGCTATTATCTTACCAGAAACGTGGTGCTTAAACGGAAACTTAAAGTGGATATGGAAATGGTTAGCAATCAGCATTTAATAGAGATTTGCACCTTTACATAGATTTGCTTTGTTAAACATTCTTCCTGCAACATCCCAAATGAATTGTTCCAACCCAGGAATTGCCTTCAGTTATGTTGAGTCTTGTATAGTCCTGTATAGAGAAAACATGGTGATTCAACCCTTCCCTACAACAAAAAAACAGCTCAGCTTGTACTCACTTTTATCACCTCATGAAAAAAATAACGATAAAAAAAAAAAATCAAATACCCTGTGTATTTAGGGGAAACAAAAAAGCAACAACAACAAAAAAAAGAAATAAAGCTGAACTCCAGGCAGTCATAAAAGACACAAATGCAAATCTCATTTATTAAAAATTACCTATGAATGGGCTGCCTATGCTCCATAACACAAGAAAAACTGGACCTGCAGCAAAAATTGAATGCAACACACAGTATGTGCATTGCAGTACTCTGTATTGCAGGTCCATCAGCTCCTACTGTATTTGGGTTTTGGGGTCCTATTTGGAATGAATGGCACTGCATTACATTGCACAGAGTTGCGTGCATTACCATGCAATGTTTTCACGGCATGTTGGTACAACACATAGGTGGTAAATAAGTCTAGATGTATATCTACTGTAGGTACCTGAGCTTGACTTGGCATGAGCTTTTTACAATCACCCATACAGCAGCACTCAGACTGGGAGAAATAGGGGCAAGACTGGGAAAAAATCAAGTGTGCTACACGCAGATTTCCTGATAAGGAACATGCAAATAGGAAAAGAGAGCGAGCAAAGGGATCACCTCACCTCGCCTGCTGCTATTCCTTAACTGTCCAGTCAGCAGACAGTGGTGTTATCCACCTGCTGTGCTGTGTGAGGGCACTTTATACATCTCAGGAATGTGTAGAGAGAAATATAAACTTTTTTAGCAGGTAAAACAGCTTTCATATATTTATATAATCTATATAATTAGGGAGGGGACGGGGAGGAGCCTCGACACATATCGGTGCCCACGTCGGAGAGCTGGGATCTCTCCTGACCTACCCCCTCACTGCTGCCTATTGCCTGATGCCTGACACCTGAGGTTGTGAAGGAGCCGTGACGCTGAAAGGAGAGTAGAGGAGGAAAGTGCATGGCTCTGTGGGATACTAGCCTTTAGCCTCCCCCCTCCCCTGTGAGATGTTCTCAGACTCCTGACTCCCGGGCTTACCGCCCCCCGTTCTCGGACCATGCTTTGAGGCTTTCCTGGGAAGCTGCTGCTGCCGCATGTTCCTGGATTGCGCTGGCCATGTGTGGAGCCACTGCTGTGGGTGGCTGAATATCTGCTGTTCCCCCCTCTGAGCCTGCTGGTGCTTGTCCTTGGATCTTGCCCCAGCTGGGGAGCAGGGGCAAGATCCTTCGGTGCGGGGAGATTGTTAGGACCCCTGGAACAGGTGATAGATGCCCAGGGAAACGCTGGAAGAGAAGCTTGAGTGCTGATGTCCAGATACAGCCACAACCCCGCCTGCAGGCTCCTATGGATTACTGACACCACAGCTCTGCCTATGGGACCTAGGTAAATTCAGGAGAGAAGCAGAACAACCTGGAGGTCGGTAGAAATATTTCTCTTTTTTTTGTGATATTGACTCTGCAGTTCTGGATTTATACTTCCCTGCATATTGCTTTGCACTTTGCTGAATATTACTGAAGTGTTTAGCCCTGCTTGCCCTCTCTGAAGTGACTTATATGAGTGCTCTGAGCCCCTCATCTACCTAATCTCTTTTGTTATCCCTATTTGAGCATTGCTCAGTATGGACCGGTTGTGACATATAGAGAGTGGGCTGTGAGGCAGCAAGGGGGGAGCAGGACTGTGTAATTTTTTTTCTCCTCTCTTGGATAAACCTGAAGGACTTTCGATGTACTTGCATCGATCGAGAGGGGTTAACAGGCTAAAGCATACACAGCCGCACTGCCTGGAAAACATCCTCGCCTTTGACGAGCTCGTTGGAAGCATAACCCTCAGATATATTTTATACTCTTTTTTAAAGCAAAGATGGTAGGCAAAGCGAATAAAACTGGAGCAGCCAAAGGAGCCCAGACCGCCCCTAGCCCAGGAGGCATCCAGCGGTATATGTCAGCAGAAACTAGTATACCCGGGGGGGGATTTGGTACCCCCAGACAGGGGGTAACAGTTCAGTGGGGGGCTGGCAAGCAAAAAACAGCAGAGAATGTGAAGCCAAGATGGGGAGAGCTAATGATTCTACTGTGACGTGACCAAGAAGTGCTGGGGGTAACGCTTCAGGGGCCCTTAAAACACAAAGCGGGGAGCAAAAAAGGAGAGGAGGAGGCACAGAACTATTAGCGGAGGAGAAAGTAAGGCCGGGGAAGCCCAGATAAGCATACCTCAAATTAAAGAGATCTTGGTGGAGATGTTGGTTAAGGTAGAGGGATCATTGAAAACAGATATTGCGGCAGTCCAGTCAGACATTGGACAGGTCTTAGGATGAGTGAAAGAGCTGGAAGAGAGGCTGGATATGTACAATCAAAAACTAGAAGAGATGAATGAGCAGATGAGGTCTCTGCAGAGAGCCAATAGATCTCTCTCATATAAAATGGAGGACCAAGAAAATCAAAGCCGATGCAAAAATCTACGCATTAGAGGCCTCCCAGAGAAGTACAAAGATGAGGAGTTAACAGGCGTTATGGGAGGGTTATTCAATCCTATGCTAGGAAAAGAAACTACAGAAATACTAAAAATAGATTGATTAATAGAGTGCATAGGATCACAAGATATCAAACTCAAGCTACAGACACCCCTACAGATGTGATAGTGAGGTTTCATTATATGGAGGAAAAAATCGATAATCATGGAAAAAATAAGGGGGTTGACAAGAATCTCTTATGAAGGAACAGACCTGCAGATATTTATGGACTTATCAGGGGACACTCTGACCAGAAGAAGGCTTTTAAAGCCATTGAATGAGCAAATGCGGACATCCAATATCCCATATCGCTGGGGTTTTCCAGCTTGCCTTAAAGTAAAAAAGTTGGATGCACTGCAGTACTGAGATTCCCTGAAGATCTTGAGCAGTGGTTCTCAACATGGGGGTCGAATGACGTTTTGCCAGGGGTCACGAAATCCTGGGCTGTTCCTGAAGCCCGCACCGCTCTCCCAGCATTTTTGCGGCCACACAGCGGGCTGGCCATTGAGCCTGTGGAAGCCCAGCTGGACTGTTTCTGGAGCCCGCGGCTGCCCACTCAGCCTCTTCCCAGCCGCTCATTCAGTTCACAGCATGGCTGGGGGGCAGAGACTAGAGGTCAGCTGACTGGTGAGGAATGTAAAGTGGGAGGGGCTGGTGGAGACCCTATCTCCTGATTTCGGCATAGGCGTCACTGCTGCGAGACACCACAGAGCTGGAGACACAGTGAAGCCGGATACACAGTGAGTTACTCCACCTGTGATTAGAGTTGCCATTAAAAGTCCCCACTACAGTTCTCAGATCAGCAGATGACCTTGATCAAGAGCACCTAAGTTGACTGATCAGAACTCCCCCCAGCACTGCCACTCATCCCATTCCCCCCCACCCCCCAAGGCATAAGAGAAGGAGTAAAAATAGAGAACATATGGAAGGGAGAGGAAAAGAGGGTGTGGGAACAAAGAAAAAGGGAGAGAATAAGAAAAAGACGGCTAGAGAGAGGGATAGGGAAAAAAAACAAGAAAATAGGATAGAGAGAGATAAAAGGGAAAGAAAGGAGAACCAAGAAAGTGGTACACCCTAAAATGCACCATATTGCCCTGTACACATGATCGGACTTTCCGATGGAAAATGTGCGATCGGAGCTTGTTGTCGGAAATTCCGACCGTGTGTAGGCACCATCAGACTTTTTCCATCAGAATTTCCGACACACAAAGTTTGAGAGCTGGATCTAAAATTTTTCAACAACAAAATCCTTTGTCGTAAATTCCGACGCACAAAGTTCTATGCATGCTCAGAACCAGGCAGAAGAGCTGCACTGGCTAATGAACTTAATTTTTCTCGGCTCGTCGTCCGTGTTGTAGGTTACCGCGTTCTTGACGTTCGGAATTTCCGACCAACTTTGTGTGACCGTGTGTATGCAAGACAAATTTGAGCCAACATCCATCGGGAAAAATCAGATGGATTTTGTTGTCGGAATGTCCGATCGTGTGTACAGGGCATAAGGGGTTTTAATACTCTACTAGGGGAAGGGACTCAGGGAGCGCTAAATGTTTGTGGGTTAGGGGCGCAAATTGCTTGTCTTACCTTGGGTGCTGACAACCCACGCTACGACAATAATTTTACTGATAGGGGTCCCCACAACTTGGGAAAATTTATCAAGGGGTCACAGCACTAGGAAGGTTGAGAACCACTGATCTAGAGGATTTCTGTACTAAGCTGAATCTCCACCCTCTACCATTACCAGGATGGGAAGAAAGTACAGGAACATCATGGGCCCCAAGAAATACAAGATGGACTTGTAGGGTGGCTGAGGGAAAAAGGACGAGGAGGAATTATTGATTAATGTACTAACAATGAGAGATATTTAAAGAATTTAGAGGCCTGAGAGTAGTCTAAGAACAGAAGATGAAAAGAAAGAAAGGGGTACAATGGGGGGGAGGAAAAGGGCAAAGGGTAGGATGGCAGTGGTGGGGGGAGGGGGTGTGGAGGGGTTGGGGTCCAGCGGGGGGAGTGTTTGGATGTGTCGAGAGTGGTGCCCCATTGGAGGTATGGTCATTAGGCGACACCTTGACAGGGATCGCCTGCTTCGTACAGTGAACAAGGGATGGAGACTTGTCCAGTCCTCTACAGAATTATTCTCCCTGAGAGGATGGGTGGGGGTGGTAGGGTGGGGGGGGTGAGGTGTTGCATTTTTTCCCCTTTTTTTCTCTCTCTCTCTCTCACTTGCTCGCTCTCTCTTTCCTGGGACACCAAGGGGAAGGAGGGTCTGACAGGTGCTCCTTTTGATGAATCATGACTACAATAAACTTAGTGACCTATAATGTGAGAGGTTTCAATATCCCTAGTAAAGGTATAAGGTAAGTAAAGAAATGCATTTTTATGGGGAGAATGTGGTTTGCCTCCAGGAAATGCACATCACACATGCCTCTGGGTGCAGATTCTCTTCGCACTTGTTCCCCATGTGGTTTTATTGTGATTTAACATCTAGCCACTCCCGGGGAGTAGCCATAGGTTTTGATAAAGCTATGGTATTCGTCGTAAAGGAGCAGCTGGCAGATCCCAAAGGAAGGTTTCTTTTCATAAAAGGGAAGTTGTTTAATATGGATTGTACTTTTGCAAGCATTTACTCCCGAAATAGGGAACCAGATACGTTCCTTAGGAAAACCCTGAAAAAAACTTGGTATTCAAAGAAGGTAAACTTATGATAGCAGGAGATCTTAACCTGAGTATAGATCCAGGGGCAGATACCATAGGGGGGCCCACCTCATTTTTCAGCTCAGAGGCAGAGGGAAATAAAGAGATTATTATTAGAGTGTCAGCTTGTGGATGCATGGAGGATTAGACAACCAGAGATTCGGGATCATACATTTTATTCCTCAGTGCATGGGTCATTCTCAAGGATTGATTATGTGTTAATAGAACACCAATTGCTACCCTCTCTTAAAAATGGCGATATAAAAACAATTACTCTTTCAGACCATGCCCCAGTAGGTAGAAATACTGGCAGGTCCCCCTGCAGGAAAGAGTTAGAAACTAAATGACTCTCTTATTCAGGATCCTGAGATAATTAAGAACATAGAGCAGGAGCTAGAAGGTTTTTTTCTAATAATGATACATCAGAAAGCCCACGGTTCATTCTGTGGAAATCACATAAGGCTTACATAAGGAGAATATTAATAGGGGTGGGAGCAGGAAGGAAGAGAGAACAGAGGAAGAAAATTAGCATCCTTTATAGGGAGATACAGGATTTAGAACAAATTATGAGACCTAAGGGTATCCCAGAGAAACAAGAACTAAAAAAAAAGAAAAAAAAGATGAGCTAGCAGAATTACTAGAACAGGAGAAAAAAACGCGCATTTCACATAGATAATAAAGTAAGGTATCAATGGGGTAATAAATCTGGGAAATGGTTGGCTATAGCAGTAAGAGGAAAAAAAATGCATTCTTTATCCCTAAAATTAAAAACGACAAAGGGGAGATGGTGCATTCATCCCCTGAAATAGCCAAGGTATTCCACTCATATTACAGTTTGCTGTATAATGTGAGACCAAAGGGGAAGGACGGAGGTGGACGAGGGGAGAATTTGGAAGTTCAAGAGTACCTGCGGGGCCTAGACCTTCCCATAGTGCCTAAGGAGGAGTTGGAACAACTAGAGGCTCAGATTACAGAGGAAGATTACAGAGGAAGTGTTGAGAGCAATAATGAATATGGTCCTGGGGAAGAGCCTGGGTACTCTATTTTATAATATAAAAGATTCCAAAAGCTCCTGATTCCTAAACTATGCGATTACCTGAATATGCTGGCAGAAGGAGAGAATTTACGGGAGGAGTCACTGCTGACTTATATAACTCTTATTTTGAAGGAGGGGAAGGACCCAGGTGCTCCTGTGAGCTATAGACCGATATCTCTGTTAAATACAGACATAAAGATCTTCACTAAAATAATCACAGAGAAATTAAAAGCATTGCTACCAAGATGGATTCATAATGACCAGGTAGGGTTTGTGACGGGGAGAGAGGGGAGGGATGACTGCCTGAAGTCCCTGTTCCTGATACATGAAGTAAGAGGGAAGGAGACCCCAGTCATATTGCTGTCAATAGATGCCGAAAAGGCCTTTGACAGGGTGGACTTGGGTTTTATGTTTGGAACACTACGACATCTAGGTGTGAGGGAAAGGATGATGCGATGGATAAGTGCTTTCTATCATCAGCCAATGGCTAAAATTAGAATCAATGGGAATCTATCCCCTCCCTCAAACTACTTAATGGGAAAAGGCAGGGATGCCCCCTCTCTCCAATGCTGTTCGTAATAGCATTGGAACTCCTGTTAGCTGTGATCCGCAAAACATGGATATCAGAGGAGTGAGAGTAGGGGATAGGGAGAAAAAGGTTGTCTGCATACGCGGATGATCTGCTTTTTTATATTTCCAATCCCAGATTAGCAATCCCAAGTGTGTTAGAGGAGTTGGGTCGATACGGGAAGCTAACAAACTTTAAAATCAATATGTCTAAATCAGAAATTCAGAATATAACTACCCCAAGGAAAGAACAGCAGGCAATCCAACCTAAATTCCTCTTTGTATAGTGCAGGGAGGAACTGGGATACTTGGGAATAAAGTTAACTGCATCTTTAGCAGCTTTGTACAAGGCTAATTATATCCCAATGCTCAACAAGATTAAGGAACTACCGATTTACAACTGCGACATGAACTCCTCTCCTGGATAGGTAGAATAAACGCATTGAAAATGAACATCTTGCCAAACAAGATATATATTTCAAATGATTCCAATAACACTGCCCCAGGAATATTTCAGGAAATTAAGATCTATGGTATTAAAATATATATGGGCACACAAAGGCCTAGGATTTCATATGCAACATTAGTGAAGGAAAAGACGGGGGGGGGTGATTTATGTTTTATTTATTTATTTATTTATTTTTTATTATTTTTTAATTATTTTTTTCTTTAGGGGAAGGGATAGGGGACACAAATCAAATGAAACGATGCAAGAATGTAACTGAAACATAGAAATGTGTTTTTTATTGTGTATTTGTTTGTGTTTTTTTTTAATTACAATAATAAAAATATTTATTAATAATATTTAAAAAAATAATCTATGTAGTTAGCTGTTTGCCTGGAGTTCAGATTCAAAAATGAAAAAATGCATATTTAAATTTAAATGTATTTTTTCATTTTGTGTAGAGTAGTGTGTACTTTTGCCCTTGGCATGCTTTTTCTGTTGTAAGATGGATTTCCCCTGGGTCTTGAAAGATTTCATGTAAAGGGAAGTAAAGGAAAATCTCTCTAGGAGTCAGACAAAAAAACACATGAATTTTTACCAATACCCACTGAACCCAAACCCCAAAAAGTATATTTTGAATAAAGATACTAAGATACATTGCATCCAGGAAAGTATTCACGGCTCTTCTCTTTTTCCACATTTTGTTATGTTACAGCCTTATTCCAAATGGATTAAATTCATTATTTTCCTCAAAATTCTACAAACAATACCCCTTAATGACAATGTGAAAGAAGTTTGAAAGCTTTGCAAATTTATTAAAAATAAAAAACAAAAAAATCCCATGTACATAAGTATTCACAGCCTTTGCCATGACACTCAAAAATGAGCTCAGGTGCATCCAGTTTCCACTGATCCTTGAGATGTTTCTACAACTTAATTGGAGTCCACCTGTGGTATACTCAGTTGATTGGACATGATTTGGAAAGGTACACACCTGTTTATATAAGGTCCCACAGTTAACAGTGCATGTCAGAGCACAAAGCAAGCCGTGAAGTCCAAATAATTGTCTGTTGACCTCCGAGACAGGATTGTATCAGGGGAACAGATCTGAGGAAGGGTACAAAAAAATTTCTGCAGCATTGAAGGTCCCAATGAGCACAGTGGACTCCATCATCCGTAAATGGAAGGAGTTTGGAATCACCAGGACTCTTCCTAGAGTAGGGCACCCAGCCAAACTGAGCGATCAGGGGAGAAGGTCCTTAGTCAGGGAGGCAACCAAGAACCCGATGGTCACTCTAACAGAGCTCCAGCGTTTCTCTGCGGAGAGAGGAGAACCTTCCAGAGAAACAACCATCTCTGCAGCACTCCACCGATCAGGCCTGTATATTAGAGTGGTCATACGGAAGCCACTCCTCAGTAAAAGGTACATGGCAGCCTACCTGGAGTTTGCCAAAAGACACCTGAACAACTCTCAGACCATAAGAAACAAATTTCTCTGGTCTGATGAAACAAAGATTGAACTCTTTGGCCTGAATGGCAAGCATCATGTCTGGAGGAAACCAAGCACCGCTCATCACCTGGTCAATACAATCCCTACAGTGAAGCATGGTGGTGGCAGCATTATGCTGTAGGTATGTTTTTCAGCAGCATGAACTGGGAGACTAGTCAGGATCGAGAGAAAGATGAATGCAGCATTGTACTTAGACATCATTGATGAAAACCTGCTCCAGAGTGCTCTGGACCACAGACTGGGATGAAGGTTCATCTTCCAAAAGGACAAGGACCCTAAGCACACAGCCAAGATAACAAAAGAGTGGCTATGGGACAACTCTGTGAATGTCCTTGAATGGCCCAGCCAGAGCCCAGATTTATGCCTGATTGAACATCTCTGGAGAGATCTGAAAATGGTTGTGCACCGACGCTTCACATCCAACTTGATGGAGCCAGGGCCGGACTGGCCAACCGGGATACCGGGAAATCCCCCGGTGGGCCGGTGGTCTGGCTACCCCTGCGGCCGCCGGCCGCTGTGAGGGCAGCGGCGCCTGAAAGAAAAATGGCTGCGGGGGCCGGGCCGACGTGCAACTGCGCAGGCGCCAGCGCTGTTCCGAGGTTGGCCGTGCTCGGGAAAACCCGTACACGCTCGGCAATTTTCGGAAGTGCGGGCGCAGTGACACGATGGCGCCGAGCGGCGCCATTTTTAAAGGTAAAGCGGTTGCAGCGCTCAGTGTCTGGCGTCTGGTGGCCTGTGCCTCTCCCTGCGTCCCCCCACAGCATCTGACCTCCTGCCCGCCCCCCCCTGCAGCCTCTGATCACCTGTCCCCCCCCTGCAGCCTCTGATCACCTGTCCCCCCCCCTGCAGCCTCTGATCACCTGTCCCCCCCCTGCAGCCTCTGACCACCTGTCCCCCCCTGCAGCCTCTGACCACCTGTCCCCCCCCTGCAGCCTCTGACCACCTGTCCCCCCCCTGCAGCCTCTGACCTCCTGCCCCCCCCTGCAGCCTCTGACCTCCTGCCCCCCCCCTGCAGCCTCTGACCACCTGTCCCCCCCCTGCAGCCTCTGACCACCTGTCCCCCCCTGCAGCCTCTGACCTCCTGTCCCCCCCTGCAGCCTCTGACTTCCTGTTCCCCCCTGCAGCCTCTGACCTCCTGCCCCCCCCTGCAGCCTCTGACCTCCTGCCCCCCCTGCAGCCTCTGACCTCCTGCCCCCCCCCTGCAGCCTCTGACCTCCTGCCCCCCCCTGCAGCCTCTGACCACCTGTCCCCCCCTGCAGCCTCTGACCACCTGTCCCCCCCCTGCAGCCTCTGACCTCTTCTCGTCCCCTCCTCAGCCTTTGACCTCTTCTCGTCCCCTCCTCAGCCTTTGACCTCTTCTCGTCCCCTCCTCAGCCTCTGACCTCTTCTCGTCCCCTCCTTAGCCTCTGACCTCTTCTCGTCCCCTCCTCAGCCTCTGACCTCTTCTCGTCCCCTCCTCAGCCTCTGACCTCTTCTCGTCCCCTCCTCAGCCTCTGACCTCTCCTGTGGTCCCCTCCGCAGCCTCTGACCTCCCCTGCACCATCCGCAGCCTCTGACCTCCCCTGCACCATCCGCAGTCTCTGACCTCCTGTCCCCCCTGCAGCCTCTGACCTCCTGTCCCCCCTGCAGCCTCTGACCTCCTGTCCCCCCTGCAGCCTCTGACCTCCTGCCCCCCCCCTGCAGCCTCTGACCACCTGTCCCCCCCTGCAGCCTCTGACCTCCTGTCCCCCCTGCAGCCTCTGACCACCTGTCCCCCCTGCAGCCTCTGACCACCTGTCCCCCCTGCAGCCTCTGACCTCCTGTTCGCACCCCCCTGCAGCCTCTGACCTCCTGTCATCCCCTCCTCAGCCTCTGACCTCTTCTCGTCCCCTCCTCAGCCTCTGACCTCTTCTCATCCCCTCCTCAGCCTCTGACCTCTTCTCGTCCCCTCCTCAGCCTCTGACCTCTTCTCGTCCCCTCCTCAGCCTCTGACCTCTCTTGTGGTCCCCTCCGCAGCCTCTGACCTCCCCTGCACCATCCGCAGCCTCTGACCTCCCCTGCATCATCCGCAGTCTCTGACCTCCTGTCCCCCCTGCAGCCTCTGACCTCCTGTCCCCCCTGCAGCCTCTGACCTGTCCCCCCTGCAGCCTCTGACCTCCTGCCCCCCCCTGCAGCCTCTGACCTCCTGCCCCCCCCCTGCAGCCTCTGACCTCCTGTCCCCCCCTGCAGCCTCTGACCTCCTGTCCCCCCCTGCAGCCTCTGACCTCCTGTCCCCCCTGCAGCCTCTGACCACCTGTCCCCCCTGCAGCCTCTGACCACCTGTCTCCCCCCTGCAGCCTCTGACCTCCTGTTCGCACCCCCCTGCAGCCTCTGACCTCCTGTCGTCCCCTCCTCAGCCTCTGACCTCTTCTCGTCCCCTCCTCAGCCTCTGACCTCCTGTTGTCCCCTCCTCAGCCTCTGACCTCCTGTCGTCCCCTCCTCAGCCTCTGACCTCCTGTCGTCCCCTCCTCAGCCTCTGACCTCCTGTCGTCCCCTCCTCAGCCCTCCTGTCGTCCCCTCCTCAGCCCTCCTGTCGTCCCCTCCTCAGCCTCTGACCTCCTGTCGTCCCCTCCTCAGCCTCTGACCTCCTGTCATCCCCTCCTCAGCCTCTGACCTCCTGTCGTCCCCTCCTCAGCCTCTGACCTCTTCTGTGGTCCCCTCTGCAGTCTCTGACCACCCCTGCATCATCCGCAGCCTCTGACCACCCCTGCATCATCCGCAGCCTCTGACCTCCCCTGCATCATCCGCAGCCTCTGACCTCCCCTGCATCATCCGCAGCCTCTGACCTCCCATGTACCATCCGCAGCCTCTGACCTCCCATGTACCATCCGCAGCCTCTGACCTCTCCTGTACCATCCGCAGCCTCTGACCTCTCCTGTACCATCCGCAGCCTCTGACCTCTCCTGTACCATCCGCAGCCTCTGACCTCTCCTGTACCATCCGCAGCCTCTGACCTCTCCTGTACCATCCGCAGCCTCTGACCTCTCCTGTACCATCCGCAGCCTCTGACCTCTCTTGTACCATCCGCAGCCTCTGACCTCTCCTGTACCATCCGCAGCCTCTGACCTCTCCTGTATCATCCGCAGCCTCTGACCTCTCCTGTACCATCCGCAGCCTCTGACCTCTCCTGTACCATCCGCAGCCTCTGACCATCTCCTGTCTTATATCACGTCTGCAGTCTGGAGCGGAGTCAACAGTGGGAGTGCCTCAGGGATGGGGGTCATGGGAGAAGTCAGACATGTATAGACTATGGAGAGGAAACTATGGGATAAAACCAGAGCCACCGAGCTGGAGCAGACTGACTGAGCCCTGTACGGTGCACCTGAGAGGAGGTCAGTGACAGCGCCGCCAGGCCTACCTGAGAGGGGGGGGGTCAATACAATATTGTAAGGGGGCACTGATATATAGGTTTCCCCCTATATCAGTAAACCCCCGTACCTTAGTGTTTTCTTTCTGCAGAAGGTGGTCTCTGGTCACCAGAGTCCTCCCCACATTCCCAGAGTTCCCCTTTACATCATAGTCTGCAGGATTCCACCTTACAGTGCAAGGGGGAACTCTGATGTAAAGGGCAATTCTGCAGACCCTGATGTAAGTGAGAACTCTGATGTAAAGGGGAAAGCAATGGACTCTGATATAAGTGGGGTCTCTGGTCACCAGTGCCCCCCTTTTATATCAGAGTTCCCGCTTAGATCATGATCTGCAATGTTCCCCTTTATGTCAGAGTTCCCTTGCACTGTAAAGGGGAATCCTCCTGATGTATGGGGGAACTCTGTGCTGGGTTATATTAATCTGACCTTCATGTAAGAGGATAAATATGGTGTTTGACTTTTGTTTAATTTAACACATTGCTAATAGCAGTTTATAGCTTAAATATTGATATTTGCACTGAAACCTGCCATTTACAGCACCTTTTTTTTGCAGTATCAGTAAAAAATGTGCCAGTAAATGCCATGATTTTTGCCAGTAAAAAAATAAAAAATTGCTTTCTGTTTGTAAATTCCATGTCTCTCTTATCTATAGATAATACACTCTTCAAATGTGCTTTAAAATGCATGGTTTTCCCTTTTGTGAACAAAAAAACAACGACGTTATGCAGTTGGGCTGGTATAAAAATGCTATGGGGCTGGTATGAAATTATTTCCAGGGCTGGTTTTTATTCCCAGTCCGGCCCTGGATGGAGCTTGAGAGGTCCTGCAAAGAAGAATGGGAGAAACTGCCCAAAAATTGGTATGCGAAGCTTGTAGCATCATACACGAAAACACGTGAAGCTGTAATTTGTGCCAAAGGTGCTTCAACAAAGTATTGAGCAAACGCTGAGAATACTTATGTACATGCGTTTTTTTGGTTTTTATTTTTAATAAATTTGCAAAGATTTCAAACTTCTTTCACATTGTCATTATGGGATATTGTTTGTCGATTTTTTAGGGAAATAACAAATTAAATGTATTTTGGAATAAGGCTTTAACATAACAAAACGTGGAAAAAGTGAAGCGCTGTGAATACTTTCCGAATGCACTGTACTCTGTAAATTCTGCTTCACTGTAGGGTTCGATATTTATGAGATATGTAGCATTATGTAAACAATGAAGCAGAACAAAATAGGCATTGATTTACTAAAGGCAGTTGCGCTAGGTCTGAGGGGAAGCTTTGAAATGAGGGAACGCTCTGCTAAGTTCTATCATCCAATCATGTGCAAGCAAAAGTTCTGTTTTTTGGTTTTTCTTGCATGTTTCCCTCAGGTCTAGAGAAACTGCACTTGCAGTGCACAGACTATTTGCCTTTAGTAAATAAACCCCAAAGGCTGATGCCTAGCTCTACAGAACTGTGTAGCTACAGAATCACACATTAACCATGTAGTTTTAAATTAAAATTCAGACTGTCCTGTACAGAGAGACTGTGCCATACAAAGTGCATCACGCAGAATCACTGGGTTATAAAGAAGTCTGCCAAACATCCCCACACTAACCCTTCCTCTCTCTGTCCATAACTAATTTTAAAATATTTTGGCTAGACATACACTATATTGCCAAAAGTATTGGGATGCCTGCCTTTACACACATGAACTTTAAAGTGTTACTAAACCCAGAACCTGCATTCACTATATCAGGTCTCCCACAGTGCGCAGAACATGGAAATGCAATTATTTTAGTAAATATAAACTGATAAATACCCTTTCTCACCAGCAGTATATAGCAGTCTTGTGACTTGTATCAGTTCCTAGTAAAGCTTGTAGGAATTTTCATTCCCCCTGATCCTCTGCTTGGACAGTGCTGTTTGGCCCTGTGCTGATCATATGCACTATTCCAAGAAAAAAAAAACTCTCTAGCAATACACACCAAACTGAACATGTGCAGCCCGTCCCCTGGCTCTGTAAATATCAGATTATTTTTTGGAGACAGTGGAAGAAGAGGAGGATCAGAGAGACAGGATCAAACAGCCTTTATACGCAATGCAGAGGATTAACCCTGTAGGTTCCACAGTGAGTATAACAAACATGCTTTACTGCATATACAGACTGATTTTACTGTTGTGGGTTTAGAAACACTTTAATGGCATCCCAGTCCAAGTTTGTAGGGTTCAATATTGAGTTGGCCCAACCTTTACAGCTATAACGGCTTCAACTCTTCTGGGAAAGCTGTCCACAAGGTTTAGGAGTGTGTCCATGGGAACGTTTAACCATTCTTCCCAAAGGTGTTCTGTGGGGTTGAGGTAGGGACTCTGTGCAGGCCAATCAAGTTCCTCCAAAACAAACTCGCTCATCCACACTATATTGCCAAAAGTATTGGGCCACCCAAGCAAGGTCCATAAAGATATGGATGAGCAAGTTTGGGGTGGAGGAACTTGACTGGCCTACACAGAGTCCAGACCTCAACCTGATAGAACACCTTTGGGATGAATTAGAGCAGAGACTGCGAGCCAGGCCTTCCAACATCAGTGCCTGATCTCAGAAATACGTTTCTAGAAGACAGGACAAACTTTCCCATAGACACACTTCTAAACCTTGTGGACAGCCTTCCTAGAAGAGTTGAAGCTGTTATAGCTGCAAAGGGTGGGCCAACTCAATATTAAACCCTACGGACGAAGACTGGGATACCATTAAGGTTTATGTGTGTGTAAAGGTAGGCGTCCCAATACTTTTGGTAATATAGTGTAACTGTATACTTCAAAAAATCCTGCAACTACAGAAAAATATGTCAGACATCCTTTAAGCTCCCAATTTCCTGTTCAGGCTGACAACACAGTGCCTTTGCTGAAATGATGTTCCAAGTAACGCTGTCAGCCTTGCCTGCTAAACTACAGAATACCAGCTAATCTCATCTCTCCCTGTCCATCGCCACATGCATACACTGATTTCTTTCCCAGCACTGTGTGTATTATCGACATAAAGTTCTGCTCTTGCAAGAATTTTACAAGCCTAGTGATGATGCCACAGGAGGTAATACAAGCCGTTTCTCAATACAGGAACACGGTAAAAGAAAGAATAATGCTGGATCATAGTGGAAGGTGAGTGATGTTTGTGGTAAATCTGGTGAATGTCTGGGCATAAATGTTCTTTGAAAGTCAATCACCACTTCCAGGATCCATATATTAAACATGCATCCTTTACTGGAAATTCATAACTTACTGTATACAAATTTGCAGGCAGGCATTAGAAGAATAACACTCCAAAGGAATGCAAAGCTTTTTCTCCCTATAGCTCCTGTCTACACAACAAATCAATGATGTGCCTCTAATTAAGGAGTTTTGAATTAGGAAATCCTGAACTTGATTAGAAATGTACAAAAGTATTAAAAATGCAGCAAAACAAATGAGGCACTTAATACAACAGGACAGAATCATGACTATAACAACATCGACAACATGTTTGTGTATAGAAATTGTGGGGCGCATGGTTTGGCTGAGCAGGAAGATGGCCGCATAATTCCAGAGCTCCCACCGCTGTCAGCCATTAATCGCTCAGCACAGAGGTAATCTCACCTGAGAACACAACCCGACCATGGGAACGGCGTCCCGACACTCCTCAGCATCACGTTCCCGCTCCCCCAGCGAACAACAAGGGGGCTTGAGCCAGAACATCCCTGGGATGTTCAGGACACAGAGGGGAAACATGGCTTTGTCCCGCCATAGGCTGCCTCAGAATACCTCACAGCCAATATCGGGACCCCCACCCGAACCTCACATGACTGGCCCCTCAATGTCGGGTGACAGTGACAGCCTGCCTCAACAGCACCTCAGTATACAGGATTTAAAAACTTTTGCAGCTGACATAAAGGATACCCTGTCAGCCGCCACCTCGGAGCTGAGGCTGGATATACATGCGCTGGCTGACAGGGTCCATGAGGTAGAAAGAGTCACGGCACATCAGGGCACGGTCCTCCGCAGGACCACCAGGAAAGTGGACACACACACCCTACAACTAAGGGATCTCCAAAGGCACATGGAGGACCTTGACAACAGAGGACGCCACCATAACCTCAGAATCAGGGGGCTGCCTGAATCGGTAGGTGTGGAACAACTCTCCTCCTCAGTTACAAGCCTGTTCAATGGGCTGATAAACAGACAGCCTCAATCTGTGATCGAGATGGAAAGGATCCGCAGGGCCCTCAAGCCCAAGGGGAGAGAGACAGACCCCCCTAGGGACATCATTTGCTGTATTGTGGACTACAAATTAAAAGAGGAAATCCTGAGACAAGCACGGGGCGAACAGCAACTCATACATGAAGGAGTCACCATCCAGATCTTACAGGTTCTATCTGCTATCACGCAAGAAGAACCTATGGATGCACAGGATCCCGTCCAGCCCCAGACATCAGGCTGAACGTCAGGTGAGATCATTAGAAAATCCCTCAAGCCTTCTGCCTACTGCATTAGAAGTTGCCACAGTTGGCACAGTTAAAAACTTTAAGTTCTTTTTTCACTTATACAGACTTTTGCTTTCTTTCAGCTGGACCTCCAATGGCAGTCCATGGTAACATTAACCGGTATTAGTTGATGAAAGGTATTACAGAACTGCTGCCTATACTACCTGAAATCCCAGCTGAATTACCATGACTGTGTTTATTGCTACCCTGACTAGCTGATCTCAGACTCAGAAAGATGGCGACTACCCACACAAAGATGCCTCAGTCTGAACACCACCTTATGCCCAGCGCCTTATACCAGAAGGGGCTCTCACAGCGCTTTAGGGCTCACAACCCCCCTGCACCCAGAAGACGCTCTCCCTCTTGCTGGAAAGCATAACATGCTGACTTAGACAGCTGTTCCGCCTAAGTGAACCTTGAAATGCTTTAATATTGAAACATGGGCAATGTATAATTTAAGTGTGCAGTTGGGGTGCTCCACCCCAGACATGTATAAAATGAGTTTAAGGAGTCAGGGAGCTCAGACTTGTCTCGCTATAGGGATTGCTATTGCGTTAGATGGCGCCGACTTTCGCGCCATCTACGACATAAGAGATTATGTATATAGCTACAAGAACCATGTTTGTTGTACGGGACAGGTTATATATGTTTGAACAGATTTTCAGGATAGCACTAAGGGACAGGCATTATGGAGAACACCCCAACTAACAGGAACCCGCGGGCCTCTTATCCTCCCCTTCTAGGCTGGCCTCAGATGTTATGCTGTATCCTGTGGAGAATAGATATTCCAGACCATATCACTCAGTGGGGGAAGGGAGGGATGATGTGGGAATACTCTGACTCATGGGCTCACCCAAGGGAGGGAGAGATATATATATATGCCACTCCCCTGTCAGACATCTTTTATGCACGGAATGTCCACAGAACTGTTACTTAATCAGAATAAGGGGCCCATCTACCCCGCAACACCTGAGTTGGCACCTCCCTTCCCCCCTATTCTCCTTACAAGCATACAACATACCCTATGGTAGGCTCTGGTACAGAGTACGTAATGATACATACAATACTCCATTTATACACACTCGCAAACCTAGAAGGGATATGTAATAATCCGGGTGGGTTGATGTGTCAAGGACCATGGGTGGGCATTAAATCTATACTCAGACAAGTTGCCTCCTTCAGGGGAAGATGCAGGTGTTTGGTAAAATATTGGTCTTATAAGACCCTCAGCATACCCTCTGACTTTTCCCTATATGATATTACATGTCGCATGGGCACTTCACTCGCCCGAACCCCTTCTACCAAAGCCCGCTGCTAGACACGGGTAGATGCTAGATTACTTCGCTACAACAGGCTGGTTATAGACTATATTGGTATCCAAGTTTTATGTTGTTTACAACCCCTTAGATAACTTACCTTGCAGTTGCAGAGTCTGGACTGATATGTTATTGTTTTACGTGTTATTATTGAAGATATTCCTTCTGACATATGAGTTTGATTTTTCATATGAACTGTGCTTTTTCATTTTGTTAGCATAAAGACACAGGTACCACTTGCTTGTGCCACACTGTACACGGTCCATAACTCTTAGGTCGTAAAATACAGCAGAGACCCGGGACTAAGAACAAAAACAAGGAGACAGGGATATGTCTCTATGCCATGGCTGTAAACTTTCGCCACAGACTTTGAAAGGTCACACATAAACCCGTTATCTCTGCTTTTCTATATTACCTTTGAACTATTTCAGCAATGTACCTATACCCAAATGACATACCTCCACCCTAAGGTACCAACACCTGACAGCGGCAGGTCACTCCACGCTCTTGTAGACTCTTCTCTGCCAGGTCATTTTCAACCCCCACACAGTAGGGCAATACAGTGTTGGCTTACAATTGAGTTGGCCCACACTGGTAGCTCCCTGTAGCTTGTCAGCCCGTCTCATCGTCGAGAAGGCTAGATAGATCCCACCATATACGGCCTAACTAGTAGGTTTAATATCTGGTGGACCCCTTCCCCCTTTTTTTTTTTGTAAAATTAACCACCCCTCACCTCAGTAATGGCGGACTCAGTGGCCCCTAAATTGACACACCGGGATAAGGCTGCACCCTCTTTACAGGTTAAATTGTGCTCGCTCGACATGCGTGGGCTTAACCCCCCCGGAAAAGAGATGTGAATTGCTTTACACATTACAGAAAGCCAAAGCACACATAGCCTTTATACAAGAAACACACTTTCAATCGGGCAATATCCCCAAACTGCCTAATACCCATTTTCCGACAGTTTACCATGCCTCCAATGAAGACTCAAAAACAAATAGAGTCTCAATACTCATATCAAAACATACTCGTCAAACCTCCCTCTAACAGACGTCTACGATTGCCGTGTAGCCACGCCCCAACATGTTTCATCACAAGGACTTAATCATGGGGTTCCTGTGACGAAACATGTGGCGTGGCTACACGGATATCGTAGACGTCTGTTAGAGGGAGGTTTGACGAGTGACGGAGCAGGGACCAGCTAAGGGACGTGAGCTGCGAATGGGTGAGACGATCGCCGTCATTCACACTCCCTGGGTCCGCTGTGGCCGTCCTGTGTCAGTGTTACTGCATGCTCTGTTGTGCTTTGCTGTGATACAGTTTCATTTGCTGTGAAGTGCCAAGTTGATTTTATTTATCATGTGAGTGCATTTGTGTGGATTTTAGTTTGAATTAAATGTTTTAAAACGTTATTACGCCATTGGAGCATTT
Organism: Lithobates clamitans; assembly: GCA_037952925.1. Classification (NCBI taxonomy): domain Eukaryota; kingdom Metazoa; phylum Chordata; class Amphibia; order Anura; family Ranidae; genus Lithobates; species Lithobates clamitans. The sequence continues at coordinate 1,520,405 of JBBGZY010001250.1, read as the reverse complement.
TTTTCCTTTATATGTGGAGTCACTATCTCAAGGAAAGTGTTCGGTGCACTTAGCAGTGGATATTGGTGGTCGCATGTTAACCCCCATGATAGTGGGTTGAGGTGTTTTGCCGACCAAGCACGAGACTGTGAGGCCTTATCAGTTTGCAATTCACAAGGGAGTGGAATCATGTTACTGAGGTGTGGTGTACCACTTTTTTTTTCATCATCTCACATTTATGTGGACTTATTTGACTGTTTCATATTTTTTATGTGTTTTTTGAAACACTTTCCAATACTTATTCATCTCATTTCATTTTGGAAGGGTTCTGTGTTTCTGGTATTACGATACCGGACTTATTCACTCTTCGCGGGGTGTTATTATGAGTTTTTTTAGTCATTTACATATCACTTCTATTGATGTTATGCTAGAATTTATTTAATATTACCAGTTCATTTACATGTGTATCACACTAGCAGTTGATGCTTTTTTTGTGTGGGCATTATCACTGACCTTATAAGTTTTTTGTAGCACTTTGATTGTATGTTCTGTTCACACATTCTATATCATTTTTAAATACTATGGTTTAGGATTTTTTCACTATAGTAGAGGGGGTGTGATTACTTACCTCAAAGCTCACTTTAGGGGGGCAGCGCCACTCTTCATCTCCTTGTGTCCTGACCTTAGGGGTGATTCAGATTTTCCATATATCATTTTTTAAAGTGGCAGCTAACATTAGGTTACTATTCATTATATAGAGCGCAGTGGTGGTAGGACGAGATTTAGCGGCCTTTTTTCTTGTTCACTCACAGTTTTATAATAAAATGAATGTCCTACCCAGAATCTTATATTTCTTCCAGACAGTCCCAATCAAAATCCCCTTATCTTTCTTTACTAATTACAAGCGACCCTATCCTCTGGAGTCCCGTAACGAAATATTCCCTTCTACAAATTTTTACAAATTAGACACTTCTTGAACAACACCAAACCTCTTACACAATGATTTAGAGACTCTACCCCTTTTGAAGCACTCTGTGCTTGCACGGAACCACAGAGACACCTAATATCATCGGTATACGCCCTCTTGTTCGACAGAAATGATCTTAAAACCAACCCGATCAGCCAAAAATGGGAAAGGGAGCTTACCTTAGACCTATCCAAAGACGAATGGGAACATATTTATGACCACATTCATAAGGGATCCATTAACATCTCAGCCCAAGAAAATGGCTATAAAATCTATTCGCGTTGGTACTGCACACCTGAAAGAATTCACACATACCACTCTAGTGTCTCTCTCCGCTATGCTGGAGATGCAAATCGACTTTGGGCACACTACTCCACATCTGGTGGGATTGCCCACACCTACAATCATTCTGTAAGAAAGTCCACTACAAAATTATCCAAATCACTACTTATACCCCAGAGTTTTCGCCGGCCCAATACATGCTTCATCACACATCTATACCATATTCGGCGTATAAGAAATTCCTCACACTCCACTTTATTAATGCCGCAAAACAATGTATACCTGTCCTGTGGAGAAGTACCACTCCTCCCAAAATTACTGACTAGCTGCAACGTGTGGAACGCATAGCAGACATGGAAAACCTAATACATCAAGTTAGAGAAAATCCAACGAAATATCGGAAAATATAGGCCTGCTGGCTACACTTCCGAGATTCCTTAGATTTTCAGGAGCTACAACGCAATGCATAACTTAATCAAGTAGTGGAAACAAACAGTTATTCCATACTTATACTTATTCCATAGTTATTCCCCCCGTACCTACCCTTTTTTCTACTTCCCTAATTTCACGTGTTACCCCCCCATGCATTATAAAGAAACTATCTACTCCTACTATTATAACAACCTTCATAGGCAGGGCCAACCTAAAGGTGTTATGTAAAAACACTCTTTATGAAGACCCAATAACGAAGGCATACTACACAAAACCCTCATGCCCGAGGTGAGGGCCAGTTAAGCCCATGAGTACACCATTACTATAGACTTGAGTCATAACAACTAGAACCGCTCCCCCCCAACACAGTGTGATCCCGTTTGGGGTGTTAGGGATATGGGATTTAGTAAACCTTTTGAAAAAAAAAAGTAATATTTTTGTCACCATCCTTATAACATGCCAAGTTTTCTTTACTAATAATACACTTACCACCAGTACTAAGCAGTGGCAGCTCGTCCATTAGGGGTGCCCGGGAGCCACCCCCTCTCTCCACTCCACCCCCCTATATGGAATGGATAGATTCATGCATAGCATGAATCTAACCATGGCCACCACGGCCATCCCCTTTCATGCGTCCGGCCCTTTTCAGGACGCCGAACGCATGAATTACAGCGGCCAGGGTAATTTTTTGAAGCACCTGATTAGAGCCATAGGCTAAAAGCCTTCAAAATAGGGTAAGCTTGGGTAGCAGAGAATGCAAACAGAGCCCCCCCAGATGTGTTACAACAGCGAATGAACTAACTGATGCTAACTGCTTGTAAAAGTTGGTACAAAAATGCTTTTATGAGAGTTTTTCATCCAGCGTTTTTCTGCCATTTTTTTTAGCTTAAAGTGTGCATGGAGCCTAAAGCTGGTCATACGCTATACAATATCATGTAATATGAGGACATACCTAAACAATCCACTCAATATGCATCAACTTAAACAGGTCCTAGTTGATAGTAGATCTAAGCGAGATTGTACAATCATATTTGTACAGAGTATGCTTACACTTATCTGCAAGTCAGACATGGGAATGGTCAAAATCAACCTTTTTTTTCCATTACTGTGATTTTCAGCCATAATTGGAAAAGTTCTACCTAGAAAATAGATGGGTATCCAATGGTCATTTTTTTATATGGTGACATAAACACATGGATGAAAGACAGCAATATTGGTGTGATTTGGATCAACTGAAAAAGAGTTTTGAATAATTTCCGACTGTTCACCCGGAGAAAATCTATTCAGATATGCAATTGCTGTCTTTAGGTTCTTATTCTGACCATATGAAAGTAGTCTGACCGTTGCAGAGTGTAAAAACACATATCTTTATGTGCTTTGACCAATTGTCAGCATCTTAGTAAGCTTCGAAATTCGTAGAAAAAGTCTAGGTGACCCAAGGAAGGAAACGCACAGAAACTGGAGTTTAGAGTTGTGATATTTATTTCTGTGGAATAGCATTTGCGCCAAAGGTCATTCATAAAGATACGGGAGTAACACTAAGGAAGGATGCCTCTGCGCATAGTACTATAAAAAGTTTTCAGCAGAATTCAAGAACATGACCCCCTAAGCAGGCAGACAATCCGAGTTATCTTAATAAATAATATACAAGAGAATTGATCACATTCTGAAAAAAAAAAATCTGGCCAGGACAGATTAGATACTGAAATGCAAAACTTGTTTAAACAGAACATGTAATGACACAATCTTGAACTCTTTCAAATGAAGGCATGCTGGCCCACACACTCCAAAAACGGAGAAGTCTGGAAGTCTGTTGCTTCTGCTGAAAAATTTGTGTGTGGGGGGGAGGGCAAGGAGTGATTACCTTACAAGGTGACCAAATCATCCCTTCTTCAGAGGGAGAAGCTATGGCCGTGGCGTAACGCATAAGGGGGCAGAGCTGGCGATGTAGATAGTGTGTTTGTAGTGGGCGCAAGCAAGCCCAAGGAAGTACTAGCATTCATTACAAGATAGCTCGTGGCCTTCACGGGACAGTAACCCATGTATTCACCCACAAGCTGCTGCCTACAAGGATAATGTCCCACATGAAATACTGATTTCACGCATTTACTATTTGCCTGTAGTGCACTTAGCAATGTGCATGAATTTTATTTAGAAATATAATAAACAAGGCTTTTTTTAAACGGATTACACTGCGATAGTCTGTATGTTTTACCTCAGAGTTATCATTGGTGGTGTATTGGATTGCTGTACATGGTGACAAAATAGCAGGAGAGTCCAGACTGCATACATTGAGCATCCTTAACCACTTAAGGACCAGCCTTGTTTTGGATTTTAGGTGTTTACATGTTTAAAACAGTTTTTTTTGCTAGAAAATTACTTAGAACCCCCAAAGATTATATATGTTTTTTTTCTAACACCCTAGAGAATAAAATGGCGGTCGTTGTAATACTTTTTTTGCACCGTATTTGCGCAGCGGTCTTATAAGTGCACTTTTTTGGGAAAAAATTCACTTTTTTGAATAAAAAAATAAGACAACAGTAAAGTTAGCCCAATTTTTTTTATACTGTGAAATATAATGTTATGCCAAGTAAATTGATACCCAACATATCACGCTTCAAAATTGCGCCCGCTCGTGGAATGGCGCCAAACTTTTACCCTCAAAAATCTCCATAGGCGATGTTTAAAAAATTCTACAGGTTGCATGTTTTGCATTACAGAGGAGGTCTAGGGCTAGAATTATTGCTCTCGTTCTACCGGTCGCGGTGATACCTCACGTGTGGTTTGACCACCATTTTCATATGCAGGCACTACTCTCCAAATCCAAATCACTACTTATACCCCAGAGTTTTCGCCGGCCCAATACATGCTTCATCACACATCTATACCATATTCGGCATATAAGAAATTCCTCACACTCCACCTTATTAATGCCGCAAAACAATGTATACCTGTCCTGTGGAGAAGTACCACTCCTCCAAAAATTACTGACTAGCTGCAACATGTGGAACGCATAGCAGACATGGAAAACCTAATACATCAAGTTAGAGAAAATCCAACGAAATATCGGAAAATATAGGCCTGCTGGCTACACTTCCGAGATTCCTTAGATTTTCAGGAGCTACAACGCAATGCATAACTTAATCAAGTAGTGGAAACAAACAGTTATTCCATACTTATACTTATTCCATAGTTATTCCCCCCGTACCTACCCTTTTTTCTACTTCCCTAATTTCACGTGTTACCCCCCCATGCATTATAAAGAAACTATCTACTCCTACTATTATAACAACCTTCATAGGCAGGGTCAACCTAAAGGTGTTATGTAAAAACACTCTTTATGAAGACCCAATAACGAAGGCATACTACACAAAACCCTCATGCCCGAGGTGAGGGCCAGTTAAGCCCATGAGTACACCATTACTATAGACTTGAGTCATAACAACTAGAACCGCTCCCCCCCAACACAGTGTGATCCCGTTTGGGGTGTTAGGGATATGGGATTTAGTAAACCTTTTGAAAAAAAAAAGTAATATTTTTGTCACCATCCTTATAACATGCCAAGTTTTCTTTACTAATAATACACTTACCACCAGTACTAAGCAGTGGCAGCTCGTCCATTAGGGGTGCCCGGGAGCCACCCCCTCTCTCCACTCCACCCCCCTATATGGAATGGATAGATTCATGCATAGCATGAATCTAACCATGGCCACCACGGCCATCCCCTTTCATGCGTCCGGCCCTTTTCAGGACGCCGGACGCATGAATTACAGCGGCCGGGTAATTTTTTGAAGCACCTGATTAGAGCCATAGGCTAAAAGCCTTTAAAATAGGGTAAGCTTGGGTAGCAGAGAATGCAAACAGAGCCCACCCAGATGTGTTACAACAGCGAATGAACTAACTGATGCTAACTGCTTGTAAAAGTTGGTACAAAAATGCTTTTATGAGAGTTTTTCATCCAGCGTTTTTCTGCCATTTTTTTTAGCTTAAAGTGTGCATGGAGCCTAAAGCTGGTCATACGCTATACAATATCATGTAATATGAGGACACACCTAAACAATCCACTCAATATGCATCAACTTAAACAGGTCCTAGTTGATAGTAGATCTAAGCGAGATTGTACAATCATATTTGTACAGAGTATGCTTACACTTATCTGCAAGTCAGACATGGGAATGGTCAAAATCAACCTTTTTTTTCCATTACTGTGATTTTCAGCCATAATTGGAAAAGTTCTACCTAGAAAATAGATGGGTATCCAATGGTAATTTTTTTATATGGTGACATAAACACATGGATGAAAGACAGCAATATTGGTGTGATTTGGATCAACTGAAAAAGAGTTTTGAATAATTTCCGACTGTTCACCCGGAGAAAATCTATTCAGATATGCAATTGCTGTCTTTAGGTTCTTATTCTGACCATATGAAAGTAGTCTGACCGTTGCAGAGTGTAAAAACACATATCTTTATGTGCTTTGACCAATTGTCAGCATCTTAGTAAGCTTTGAAATTCGTAGAAAAAGTCTAGGTGACCCAAGGAAGGAAACGCACAGAAACTGGAGTTTAGAGTTGTGATATTTATTTGTAAACATCCCTTGTAATAGAAAAAAGCATGACAGGACCTCTTAAATATGAGATCTGGGGTCAGAAAGACCTCAGATCTCATATTTACACTAAAATGCAATAAAAAAAAAAAAAAAAAAGTCATTTAAAAAAATGACATTGAAAAAAGTATGCCTTTAAGAGGCGTGGGCGGAAGTGACGTTTTGATGTTGCTTCCGCCCAGCAGTGTCATGGAGATGAGTGGGCGCCATCTTAGCCTCACTCATCTCCAGGCACAGAAGGGAGACGGATGCGATCGCCTCCGCCGCTACCGACGGCTCCGGTAAGCGGCGGAGGGCACCGGATCGCGGCAGGAGGGGGGGCCCCTCTCCCGCCACCGATAAAAGTGATCTCACGGCGAATCAGCTCCACTTTTGTCAGAAAGCCGACTGCTGCACGAAAACGGGGATACCGGGGTTATGGCAGCTTTGGACGTACATCGGCGTGCGGCGGTCCGGAAGTGGTTAAAGGGACAGGTGCATATGACCTATAACATAGGTCAAAAGCGGGAGGTAAGCAGGTAATGGTGGTGGAACAGGACACACCGGGTGTATGAAGCACAAGGAATTGAGCACCTTTTGAGTGATATACAACTGAAGCACAGCATGTGGACTTTTTGACACTTTTGTATATATGTATATGTATATGTATATATATATATATATATATATATATATATATATATATATATATATATATATAAATAAAAGACACACACATACACAGTGCAGCGCTACGACAATGATAATTCAATGCTATACTTAGTGCTATGTATACATGCAATAAAATGATAAAAATCATAAAAAAATCATAATATATGTCCCATGAATCAATATCAATTTAGATAATAGTGCTCCAGTGTTGTAATCCTATCACCGTGCTTCTCAATATTTTCTATTGCTTGTGCAAACCACCACCAGCTATTTAATCTGCTCACCTCAAGGATGAGTCAGGAAGACTCAAATGAACTCTTTATTTTCAATCCCCAAACATCTTTTCTTTCTTTCAGGACTCAGCTGTTTAATTTCTCTCTTTCACAATCTCCACTCCACCCGATGTATCCCTCACAGATAGAGAGTTGATCTCCGAGATTATTCAGCTGTTCCTCCACTTCAAGGGACTCATGTATCATGTTATTAAAAACACAGCTGACATAGTGCTCTCTGCTATAAAACTTTTATATAAAACCCCGCTAAAAGAGGACACTTACTAGATAGAAAAACAAAATTTGCTTGTTACATGTATTGAGAGCGTCCGCTCGCTCACCACCATGGCTGCGCAACGTCACAGGCTCAGATCCTCTCCTCTGCACATGTATCGAGCTCTGAATGGTCTTCCTCAGCAGATCTTCTGTATATATATCTTGTATATACTCTCATTTAGGTTCACCTTGCTAGTACCAGGTTGGACCACATTTAGCTTCAGAACCCTCTTAATTCTTTGTGGCATAGATTTAACAAGGTGTTGGAAGCATTCCTCAGAGATTTTGGTCCATATTGACATGATATCATCACGCAGTTGCTGCAGATTTGTCGGCTGCACATCCATGATGCAAATCTCCCATTCCACCACATCCCAAAGGTGCTCTGTTGGATTGAGATCTGGTGACTGTGGAGGCCATTCAAGTACAGTGAACTATTTGTCATGTTCAAGAAACCAGTTTGAGATGATTTGAGCTTTTGTGACAAGATGCATTATCCTGCTGGAAGTAGCCATAAGAAGATGGGTACACTGTAGTCATAGAGGGATGGACATGGTCAGCAACAATACTCAGGTAGGCAGTGGTGTTTAAATGATGCTCAATTGGTACTAAGGGGCCCAAAGTGTGCCAAGAAAATATCCCCCACACCATTACACCACCACCAGCCTGAACCGTTGATACAACGCAGGATGGATCCATGTGTTCATGTTGTTTATGCCAAATTCTGACCCTACCATGTAAAATGTTGCAGCTTAAATCGAGACTCACCAGACCAGGGAACATTTTTCAAATAGCAGAAAACAAACACTGCTGCGCACAAGGTTGGTGCACCCTTGTTTCCATTCTTTCCTTTTTAACATTTTTCCAATCTTCTATTGTCCAATTTTTGTGAGCCTGTGTGAATTGTAGCTTCAGTTTCCTGTTTTTAGCTGACAGGAGTGGCACCCGGTGTGGGCTGCTGTAGCCGCCCATCTAGTTCAAGGCTCGATGTGTTGTGAGATGGTATTCTGCACACCTTGGTTGTAATGAGTGGTTATTTGAGTTACTGTTGCCTTTCTATCACCTCAAACCAGTCTGCTCATTCTCCTCTGACATCAACAAGACATTTTCCTCCACACAACTGCCACTCACTGGATACTTTCTCTTTTTTGGACCATTCTCTGTAAAACCTAGAGATGGTTGTGCGTGAAAATCCCAGTAGATCAGCAGTTTTTGAAATACTCAGACCAGCATGTCTGGCACCAACAACCAGGCCATGTTCAAAGTCACTTAAACCCCTTTCTTCCCCATTCCGATGCTCAGTTTGAACTTCACCAAGCTGTCTTTACCACGTCTACAGTAGATGCCTAAATGTATTGAGTTACTGCCATGTGATTGGCTGATTAGCAGTTTGTGTTACCAAGCAATTGAACAGGTTTAACTAATAAAGTTGGCGGTGAGTGTATATTTTTATTTTTTAACCACTTGTCGCCCGCCATATAGCAAAATGACAGCGGCAAAGTGGTTTTAATATACTGACCGGACGTCAAATGACGTCTTCAGGATATTAGGCCGCTGCGCGCCCCCGGGGGCGTGCATTGCAGAGATCTTTGTTGCGGTGTCACGGAGACTCTTTACCACGCGATTAGCCATGTCCAAACAGGAAGAGCCAGTGATCGGCTTTTCCTCACTCACGTCTGTCAGTCACGAGTAAAGGAGAGCCGATCGGCTGCTCCTCTGACAGGGGGGTCTGTGCTGATCGACTATAGGCGCAGCCCCCCCAAGGATGCCCACACTGTACCACCAAGGATGCCACCAGACCACCAGGGATGCCCACCACCAGGTATGCCACCCTAGACCACCAGGGAGTGCCCACAATGGATGCCAATCAGTGCCCACAATGGGCATCACTGATTGGCAGGCATTATTGTTTCACACCGATTGGCACCTATCAGTGCCCATCCATGCCACCCATCAGTGCCCATCCATGCCGCCTATCCATGCCCATCCGTGCTGCCTATCAGTGCCCATCCGTGCCACATATTAGTGCCACCTATCAGTGCCCATCCATGCCACCTATCAGTGCCCATCCATGCCACATATTAGTGCCACCTATCAGTGCCCATCCATGCCGCCTATCCATGCCCATCCGTGCCGCCTATCCATGCCCATCCGTGCCGCCTATCCATGCCCATCCGTGCTGCCTATCCATGCCCATCCGTGCTGCCTATCAGTGCCCATCCGTGCCACATATTAGTGCCACCTATCAGTGCCCATCAGTGCCGCCTATCAGTGCTCCATCAGTGCCGCATGTTAGTGCCCATCAGTGCCCATCAATGCCACCTCATTGGTGCCACCTTATCGATGCACTTATTTACAAAGTTTTGTAACTGAAACATGAAAACATTTTTTTTTTCAAAATATTCGGTCTTTTTTTTATTTGTTTAGCAGAAAATAAAAATCCGAGAGGTCATCAAATACCACCAAAAGAAAGCTCTATTTGTGGGAACAAAATGATGAAAATTTAGTTTGGGTACAGTGTTGTATGACCGCGCAATTATCATTCAAAGTGTGACAGCGCTGAAATCGGAAAATTGGTCTGGGCATGAAGGTGTATAAGTGCCCGGTATTGAAGTTATTAAATAATTTAGTGTTTATACACTTCAGAACTTTTTGAACCAACAAGAATAGGATTACACGTAGACTGTCATTTGTCACTTTTTATCTGTTGTATATTGGGATCATTAAAGGATTTATGGTATTTAGGAACATAGAGTGTAGCTCTGGATGACTTCAGACTGTGTTTTTGTTATAATCCAAGAGGATGGTTACTTTTCATAAAGCTAATGTTTCCAGGCACGTATCAGCAGTTGTTAACCATACTTATGCACTTGATTTACTTCAAGACCCTTTTTTTCCTATATTGCACCTATGTAGTGAATTTGATGATATAATAAAGCCAGGCTATTCTGGTCCACAACATACGTTTCCTTTCTAGATATTCAAGCCTGGAAATGAGCTTGTTCCAATTACACCAACTTTACCAATTTCATATACTCATGGACACCTGTACAACCTTACCACCATTCGGTAGAATATGGATTAGGCAATACTATTATCAAGAATAAGGAATTGTGTCAGTCACAGGTACTACAGTAATAAATATAAAATGTCATGACTGCAACCACTTGTTTGTCATTTATAATGTGCAACAATGCACACTTCAATGTGTAAAAAGACATGCATATCATAATGCATGCCAAGCACACATTTCAAAGCACTGAAAATAAAGGATGTACTTGACAGCCAGGAAAATGGCCATGGATAGCAGTTAACGCTTAATTCCAATCTTTTTTTTAAATAGTGAGGAAAGGATAGAACTTTAAGAAGAGATGCATAGAAAGAAAAAACACATGAAAGGAATGCTACAGCATGCTACCTGCATGCTTTAAATGAAAATACAATTACAAATAATATTTTTAAACTTTTTTTCTAGTTTTAGCCATAATGTTAAAAAAAAAATACGCAAACTCGCCACACCATCCTTTCAACAGGTCTCACCAAATAGCTACCGGCTGAACTCACTGTTTGACAAATGCAGATATTGTGCTTGCAAAGAAGGGAGACATTTGACAGCACAAAAAAATATAAGGGGAAAATAACATTTTGGTCACTTTAGGAATGCTGCCTGCCGTATATATGGCAGAGAACTCCATTCATCTGGTTGCAGGCTTTGCCAAAATGGCAGCTGATGACCCCAGTTACAGATGCCTACCTTCTGCTTTGTGAAATCTAATCTAATTTTGCTTATTATTGACATTGCTGTCCACAAAAACAGAAACATGTGTGAAAAATTTGTTTTCCTTGTCAAAAGAAGTTTATTGAGTATACAATATTATAAAGATACATAAAGTAAGTTTACAAGGATCTATAAAGTAAGCTCATTGTTTTACAGTAGGGTTTATATAGGTAAATATCATGAAATTTCAAATATTAAACATTGGGTTCACATAAACCTAAATTAAAGATATATATCATTTCCTTAGTTACTTTTGTATGTGTTTAAATGATTTATACCTACTATACATGTTTACAGGTAGAGTGTATATAGGTCAAATAAATTCTGATAATGAGCTTTAATCGTAAGGTGGAGAAAAGGAAAGAGAAAGAAGAAAAAGGGTAGAAAGGCAGAGGTATGGTCCACAAGGTTGTCCCGCTCATCAGTTTATTATTCTTTTTAGTTCTCTTTGAAGCCTTAGAATGGGTGTCTCTGTAAGTCATTTAATCTGTTACCATGGCAACAGGACAGAGTCATTGAAATTTGACAGGAACTGTTGTTTTATCCAAGGATGCCAAAGTTTTCCAAATTTTGGAATTTGATTTTGATCGATGGCTACCATCTTAGCATGGGACATTGTATTATTCATTCTGTGAATTGTTTCTGCTAGTACCAATGTAGGAGATTTCCATGCCTTGGCCACTGTTTGTTTTATAGGATTTCTGATAAAAGAAAGGAGAGGATTGTGTGGAGATTGTAACTGATATTTGGTTTTTAGTTTATCCCAGAGATATAAGAAGTGTTTAGTTATGGGATTATGAATTTTAAAGCGGTCTTTAGGATCAAGCCATAACAAGTTTGATATTAATAGAGGGTCATTTTCTGAAGCCTCTATAAATACCCATAATGGGATTTCCTGTTTTGCATGGTATTTGGACAGACTGGCCAAATGTGCTGCTCTGTAGTAGTTAGTAAAATTAGGGTATCCCAGGCCTCCTTTATTTTTGGGAAGATGTAGTGTGTGTATAGGTATACGTGGTTTAGAAGAGCCCCATATAAACGAAGTTGCTCTTTTTTGTACTATTCTCAAAAAATAGGAAGGAATTGGAATAGGGAGGACTCTGAATAGATAAAGCAATTTGGGTAGAATAGTCATTTTGATTGCATTAATCTTCCCTATCCAGGATAAAGGAAGTTGCGACCATTGTTTTATTAGATTTGTGATCTGTCTTAATACAGGAGGATAATTGGTTGAGAATAAGTCAGAATGAGATGCTGTTAAATGAATTCCAAGATATGGGATTGATTTTTCTGCCCATGTGAATGGGAGTGCAGCCCTAGCCGGGATCAATTCCATGTTTGTGAGCGAAATATTAAGCACTAGGCATTTCTTAGGATTAATCATAAGGCCGGATAGGGCTGCAAATCCATCAAGAGCTGGTATTAAGTTAGGACCAGAGACCTGTGGTGATGATAGAAAAAGTAATATATCGTCTGCAAATATACATAATTTGTGTGTAATACCTCCTACTTCAATGCCAGGTATAGTTTGGTTTGTTCTGATGTATTGGGCCATGGGTTCGAGTATAAGGGCAAATAATAAGGGAGATAATGGGCAACCCTGTCGGGTACCTCTTTCGATATTAAAGGCATCAGATTTGTATCCAGCATATTTTATATAGGCTTTGGGTTTATTATATAATGCTTTGATCCATGTTAAAAAGTGGGGTCCAAAACCCCATTTTTGTAATGAATATTGCATATATTGCCAGGATACTGTGTCAAATGCCCTCTTAATATCGAGAGATAGAAAACATAAAGGGATTTTCCGTTTTTTAGCAATATGTGCCAATAACACTGCCCTGCGTATATTATCGCCTGCCTGTCTATTTGGCATGAAGCCTACTTGATCTCTATGTATTAATTTTCCTATAATGCTATTGAGGCGTTTTGCTATTATTTTTGCTAGTAATTTAATATCAAGGTTTAACAGAGAGATAGGCCGATAATTCACACAGGAAGTATCATCAGAAAGGGGTTTTGGGATCATACAAACAATTGCCATTAGTGTTTCTTGCCGAAAAGAATGTCCTTCTAGAAGTTTGTTAAAAGTTTCAGTGAGAATGGGAGAGAGTATTTCTGAGAATGTTTTATAGTATAAAGCCGAGTAGCCGTCTGGGTCCGGTCTTTTGTTAAGTTTGAGGTCTTTTATGGCGTTAGCAACTTCATCTATAGTTATAGGCTCTTCCAAACTGCTTTTTTGATTCTGAGACAACTCAGGTAAGGTTATTTTTGAGAAGAAGGATGCAGCCTCTGTAGGATTAAATTCATTGTTTGTCTTGTATAAAGTTGCGAGATGTGAGTGAAATTTATGGACTATTTTAAATGGATTACAAGTATAAACATTTTTTGATAATTTCAAACGTATTGGTTTGAAAGATTTGTTAGTTGAATTTATTGCCCGAGCCAAATATGTACCTGGTTTGTTTGTATTCATGTAGAAATTGTGTTTGGAGCGTTTGAGGGATTTATCAACTGACTCAGTGAGAAATAGATCGTATTCCAATCTAGATTTTTCCAGATGAGATTTTGTACTCTGAGATGGATTATCTTGGAATGATATGTAGGCTGCATTAAAATTGAGTTCTAGTTTTTTTGCTAGATTTTTGCGTTCCCGTTTAAATAGTGCCATTTGTCTTTGTATTGTACCACGCAAGACAGGCTTATGAGCTTCCTACAGTGTTATTGGGGAAATGTCTGTTGTATTATTAATTGATATGTATTCCTTTAAAGCTTGTTCAATGGCCATCTGATGTAGTGGGTGTTTGAGCATTATGTCCGGTAAGTACCATGTTGGGTCATGCGCTTTTGGTATGGCTGAGGCTATAGTAGTGTATACTGCATTATGGTCAGACCACAGAATCGGAATTATATCTGATGCAATAATTTCTGGTATCATTCCTATTGTTAGAAAAATATGATCTATTCTGGTGAAGGTTTGATGAGGGTGCGAGAAATAAGTGAATTTCTTTTTCATTGGGTTACTTTCTCTCCACGAATCTACCAGATTGTATTTGGAAAGAAGTTGAGAAAAAGGTAATCTAGAGGTTATTTTTGATGGTGTAAAAGGTGATTTATCTAGAAATGGGAGGAGGCCCTGGTTCGAATCCCCGCACATTATCACTGTTCCTATTTTGTGTGTATTAATCACTTGTAATATATTTGAGAGGAATGGTGTAGGTTGTTTGTTAGGAGCGTAGTAGGAAATAACCGTGATTGCTGTATCCATTATATAACCCATGAGTATCAGGTATCTACCTTCTGGGTCTTTAATTTCTGATAAGGTGAATGGTGTGGATCGGTGAAATGCAATTAGAGTTCCCCTTTGTTTGGTACAGGCAGAAGCCGTGTAAATTTGTTGATAAAAAGGAGAAATATATTTTGGAGTAGAATCTTTGGTGAAGTGTGTTTCTTGGAGGCATACTATGTGAGCCTTCTTGTTATGGAAAGTACGGAAGGCTTTGGTCCTTTTTTGAGGGACATTTATTCCCTGAACATTCAGGGAAAGTATAATCAGTGGTGCCATGGCAACAGATTAAATAGTTTTTACTTACTTTTTGTTATGCAGAGCTGACTGCGCAGATCAACCTGTGTGGACTGAAGAGATGAAAAGAAACCAGTGAATTCTGGAGTAAAGAGTAAACAAAAAACATATGAGATTAGATGATACATTGTATAAATTTTTTTTTGCAAGTAATCACAATTTACCCGTGAAAGAGAATAAATATCTCTCTCAGGGGAATAAGTGCCTTCGTCACACTCCCACATAATATGGTTGGGAGAATGAGGAGGGCTAATGGGGGTACACGGATCTTCCGCTTACAGGAGAGAAGTGCTATGTCAAAAGACATCAAAATGATGATTCATTAATTGGAGTGCAGAATATAGTTTTTGTTGAAATTATTTATTCCAGGGTGGTTGTATATGGTTAGTCTTGCCCTAGGCTAAATAATTCAGTTAGAAAGGTACTGTTAATAACTTTGGTATTGATGAAGATAGTTTGAATTATTTTGGGATTTTAACCCTTTTAGAGTAAACAATTACATATTTTATTCATATGTAACTGTTTAGATATGTTAACTCATAAAATTGAGGTTGTATTGCTTCAGATTAGAATAAACAAAAACATAGTTCTAGGAACTAGTTAGGTAATAATATATTTGTTTTAAGAAAAGAAAGAAAAAGCTTCCATTACTTCTGGATTATTGAACATATTTGTCCTAAAAAGTAATAAATCTATTGTTATTACCTGAAAATATATAACTGAACAAGAATTTCCTTATTTCACTTATATATTCTAAGGCTATATGAATCAGAAGTAATAAGAAATATAACTGGAATGTAACATGATCCCACACAGTGTGCGACTATCAGAATGCAGTTACATTCAGTTATAAATACAGGTTTTTTATAGAGAACCATCTCTTAGTATAATAAATGAAGAGATATCAGGAATTAGGATGTCAGTCCATTGAATCTTCTTGGTCCATGGATGATGTGGCATAACGGCCTCTTTTGTGAGAATGATGATTCCCATTTTGTTCTGAAATTTTCTGGGTGCTGCCTGAAGGTGAAGATGATGCCATTCTTCTGCGTGTGGGAGAGTTGCTGCTTGTGGGTTCTGTCAGATTTAATTTTAAAAGGGTTTGTTGTAGTTCATCTGCTGATCTGCTTCTGTAAATTGTACCTTGGTAGTTAAATCTGACTGAAAAGGGGAAGCCCCATTGATACATAATGTTGTGGCGTTGCAGTTCCATTAGTTGGGGTTTCATGGATCGTCTTTTAGTAATAGTAATTTGGGATAGGTCAGCAAAAATGTGATACTTGTGTCCTTGAAAATTAAGTTCCTTTTTTTCTCTTGCAGCAATTAGTATTTGTTCTTTCGTTCTGTAATAATGAAATTTTGTGATTATATCACGTGGGGGTCCATCTTTCTTTTTGGCTGTGAGGGCTCTGTGTACTCTGTCCAGTTCTAAAGGTTCAATAGGGATATCTGGCTTTAGTTCTTGTAATAGAGCAGTAATAGTAGATTGCAGGTCTGTCACAGTTTCAGGTATTCCCCTTATGCGCAAGTTTGAACGTCTGGCTCTATTTTCGTAATCTTCGAGCTTAGTTTGAAGTATTAAATTCTCTTCTTTTAATTGTTCCATTTCTGTTATATTTTCTTGGGTTGTAATTTCAATTTCATCCATTTTTATTTCTAAGGCTGCGGTGCGGTTTCCCAGCTCTCTTATTTCTTTGGTTAGGCTTTTTGTTATTTGGTCTGAGGTTTGTTTTAAAGCCTTATGAAGCATCTTTTCAAATTGTAATAATATTACTGGGGATGCGGAGGAGGCTTGTGGAGAAGTTTGTGAGAGGATTTGTTCTGTATCTGACTCAAAAGGAGAGTCTTGCTGTGACATTTTCTGTCTGTGAGAGCGCCCTGATGCTGTATATTGTGAGGTGACTGGAGCTGCTTTAGTTGCAGTGAGTGCCTGTGAGCTCTTTGTGAGGTGATTTTTATTTCTGCCACGGCTTCCTCCCAGTACCATATTTCCTGCCCAAACTTTCACAGTTTGTTCCCTGGGGCAAAAAGGTTCAAATGGATACCTTTTGAGCCTGCAGGCTCCGCTTTGTCCTTCTCTTCTCTCCTCAGCGGTGCAGAGCTCTAACAATGCATGTCTGCTCCGCTAGACTCCGCCCATCTCCCCGAAAAATTTGTTTTCAACATTGCAGATATTACATACTGTAGTTTTATTAAGTTAATTCCTTTATCAAACAATACATAATCTAAAACACATAACCATGAAGAATTGAGAACAGTAAGAATAGTGGGACGTTGGCATCTTTGCAAAACAAGTCGTGTATTCATTTCTAGACTCTAACAATAATAAATAAAATCTGACTGTAGCTATCGCAGAACCATGCATATACTGTATATATTGATATTCTGTATTGTAGTTCTTCCTGTTTTCATTTCCTCAAACTGTTTCCCTTGGTATAAATCAGTGATCTTTTTTCCTGACAATGGGTCACAGCAGTCATAAAAAAGCCTGGTGTCTGCCTTGCAATACATCAAATGTTTCACAGGGACAGATTGGCGCTGGAAATGTTCCTTCTTCTCTGCACTCTATTAATTGAGGATGGGCAAGCAAATATCAATGAATTTAAAGGTAACTTAAATTATGCTTTTAGTCTGACAGCTGCAGGAGAAGTCTTGGGACTTTGTTTTCTTCTAAGAATAAATGTATTTTTTTCATTTGCATTTACATGCTGAATATGACATAAAATCACGACTGTCAAATGATATCATTTTTTTTAAATGTAAGGTAATGGTATATTTGGTATTTCAGTTTGATGTCATTGTTATAATGCTCTGCTACAATTTATATTACTGCATAAGAGTTCAAGGTCACTTGCTTGACTGGTCATAGAATTTGTAAAGACTATTACTATAACCGTTATAAGGAGAACTATAATCTTTTTTTTAATGCTTACTAGATATGCATGTATAGGATGGCTGTGCATGTTGAAACCAACAGTTTTAGATGTGTGTGTGTGTGTGTGTGGGGGGGGGGGTGTTAGAACCTCTGTCAGGGTTTTATTGCTGTCTGTGTGCTCAATGGGGAGATTCACTCCATCTGTTTGTCTGTGAAAAAACGCTACATTTTAAGATGACACCAAAACAGGAGAAGAGAGGTTATTTTCCAATGAGAACACTTGATCAGCTAACTATTCTCTAAGATGGGATTTCCCTTATTTTCAAGAGATTTTCTCTTACTTCCTGTTGTGTCTATAGGAATACATTTTCTCTAATGAAATACAGACAGCAAAAATAAAACAAAGACAACCATCAGGGGTTTTAACTATTTCCTACCCTATATGTAACTAAAAAAGTTTGGGCTTCAATATGCTTTAACCTCCCTGGCGGTATGATTATTTATGATTTTTGATGCGCAAAATGATACAATGTTTGGCATGGAAATTTGGCATTTTATATTGTAGGCCTGTAATTCTTAGAAATAACACATTAAATCTGTCCAAACAAGAGTCTAGTAGACATCCCGGGTATGATAAAGTTTGAAGCACAAAATCATAAATTATAATATATTAAATAACTATAAATAATTATAACAAATAATAATATAATAATAATAAAAATTATTCAATAATGTAATCAAATCAAACTCTTATTGATTTTGGTATCTTGCCACTGATTAGAAATAAAAGGCTTTCTACAGTAAAGATTGGTAGCTAAAGACCATGTGTATGTAGGTTGTCTACGCTACTTCCTGTTGTGTGTATGGGAATACATTTTCTCTAATGAAATACAGACAGCAAGAATTAAACGGGAAATGGAGCTCGGCACTGTAAAAATAAAACAGGGAACGGAGCTCGGCACTGTAATGAATCGAACTGAGACACGGCTCACACACACAGCGGGGAGACATCGCAGGATCCTGGGGACAGTAACTGTACCTGGATTCTGCGTTGCGATCCCGAGTGTGGCTCAGGGTACCCGCTTTTGGTTCTGAAAATTCACCCCGAGCCACACTGGGGAATACTGCTAAGGAGGTTAATATATGAAAACTTTGTACTAATCTAGATACATGGGGACAACTCTTATTGATTTTGGTATCTTGACACTGATTAGAAATAATAGGCTTTCTACAGTAAAGATTGGTAACCAAAGACCATGTGTATGTAGGTTGTCTACGCTATAAGCTAACAACATATTAGAGAGAAGAAAACACTTTGAGCTCAAGTAAATTAAAAAAAAAAAAATTAAAAAGTTTTTTTTTTAGTTTGCCAAAGGTTAGTAAAACTGGAGCTGCCTCCTTATTGCTGAGAGCCCTCCAATCCTACATCCCAATATGTGCAAGTCACACACTGAACTGTGTGCCTGAGATTATTTTTAAAAACTAAAAACTCTTTTGTAATTAGTCATTTAATATAGACCAGTAATATTATTTCTTTTTTTTCTTTCTTCTTTAACAAGCAAACATTTTTACCCATTTGCATTTGTTTCATTGAATTAATTTCATAGTTTCACATTAAAAAAATATACACAGAACTGTAAAAAATATGTATTTATTACAATAAAAGTTGTACTTTGTATATGAAGTAAATCCTAATTGTTTTGATATGATTATATCTAGTATGTATATAGGCTGGTTAATATAAAAAAAGTATATACTGTCAGTAAATATTGCTTATAGTTTAGCTATTTAGTTTATAAGGTTTCACATTGCACTTAGAATATTCAAACAAATGATCCCTGAAACTGTATTTTAGTCACCCAAAATATTAAGCAGCAAATATTTTGTTTATGGCCAGGGCATTAACGGCGCACGTACGCAGCCCCCTCTATCATGCCACCCCCCTATATGCATACCTCCCAACCGTCCCGGATTGGCCGTGAAAGTCCCGCCGTGGGAGGTCTGTCCCGCGTCCCGGCCACCTTCATTCCGGGACAATACAATGTCCCGGAATTGCCCCACTGGCCGATCTGATGCCCCCCTAAAAATTGCCGCCGCATTGCCGCTGTCCCTCACTGCCCGCTGTACTGGTTTTGGCCGAGACCGCTTAATTTCACCCCCAGACGCTGCCTGGCTCACTGCCAAAACAACTGGTTGCTAGGCATGGCCCGCCTGGCGTCTAACAACCAGTGACGTCACGACAAGGAGGAGAGTGGAGCCCCAGCATTTAGCCAAAGGAGGAGTCCTCTTCGCGCCTAAGCTCCGCCCCCGGCTCCGCCCCTGACTCCGCCCCCAACTCCGGGTCCTCCCTGAGTGGAGCCCCAGAATTTAGCCAAAGGAGGATTCCTCTTCGCGCCTAAGCTCCGCCCCTGACTCCGCCCCCGACTCCGGGTCTTCCCCGAAGGCTGTTCCTGAGCTGGAATAAAGGTAGGAGAAATGCTCCCTGCACTGCCCTGACTCTGAGTACACTTATGGTCACTCTGCTCCCTCCCATACACTGCCCCTCTCCAGTCATGCTGTACAGTCCCCCCATACTGCCCTCCCCTACCCCCATTATACTGCCCTCCACTACCCCCCCCATTATACTGCCCCCCTCTTATTTTACTGCCCTCCACTACCCCCCCAATATACTGCCCTCTACTACCACCCCTCCCATCATACTGCCCCAATCCCATCATACTGCCCCCCCTCCTATTATACTGCCCTCCACTACCCCCCCATTATACTGCCCCCTCCCATTTTACTGCCCTCCACGTGACTACCCCCCAATATACTGCCCTCTACTACCACCCCTCCTATCATACTGCCCCAATCCCATCATACTGCCCCCCCCTCCTATTATACTGCCCTCCACTGCCACCCCTCCTATTATACTGCCCTCCACTAACCCCCCCATTATACTGCCTTTCACTGCCACCCCCACCCATCATACTGCCCCCCTCCAATTATACTGCCCTCCACTGCCACCGCTCCTATTATACTGCCCTCCACTAACCCCCCTCCCATTACACTGCCCTCCACTACCACCCTTCCCATCATACTGCTTTCCCTCCCATCATACTGCCCTCCACTACCACCCTTCCCATAATACTGCCCTCCACTACCACCCCTCCCATTATATTGCATTCCACTACCACCCCTCCCATAATACTGCCCTCCACTACCACCCCTCCCATTGTATTGCCCTCCACTACCACCCCTCCCATCATACTGCCCTCCACTACCACCCTTCCCATCATACTGCTCTCCCTCCCATCATACTGCCCTCCACTACCACCCCTCCCATAATACTGCCCTCCACTAAACCCCCTCCCATTATATTGCCCTCCACTACCACCCTTCCCATCATACTGCTCTCCCTCCCATCATACTGCCCTCCACTACCACCCCTCCCATAATACTGCCCTCCACTAAACCCCCTCCTATTTTACTGCCCTCCACTACCCCCCCATTATACTGCCCCCTCCCATTTTACTGCCCTCCACGTGACTACCCCCCCAATATACTTCCCTCTACTACCACCCCTCCTATCATACTGCCCCAATCCCATCATACTGCCCCCCCCTCCTATTATACTGCCCTCCACTGCCACCCCTCCTATTATACTGCCCTCCACTAACCCCCCCATTATACTGCCTTTCACTGCCACCCCCACCCATCATACTGCCCCCCTCCAATTATACTGCCCTCCACTGCCACCGCTCCTATTATACTGCCCTCCACTAACCCCCCTCCCATCATACTGCCCTCCACTACCACCCTTCCCATCATACTGCTTTCCCTCCCATCATACTGCCCTCCACTACCACCCCTCCCATAATACTGCCCTCCACTACCACCCCTCCCATTATATTGCATTCCACTACCACCCCTCCCATAATACTGCCCTCCACTACCACCCCTCCCATTATATTGCCCTCCACTACCACCCCTCCCATCATACTGCCCTCCACTACCACCCTTCCCATCATACTGCTCTCCCTCCCATCATACTGCCCTCCACTACCACCCCTCCCATAATACTGCCCTCCACTAAACCCCCTCCCATTATATTGCCCTCCACTACCACCCTTCCCATCATACTGTTCTCCCTCCCATCATACTGCCCTCCACTACCACCCCTCCCATAATACTGCCCTCCACTAAACCCCCTCCTATTATACTGCCCTCCACTACCCCCCCATTATACTGCCCCCTCCCATTTTACTGCCCTCCACGTGACTACCCCCCCAATATACTGCCCTCTACTACCACCCCTCCTATCATACTGCCCCAATCCCATCATACTGCCCCCCCCCTCCTATTATACTGCCCTCCACTGCCACCCCATTATACTGCCTTTCACTGCCACCCCCACCCATCATACTGCCCCCCTCCAATTATACTGCCCTCCACTGCCACCGCTCCTATTATACTGCCCTCCACTAACCCCCCTCCCATCATACTGCCCTCCACTACCACCCTTCCCATCATACTGCTCTCCCTCCCATCATACTGCCCTCCACTACCACCCCTCCCATAATACTGCCCTCCACTACCACCCCTCCCATTATATTGCCCTCCACTACCACCCCTCCCATAATACTGCCCTCCACTACCACCCCTCCCATTATATTGCCCTCCACTACCACCCCTCCCATCATACTGCCCTCCACTACCACCCCTCCCATAATACTGCCCTCCACTAAACCCCCTCCCATTATATTGCCCTCCACTACCACCCTTCCCATCATACTGCTCTCCCTCCCATCATACTGCCCTCCACTACCACCCCTCCACTAAACCCCCTCCCATTATATTGCCCTCTACTACCACCCTTCCCATCATACTGCTCTCCCTCCCATCATACTGCCCTCCACTACCACCCCTCCCATAATACTGCCCTCCACTAAACCCCCTCCCATTATATTGCCCTCCACTACCACCCCTCCCATCATACTGCCCTCCACTACCACCCTTCCCATCATACTGCTCTCCCTCCCATCATACTGCCCTCCACTACCACCCCTCCCATAATACTGCCCTCCACTACCACCTCTCCCATAATACTGCCCTCCACTACCACCCCTCCCATTATATTGCCCTCCACTACCACCCCTCCCATCATACTGCCCTCCACTACCACCCTTCCCATCATACTGCTCTCCCTCCCATCATACTGCCCTCCACTACCACCCCTCCCATAATACTGCCCTCCACTACCACTCCTCCCATAATACTGCCCTCCACTACCACCCCTCCCATTATATTGCCCTCCACTACCACCCCTCCCATCATACTGCCCTCCACTACCACCCTTCCCATCATACTGCTCTCCCTCCCATCATACTGCCCTCCACTACCACCCCTCCCATAATACTGCCCTCCATTAAACCCCCTCCCATTATATTGCCCTCCACTACCACCCTTCCCATCATACTGCTCTCCCTCCTATCATACTGCCCTCCACTATCACCCCTCCCATAATACTGCCCTCCACTAAACCCCCTCCCATTATATTGCCCTCCACTACCACCCCTCCCATCATACTCTGTACATAGCTTAACCCAGAACCCTGCACTCTGCATGCCGCTCACTCTGCTCAATCTGCTGTGGGACCATGAAGGGTGATGGGATCAGTGGGAAGGGCTCTGGGCTCGAAGGGAATGGCCTAGGCTGGAGGTCGGGGGGCCCTTCATGGTTTCTTGCACCAGGGCCCCTGAAGGTTCTAATTATGCCTCTGCTGCACCCTGTATATAGCTCATCCAGTACCCTGTGCCCTGTATATAGCTCGTCTCAGAACCCCGCATCCTGTATATAGCTCATCCCAGAACCCTGCACCCTGTATATAGCTCATCCCAGAACCCTGCACTCTGCACATAGCTCATTCCCGAACCCTGCACTCTGCACATTGCTCATTCCAGAACCCTGCACTCTGCACATAGCGCATCCCAGAACCCTGCACCCTGTATATAGCTCATCCCAGAACCCTGCACTCTGCACATAGCTCATTCCAGAACCCTGCACTCTGCACATTGTTCATTCCAGAACTCTGCACATAGCGCATCCCAGAACCCTGCACTCTGCACATAGCTCATTCCAGAACCCTGCACTGTTTACATAGCTCATTCCAGAACCCTGCACTCTTTACATAGCTCATCCCAGAACCCTGCACTCTGTACATAGCTCATCCCAGAACCCTGCACTCTGTGCATAGCTAATCTCAGAACCCTGTACTCTGTACATAGCTCATCTCAGAACCCTGCACTCTGTACATAGCTCACCACAGAACCCTGCTCTCTGTACATAGCTCATCCCAGAACCCTGCACCCTGTACATAGCTCACTCCAGAACCCTGCACTCTGCATTCAGCTCACTCCAGAACCCTGCACTCCGAATGCAGCTCACCCCAGAACCCTGCACTCTGTACACAGCTCATGCCAGAACCCTGCACTCTGTACACAGCTCATGCCAGAACCCTGCACTCTGTACACACACAGCTCATGCTAGAACCCTGCACTCTGTACACAGCTCATGCAAGAACCCTGCACTCTGTACACAGCTCATGCCAGAACCCTGCACTCTGTACATTGCTCATTCCAGAACCCTGCACTCTGCACATAGCGCATCCCAGAACCCTGCACTCTGCACATAGCTCATCCCAGAACCCTGCACTCTGTACATAGCTCATCCCAGAACCCTGCACTCTGTACATAGCTCAACCCAGAACCCTGCACTCTGTGCATAGCTCATCTCAGAACCCTGCACTCTGTACATAGCTCACCCCAGAACCCTGCTCTCTGTACATAGCTCATCCCAAAACCCTGCACTCTGTACATAGCTCAACCCAGAACTCTGCACTCTGCATGCAGCTCACTCCAGAACCCTGCACTCTGAATGCAGCTCACCCCAGAACCCTGCACTCTGTACACAGCTCATGCCAGAACCCTACACTCTGTACACAGCTCATGCCAGAACCCTGCACTCTGTACACACACAGCTCATGCTAGAACCCTGCACTCTGTACACAGCTCATGCAAGAACCCTGCACTCTGTACATAGCTCATGCCAGAACCCTGTACTCTGTACATAGCTCATGCCAGAACCCTGCACTCTGTACATAGCTCATGCCAGAACCCTGCACTCTGTACATAGCTCATGCCAGAACCCTGCACTCTGTATATAGCTCATGCCAGAACCCTGCACTCTGTATATAGCTCATCCTACAACCCTGCACTTTGTACGTAATGCACTCCAAACACTGCGTTCTTTTATCCTTTTTTTTAAATGAATGTGCTGGGGTATGTATGTATCCATGAGACTCTTGCTTGTGGAACAATAATAAAAGCATATTTTATAGATACAAGGAAGCCAAAGTTTTGTTTAATGATGCCCATTAAGCTCCTCTCACTGTCAAACGTTTGACCACGCCCACATTTGCCGCAGCGCGCTATGCAAGGTTACTTCCTTCCTCAAGTGTCCCTCATTCTGAAGTTCAAAAGTTGGGAGGTATGCTATATGGTTAATGGAAAGATTCATGCATAGCATGAATCTATCCATGGCCGCCACAGCCACTCCCTATTCATGCGTCCGGCCCCTTTCGTGATGCTGGGCTCCTGAATTACAGCAGCGGGGGTGTGTTTTTGAAGCACCTGATTAGAGCCATAGGCTCGAATAGGCTTCAAAATAGGGTGGACTTGGAGCGCAGAGCATTGCGCTCGGAGCCCACCCAGGTTTGTTAGAAAAGCAAATGAATATTCGCTTTTCTACCTGCCGATCCCCGATGCTGTGTGCCTGCCGATCCCCGATGTGCCTGCCAATCTCCGATGTGCTCACCGATCCCCGCCACTGATGGGGTAAGTGGTGGTGGATCGGCAGACAGCGCGGGGGGGGGGGGATTTGAGGTGCCACGGGAGGTGGTTGTTTGCCGCCCCCCTAAACACCTAAACAAAAAACCACCAGCCGCCACTATTTATGGCAATGCATTCCCTATCAGTACTGTTACTGATAACAGATTAACCACTTCAGCCCCGGAAGGATTTACCCCCTTCCTGACCAGAGCACTTTTTACAACTTAGCACTGCGTCGCTTTAACTGTTAATTGCATGGTCATGCAATGCTGTACCCAAACGAAATTTGCGTCCTTTTCTTCCCACAAATAGAGCTTTCTTTTGATGTTATTTGATCACCTCTGCGGTTTTAATTTTTTGCGCTATAAACGGAAAAAGACCGAACATTTTGAAAAAAAATGACATTTTCTACTTTTTGTTATAAAAAAAATCCAATAAACTCAATTTTAGTCATACATTTAGGCCAAAATGTATTCGGCCACATGTCTTTGGTAAAAAAAATGTCAATAAGCGTATATTTATTGGTTTGCGCGAAAGTTATAGCGTCTACAAACTAGGGTACATTTACTGTAATTTACACAGCTTTTAGTTTATGACTGCCTATGTCATTTCTTGAGGTGCTAAAATGGCAGGGCAGTACAACCCCCCCAAATGACCCCATTTTGGAAAGTAGACACCCAAAGAAATTGCTAAGAGGCATGTTGAGCCCATTGAATATTAATTTTAAGTGATTGAATAATGACAAAAAAAAAAATTACAAAAAGTTGTCACTAAATGATATATTGCTCACACAGGCCATGGGCATATGTGGAATTGCACCCCAAAATACTTTCTGCAGCCTCGCTGTGCTCACCTGTACCTTTGATTACAAACAGCGGGTGTCTCCCGCTGTGTCATGCAACTGCAGTCTTAACTGTTCGGCGGCTGTCCACTGTAACAAAGCCCTGCCTCCTCCTCGTCCGTGATAGACGGAACACTGATTCAGTTTGCCAACATTGTATCAGTGTTCAGTGTTCCGTCTATCACGGACATGGAGGAGACGGGGCTTTGTTACAGTGGAAGGCTGCCAAACAGTTAAGACTGCATGACACAGCGGGAGACCCTCACTCGAGTATAAGCTAAGGGGGGCTTTTTCAGCATAAAAATTGGGCTGAAAAAGTCAGGCTTATACTCGAGTATATACGGTATATGAGTCTAGCTGTGTATTTAAATGTAGATATTGGCCAGCACACCAATGATCATCAATTGTGTCCAAACCTTTTTTTACTCAAAAAAGATCGCATCACAAGACAGTGTAGTGCAACATTTCGGAGCCACGCAGGACCCCTTTGTCAGACATATGATGATCACATGCCTGACGAAAGGGGTCCTGCGTGGTTTCGAAACATTGCACTACACTGTCTTCTGATGTGATCTTTCTTGAATAAAATAATGTTTGGATGAAATTGATGATCCTTGGTGTGCTGGCGAATATCTACATATTGCATAAGTTCCAGTATCCAGCTGGCGTTCGCTTCAGCACCCAGTAGCCTAAAAAAATTATTCCAGGAACGTGTTCGATGGGAATATGGACTGTAGCTGTGTCTAGAGTCTCTAATCAGATCACAGATGCACAAAACAAATTTTTCTTTAATTGCAGCTAAACTGACTGCACCTAAACTCAGGTAAATGTACAGTGTAAATGGCACTATTGAAAAATAATTACATTAATTTCATGTGTTTAGAAATGTCTTCTAAATGCATATAAAATACTTTTTTATTCCCTTTCTTTTCTAAAAGCTTGCGGCAAAAACATGATCTTCAAATGACTCATCATGCTTCTAATTAAATACTTCAGAGGGTCTTCTTTGCAAAATGTGTCCATATTTTGGGTGTTTCTCCTGTTCGGTCACTTCAGGGCCTTAAAAAATGTGATATATAGTCAGGAAACTGGATGAATTATGTATGTCTCTTGAAAGCCTGAAGATGCTGTTTGGATTTCTGGCCCCTCCATGCATCTAGGCAGAAAAAAAGTCTCATACATGTGGTATCCCCATACTTAGGGGCAGTAGAAGAATGTGTTTTTGTGTGTAATTCTAAGTATGCCTATGCCATGAGTAAGACATTACCTGTTAAATTGACAACTTTGTGAAATCAAATCAAACGTTATTTACTTTTTTCATTTTCCAAAAAATTGTAGCAAAAAAAATGACAACTTCAAAAAACTCAAAATACTTTTTACTAAATGCACATGGCTAAGGACTAACTTCCGAAACACGTAGGCTGTTTTACAGCTCTGTACATGTATTTAGTAAAGGAATACTATTTTGGATGTCATCCTGAGTGCCGACCATCCCTTTCCTCATTCTGGCATGTTGGAGTTGTCAGCAGCCTCAAGGTCTGAGCACTGGGCGGAGCTTTTATGTGGGAAGGTTGCAGCACCTATACACTTGTTTTCCTTGGCTGATCTAATGTATGCCTGTTCAAAAGTGTTAAAAAGTCAACAATTTTAATGGGGTATACTTACTTTTTCAGAGTGTACAGTGTATGTGTATACTGTATGTATTGAATTGCAATTAACATAATCTGTAATGTATCGACTGTATGATCACTTGAAGCTATTCACCATTATTCTTCAAGCAGTACTATAGTAACTGCATAATTTTCATAGGTCCTCCACGAAATATGACTTTAAGATGGGAAAACGAGACAATGGTCATTCAGAGTTTGTGGGAACCTTTTGGACAACCATTAGATGATTTTTGCTTTAATTTGGTTCTGAAGTTTAGAACAAGGAATACCACAGAGTGGCAGGTAAGCATCATTTTTCATGGTTGGCTGTAATGATCAGCAGTTTGGTTCGCTGGACGCTGAATCCAGTGTGAAATCCATGAACCCTGACCATAGCACCCATATCCCACTGAAGTTTTAGGAGTTAAATCTTGTAATTTTTCTGGCTTTCTTTTAAGGCCAGTTTGCAAACTCTTGGGTAAAAAGGCATCGGAAGCCGGGCACTGCACATTCGGGATATGCACCAATGCAAAAAGAAAAAATATCAGTGGGCAGCTGATCTTTTAATTCAACTTAAGGGGCAACATTAAATATACACAATTACTTTAAATATCACTCTCGGGGGATTCCTTAAACCTTCACATGAAGATGTAGACTGTACTCTTTTAAAACGGACATTTAAACAAAATATATTGATTGCCGCTAAATGACAGGTTATTCCCCAGCCTTACTGGGGAAATGGAATTCCTCTTTAGCCCCCTTGTTATTTATTTATAAAAAAATAATGGGAATAGGAAATAAACGCACACAATTCCTTTATTAAAACAAACAAAATAAAACAAAAAACACAAAAAAAACTGTCTATAATGATAGATCCAACATCAGTCTTGTTGTCCACTGATGTAGATCAATCAGCAGTCACAATTAGTGATGCCCTGACAACCCACAGATGACTTGCACCACAAAAATCTTGTCCTGCCAATACTCCTGTTGTAAATGACAGCTCCCTGGTTGATTACTGAATGTCAGCAAACCAGCCAGGGATGCTGGCTGGTGTAATTGACCATATATTAGTAACGTCATTCTCAGCATTACTGTTGGTTTGTTTACAATGTAAAATAGGCTGGCTTGCAGGAAGATTTCATTTAGTAGCTGTAGTGAACCACCTCTCAATTAATGATTTCTGATTGCAGAATCCAGAGATTCAGGCAGGTGGATGAACTGCCAAAATTGCCCTTCTAGTTTGCCCATTCAGCAAACTGCACAACCTGGGTTCAGGTCGACTCAAACCCAAACTTATTCCTAGTGGACAGATGCCATTGGCGTAATAGATAATATAAACGCTTTAGAAAAATTAGCTTAAAGAGAATCTTTACCCATGTTAGGCTGACAAGGTAAAAGGCTAATATTTCTTGACGTCATGGCTAAGCTCTATCTCCCCCTGTCTAAGAAAGGTGCTCTTGATGGTTTAGTGAGAGCATTTAGCCTAGTGAGGTAAGGTAAAGCTACTGTTTGTTCACTTTGAATACCCAATCATGGACAAGGAAAATTGCAAAGACAGGATCTTTGTTTGCACATAATTGAAGTATACCTACCCTGTGACACTACTCACCAAGCTAGTAAGTAAGGTCATCATTTACTTTACAGCCTCTACTTCTTTAGTTATTCAAACTCTCATAAGTCATTAGTTAGTGCTACTCTTGTAAATCAACTCAGGTTTAATTTTTAGGATCCCAGCTCATAGCCTGTTGGCTGAGTAAGCTCTGGCTTCTATTATGTCCTGGATACTTGAATAGAAAGAGCTCCCTGTCCCGACGATTTTCCGTCCCCCTTGGAGCTGTGGGTGTTTTTGCCTGTCTTTTATCTTCCAATGTTCCAGCAGCCTGGTTTCAATCTCCATAACATAAAATAAAGACAAAAACGATCTGGAAGACTAAAAGACCCTAATAGTGCCACAGCAGGGCAGACTTAGTAACCTAAATGTAGACATCCCACCAACAGTGTCCCTGATAGAAATAAGAAAATGGCAGGTAGTCTAACTTATCGGCTGACTCTTTTGAGTTGATGAGTTTTAAATATGTCAAAGGAATATTCAAAGGAAGATCATACAATTGCTGTTATCGTGCCCTAAAGTTCTGGGTATTGTTACTGTTTTGTGGAGGAGTGAGGCAGCACAGCTAGGTCTAAGGCCCCTTTCACACTACCGCGACTTCAAAGTAGCGC
Source organism: Lithobates clamitans (assembly GCA_037952925.1). Taxonomy (NCBI): domain Eukaryota; kingdom Metazoa; phylum Chordata; class Amphibia; order Anura; family Ranidae; genus Lithobates; species Lithobates clamitans. Next base: position 1,490,123 of record JBBGZY010001250.1, on the reverse strand, counting down.
GATTTTGCCGCAAATTCAGGGAATGTCTGTGTAACTCGCATCAAAGTCGGACCAAAGTAGCACAGGGACTACTTTGAAGTTGGCACTACTTGAAGTCGTACTAATATGAATGGTTGTCATTGGAAATCATGGGGAATGACTTGTCATGCGACTTTGCATTCCCAAATCGTAGGACAAGTCGTACAAGTGTGAAAGGGGCCTTAGTGGGTGGGGGGCCCTTTGTAGAGGCACAGTTACTTTTCCCTGCATGGGCAAGGTGGCGGCGTCTCTTTACATCATTTGTATAATATTTACAGCTGGTTACTGTATTGTGTCTTCAAAACTAAAATATCAAGTTTGGATCAAAGTACTCTTAAAATGTCAGTGATATATTGATTTATATGCATTATTATTTACATATCGCTTATGTTTTTTTTTGTCAAAGTATCTTGACCGTTATTAGGGAGCACTCTGTTGTACTTTTTATTGAAAACTCCTCTCATACTCTCCTACCTTTCACACTCCTCTCCTGCACACACTGCCCACCATCGCACCATCCGCAGTTCTCGCCTGTACATAACGTTTGCTGTCATCCCTTCTTACACCACTTCTGAACATACTGCCAGCCACCTTACCCTTCACATTGCTTCCCTATGCATCCTACTCAATAGATGCACACAGCGTGCCTCGGGGATTGAGCCTGCATGAGCACCCCTTAGCAAATGGCTAGCTAGGGAATACTTGAAGGCAGGAGGGGCCAGGCGCACCGGCAGGGGACCCTAGAAGAGGAGGATTGGGGCTGCTCTGTGCAAATTGCGCAAAGCAGGTAAGTATAATTTTTTTTTTTAAAGATCCTTTACAATCGCATTTCAAGTTCAACTGGCTTCTGTTAGGTTTGAGGCAGTGGATTGCTTTGCATTGTGCTGTACTGAAAAAAAAGTACTGTATGCGGTACTTTTTTTTCACAGCACACATCCGCATCATAGTGGTGTGAACAGGGCACACAGGGGACAAGGCATTTTGTCTTGTCATGTGGTTGGACTACACTGGAATAGCATTGAATGAACCCTAATACTGGGTTAGTAGCCATCCCATAATAGCTCCTTCACTTTTATGCGTACATTGATTCTGTGAACATTGAAATATTTTCCTAATATTTGACTTAAAAAACATCTCTTACTGTAGCTTCTGTGTAGTGCATGCTTTCTGCCTTATACATTCTGAGGCTCTTTGTTGTTTGCTGGGTATGCTGTGTTCACTGTGAATGCTGGGCCATGGTTCTGCAATCTCTATTGTGTAGTTGTGTTCTGTGTATACTGTGTAGGCTCTGTACTTCATACGCTGTTCAATCTATGTAAGCTGTCCATACTTTATGCTGTGTATACTTTGTGCGCCTTGTGCTATGTATGTAGGCAGGTTCAGTTTATTTTCTCCACTGCAGGTGGTGCTCAACCACACCAGCTCTCCAGCTGGAGAGGAAGTCAGGAGGAACCTGGTTCCACTATGGCTCCCTGGGTCACTGGGGAAGTGACACGGTTGGATGCTGATGCCCCATTTGACTCTGGCAGCCATCTTGTGTCAGGCGGAGCCTATTTGAAGCCCTGGTTCCCGGGTTTGGTGCACTTGATGTGAATGGGCAGTGCAGGAAAAGGTACCCTGTCTGTTAGGGATGGTACTAATGGTAGGGAAAGGTTCCTGACGAGGAGGGAAAGCATAGGTTTGCATCTTTTCTGGACATATTCCTGACTGGGTACAAATTAGCAAGGCCAGATTCTGCTCCTTTCTACAGATGCTGTCATTCCAGCTGGAACCCACTCTGTTTATGTTACTGTAACCATGCGTGTACCCGGTTGGGAATCTTCCCGCCAGGATTGTTGTAAACTGTTGCTGCGTTGCTTCAATACAAGTTTATTATTACACTTGACTGTGTAAATTATTGCTGCCGCACCATGCTGCAGCCCACCTACATGTATGTTCTGTGCTGTGCATATTCTGTACTGGGTACACTCTCTGCGTTGTATAACGCATGCTGTGTACATTCTGTACTGTGTTAGCTGTTTGCTGTGGGAATGCACGCTCTATGTTATGTGTGATCTGTATGCTGTGTTGGGCTGTGTATACTGCATGCACTGTGTATTTTGTATTCTATTTCGAGATGTGTGTGATGTGTACTGTATGCTGTTTGTGTAAACCTTGGTATTTGTGATTTGTGCTATTTGTGCTATATATACATACACTATATAAACTCTGGAGCAACTTTGGGTTATTTCCTGCACTGGTCACTTTGTTGAACTTAGCACTTTTTTGATCAATATAATTTTCAGCACTTTCAGCACTTTTGCACATAGCGATTCATATGACGGCCTCCCAGAAAGACCGCTCTCGCGTGCCCCCGGGGGAGCGCAGCAATCGCGGCCCATTAGTACTGCCTCATCAGTGCCCATGAGTATAGGAAAAAAATTATTTATTTACAAAATTTACTTACAGAAACTAAGAAAAACTTTTTTTTTTTCAAAATTTTTGGTCTTGAAAAAAACCCAGGAGTGATTTAATACCACCATAAAAAAGCTCTATTTGTGTGAAGAAAATTATAAAAATTTCACATTGTTATAGTGTAGCATGACCGCGCATTCAAAGTGTGACAGCGCTAAAAGCTAAAAATGGATTGGGCAGGAAGGGGGTGTAAGTGCCCTGTATTGAGGTGGTTAATATGATTTTTTAAATAAATTTTGCACATGAAATGTTATTTTTTTATTATTTTTCATTGCAACCATGACCATATTTTGATCTAAATGCGATCATTTAAAGGGGACAGTTCACCTTATTAGTTAAAAAGAAAATTGGCCTTAAAAATAGAAAACTACTGTAGACACCACATTTAGGGACTGGTAAACTGCAAAATGTTACATATTTGTTTTTTGTGTTCCAATATATTGTAATTTCCAACATAGAATGACACCAGATTACACAGAGAAATTAACTCAAAGCTTTGGAAGTTTAGCAGGTTGATGGGGATATTGGGGAACGTAATAATTAGCAAGCGTAGTGGGTGATGGGCTCTCAGTAGAACCTAAAATGCCATTGCCATGAATGCACAAGGTGATAGGTGCACTTTAATATTTGGATTTTGAAAAGTTTTATCTACATAACTGAGAAAAGTTTGGAAAACATTGCACATCCTGATAGAAGTATATACTGTGCACAAGTTACACTTATTTTGCAATGTAAATTCACTTTATTTGAATAATCTTTTTATTATACTTAACAGAAAAAAACATCCGAAAGTTGCACCACAAGTGCCTTTTCAATTGAGTGTTCATTTAGTAATGTAGATCTGGATGCAGAGAAATGCTATGAAATGCAAGCACAATTTCAAGTACCGGAGTTCTGTTTGGACGGCACCTATGAAAGCCAGTGGAGCATTACTATGTTCATGAAGAACAACAGTCTGTATGGTAGGAATTGTTATAATTTATAAAAAATATATAAACAAAACACCAAGCGCAATAATGTTCTCAGCGTAACATGTAAGCTCAGATAAGTGTAAATCAAAATATGTGAAGGCACGTGCGATTAATTAAGTGATGGATAATAGTTGTTTGATTGAAAAATATGAAATCAAGCTGCTATCAATTACATAGTGATCAGAATCCCCTAAAAATTAAATACATATAAATTAGATTGATGCGCTCTGATACATAATTCAATCAATGTGAAAAAATGATATTCGTGCTAAAAGACAAATGTGATCAAATAAAATACTATCAGGTCGCTAAAATGTAAAATCGCAAAAAATATATATGTGAAAAAGCTGTGCAACTCTAGTCACACCATGTGCAAGTCCACTAAAAATTGTATTGAAGCATGTGCGATTTCTCCAGAGTAAAAAATGCAAAAAATATTGAAATTGTGTACAAATATACCATAAATGCACTTACAAATTTACAACTAAAGAGTGATTAAGCCAATTGGTGCCAATAGAGTGAAGATTACAATTAATACAATTAATAAATATAAATATAATAAAAGTGTACACTGCGCTAAATTGAAAGAATATATGGTGCGGAGCAGCTACTTACAAGGTGACAACAACCAAAGAAACATGTGAAATGAAATAAAAAGTAGCGCATAAATGGTGCCAAAAGTCTTCAATCAAGAAAACAACTGAAAAAACAAAAAAAAACAAACAAATGTCCACAAATAATAAACCTAACAGTGAAAAAACTTGTAAGTCTCTCAATATAGGTGAATAAAATCCTGTCGGTGAGTGGGAAACAAATGACATGGAATGTCCCACTGAAAACCATGCATGGATGCAGGGAGACAGAAGTTAAAACGCAGGTGAATCAACAAATCATCCCCAAGTTGTATCTCTCAACAACATGCGACTTGGTAAAGGTGGTGTGTAAGAAACTCTTACCAGATATGATGGACTCCCTTGTCAGCGACAGGGAGTCACTCGAGCGGGTTGCCTCTCAGGGCCAGTGAACGGGCATCACAGCTCTGCGAACCTTCTGGGTCAAACTCTGCGCGGATCTCCCGGGGTCGCCAGGTGGGTCCTCCCAAAGGATGGCCAAGGTGCGGATCAGAGGGAACAATGCGTCACGTACAAAGGCTGGAGTGAAGGCTGGTTGAATCTCTCAGTAAGTATGTGGAGAAAATAACCTCAGACTGTTCAAAAATGAAATAAACAGGGTTTATTTCCGTTCCCTGTTTATTTCATTTTTGAACAGTCTGAGGTTGTATTATTCAATTATTTTTCTATGTGAGGTCTGTTTGGTGACATACAACAGGTTAATCACACACTATGTATACTAATGCATGATGTTTCACACCTGTCAGGTCCACCCAGGTGTGATCATGTGACCCCATTCATCCAATGGAGAAGGTTGTTTGACAGCACACACAATTTGCTCTTTTGGAATGTTTTTTATAAATATTAGGCAACTTGGAGGGGATGCTGCATGCCCCAGTAGACGATCCATTGATCGAAAAGCTTCGGGCGCTTCCAGCATCCTCCTTGTTGCCCATTTTCGATTTTATACTCTGTGATCACATTTTATTGTTACCTGGCGTTTTTAGCAATAAAAATCCTATTTTTGCTCATCTACACTATGTGGAGCTTGTTTATTTTTTCTCCACATACTTACTGAGAGATTCAACCAGCCTTCACTCCAGCCTTTGTACGTGACGCATTGTTCCCTCTGATCCGCACCTTGGCCATCCTTTGGGAGGACTCACCTGGCGACCCCGGGAGATCCGCACAGAGTTTGACCCAGAAGGTTCACAGAGCTGTGATGCCCGTTCACTGGCCCTGAGAGGCAACCCGCTCGAGTGACTCCCTATCACTGACAAGGGAGTCCATCATATCTGGTAAGAGTTTCTTACACACCACCTTTACCAAGTCGCATGTTGTTGAGAGATACAACTTGGGGATGATTTGTTGATTCACCTGCGTTTTAACTTCTGTCTCCCTGCATCCATGCATGGTTTTCAGTGGGACATTCCATGTCATTTGTTTCCCACTCACCGACAGGATTTTATTCACCTATATTGAGAGACTTACAAGTTTTTTCACTGTTAGGTTTATTATTTGTGGACATTTGTTTGGTTTTTTTTTTTTTTTTTCAGTTGTTTTCTTGATTGAAGACTTTTGGCACCATTTATGCGCTACTTTTTATTTCATTTCACAATAAATATAAATAAATAAATAAATAGTGCCGGTAAGGTGCGATTAGGTATTGGTGATTTAGTTCATGAGATGGGATTAATAATAGGCAACAGTTCAATCCTCAGTAACCTGGGATACCTGGATTCCTTTAGAACTTGTTTGTTCACACTATAAGTTATTTCTTCCACAGCCACAATGATTAGTAATTTTCTCAGTATCAGATGGTTTATGTAAAACAAATAAAGAGAAAAACCATTGCGCAATATTGCTACAAATAAAGTACACAAGCAAAACAGCACAGTGATACACTCACGTGTGCCTGGCTTGTTTAAGGCATGCAGATAAGCAGATAGGCAGATCTCAGCTGGCTCTTACGGACGAGGCTTGCTATACAAGCTGCTGTTCTTTGATACAATGTATTCAGCAGACTACGTCCTAGGCTCCTCCCACACATTGCATCACTGACACGTGACTTTCTCAAGGCCTTGCGATTTTACATTTTAGCGACCTGATAGTATTTTATTTGATCACATTTGTCTTTTAGCACGAATTTCATTTTTTCACATTGATTGAATTATGTATCAGAGCGCATCAATCTAATTTATATGTATTTAATTGTTATAATTTAGTTGACACTTTTTGGAAAGGTTAAATTAATGATCAATAGTATTCAATTATAATTATTTGTGTTTGATTTTTTTATAATCGTGTTTTTTATTGACGCTGTTTTTTTACTAGATGCATGTCCTGAAGTTGCCAGAAAAAAGCAACAGACAACAATGGAGATGCAAAGACTTGTCATCATTTTGTTTTCAGCTCTTATGTCTGTACTGTTTCTTTTAATAATATTCATTGGATGTTTTATGAAAAGGTAAATTACTTTCATTTGATGGGCTGAATGTTCAGTAATTTTATTTCATAAGGACCTTATGGCTTTTGTATGCCTTTGCTCTTATTTAGACATGTAAAGAAAAATTGACAGTTGTTTCAAACAGGTATAAAAACCCCAAACCAAAAATATAATATTGTGGCTTACCAATCATTGGGGGTGGAGGCTGCATTTGTTTTCTTTTTTTAAGGTTTTTCCCCGTTTTCATTTGGTGATCTGGCCAGTAACACACCTCTTGTATTAGAGTGCCCACACTCTGGTTGCACAGGGGACACCTTTGGACAGCAGCAGTGTCAGTCTGGGGAGAGTTTTAGATGGACTTGCAGATTTAAATACACTAACAAATTGAAGCCAAATTCCAGCTCATGCTTTATAAACAGTAACAGAAAACCATTTTTTTTTTTCATTTTGGGATAAAGGTTTTACATAAATAAAAGATGATCGTTAATATAATCACCCAACCCAGCGCTACAAACACACAATTCCCCATGGATTGGAATCTCATCTTCGTTGCCCCATTTCCTGTATAAACTATCCCCAACAACAAAACCCAGCCCCATCTCCCACATCCCATGCACTTCTGCTACTGTTGCATGACTCCATGACAAAATCCTTGCGAATATCCTGAAACCCTTACATTTTTGTGTCTCATTTTTAAAATCCATTGTTCCCAATTCCACTGACAAACTCCTCCTGTTTCCGTCTCAGTATCCTCCCACCTCCACCTTTACAGTCTGCAATGCTGGTGACAGGATCTCGACTACCCTCACTGTGCCAAAATAAGCTGCTTCTATTTTAGCTGGCCCTTTTCCTGGATACTGATTTTATTTTGATTTAATTTTCCTCTGTAGAAGCCTCTGTGTGAAGAGCTTGGCTCCCATGCTGCTGCTCTGTAATTAGTCAGTTTTGTAAATGGGTGCCAAATACATTTTGGGTCACTTATCTTCACCCTTGTATGACTATGACCATATTTTTTAAGTGATTTTGTTGCCAATTGTGAAAAATCAGTAGCTACTAGACACAAAGATTAACTATTTCTCCCACTGTCATACCCTTTACACTGTTCTCCTGCACATAATCCCCCCTGTCATATTCTCTGCACCCCTTGTTTGCACATATTGCCTGCTGCCCCACACTACACACCCTCCTCCTGTATATATTGCCCCATGGCATATGCTCTGCATTCCGCTCCTGCATATCTCCTGCAGTTATTGCTTCTCATCTTACAATCTGCTTACTGCCAAATGTTATACCCTTTGTATTTCTCTCCTGCACATACTATCTGCTGTCATACCCTCTGCAGTCCTCGTACACATAATGCTCCTATCATACTCTCCGCACCCTTCTCCTGTACACTCTATCTGATGATACATTAAAAGTGCAGTGCTAAAAATATAATCAGTCTCTCACATGTAATTTAAACAGTAAAAGTCTTTCATAAAATAATAGTCCTTTCCAGAAAGATGTAAATTTGCTCAGTAGAGAGAGGTGTATAAATATAAAATTGGGTGCTCCAAAGGAAAGCATAACACCGCCGTCACCTGATTACACTGCCTCTTACCATCAAACATGGACCCTCATATGAGAAGGTCACATACACAGTATAGCTCCACTCCTGGAAAAGGTCTCCAGTTAAGATAGTTCACCACTCCTCGCTTAGGGCACACTCCTATCCTCCTGATGAGGGACTCCCCAATGATGTAATAAAGAGTAAGGGAATACCTCTCAGTGTAGTAATTCCAACTTAATTTGTTATTGAACAGTAATGCACTCACTTAGGTAGCAATTAAAACAGCATATGTGTGTGTATCACATTGGTGTTGTCCACCAACAAGATGGCCACCACATCCTGATACACAATGATGTCACACGTCTCCAACTCCTCCCTACGCGTTTTGTCAGTATATTACGTCGTCAGTTATCTTGGCTTGACAACTCCGATGTAATAGGCAGACATGTGGTTTTAATTGCTACATAAGTGAATACATTACTTTTTAATAATAAATTAAGTTGGAATTAGTACACTATGAGAGGTTTTACCTTACTCTTTCTTATATCATTGGGGAGTCCCTGGAGGAGTTGATCAGGAGGATTGGAGTGTGCCCTAAGCGAGGAGTTGTGAATTATCCTCACTGGAGACCTTTCTTTAGGAGTGCAGCCATACTGTGTATGTAACCTTCTCATATGAGGGTCCACGTTTGATTGTAAGAGGCAGTGTGATCGTGAGACGGTGGTGGTGTTATCCTTTCCTTTGGAGCACCCAATTTTATGTTTATACACCTGTCTCTACTGAGCAAATTTACATCTTTCTGGAAAGGACTCTTATTTATGAAAGACTTTCAATGTTTAAATTAGAAGTGAGAATCTGATTATATTTGTAGCACTACAATTTTAATGTATTTGTAAATGTATATTGTTATCCAGAAATATAGTGCTAGAGGCTACTATTCAGCTATTTATTCAGTTTTTAAGTATATTTTCCTGGTGCAGCTGATTGTGTTTATTGGTTACATACTACCTGATTTCATACCTTCTGCATTATGTTCCTGCATATACTACGGATTGTCACACTCCCTGCACTCTTCTTCTGCACATACTGCCTGCTGTTATACCCTTGACACTCCTCTTCTACATACGTATCCTGCATATTGTCATACTCTTCACGCTCCTTTCCTGCATATACTGCCCGCTATCATACCCTTTACACTTCTCTGCTGCATATACTACCCGCTGTCATACCCTTCATGCTCCTTTCCTGCATATACTGCCCGCTGTCATACCCTTTACACTTCTCTGCTGCATATACTACCCGCTGTCATACGCTTCATGTTCCTTTGCTGCAAATACTGCCCTCTGCCATAGCCTTCACACTCCTCTCCTGCATATACTGCCTGCTGCCATACCTTTCACACACCTCTCATGTATATACTGCCCACTGTCATACCTTTCATACTCTTCTTCTACATATACTGTCCACTGCCATATCCTCCATGCTCCTTTCCTGCGTATACTGCCTGCTGTCTTATCCTTTACACTCCTTTGCTGCATATACTGTCCACTGTCATACACTTCATGCTCTTTTCCTGCAAATGCTGCCTGCTGCATACCTTTTACATTGCTTTCCTGCATATACTGTGCCTGCTGTCATACCCTTCATGCTCCTTTCCTGCATATACTGCTCACTATCATACCCAGTGCCGCTGATAAGGCAGTACAACCAGCCCTGTTGTACCAGGCCCGGCCAGCAGGGGGGACCTGTGTAGCTTCACACAGTTCGGTGGAGAAAAGAAAAAAAAACACTTTCTAATTTACACCCCGCTCAGCCACTCCTGCTAGCATAGAGAGGGCCCGGACTGGCCATAGGGCACAAGATTAACTGGCTGTGATATGCAGGGCTGGCCGCGGGTGGATGTTCTGCATATGTTGGGTGGTGGCGGGAGGAGCAGAAGGAGTATCTCCATTCCCCTGCCCACGAAGCCATTCCAAGGCAACCTGGGCCGCAGATAGACTGAAATTCCCGGTTCTTACATGCGTGCCGCAGCCGCCAGGCACTCCAGGATGACAGGAGAGGAGAAGGAACGGAGAATCCGAGGCCTTTTGCACTACCACCTTCAGACCTGCCTCCTGCCCATAAAAGCCGGCAAGGTGCTGCGGGCACTTATATGAAAGCAGTGCGACTGGTGTATGCCCACCTCCTTTCCCGCAAGTGAAGGGGTCTAATCAGATGCTCCAGGCCAGAGAGCGCTTGATTTTCCTATGGTAACTGTGCTCTTTTTTTTTTTCCCCTCAGTGACTGCAGTCTGATTAATCAATGTGCACCTGCTGTCTCTGGGCACAATGGTCTCCACTTCAGCTTGAGCCAGACATACCGCTGCGCATATTGCTGGCTGCTCTGCTCAAATCTTAGCTGCCTGCTGCTGTGGCTGCCCATTGCCTTCCTTGGTGGAGTGACCTTTCTCCGTTGATCTCCACACTCAGTAGCCGAGGCCGAGAGGCTTATGTGAGTCTGGCGGGCAGTGGGCAGCAGCTGACAGGTCTGTGTCCACTCAGCTTATGCAGAGTGGAAACGGACACAGCCCACTCTGCTCTAAGGGTTGCTGGTGTAAACAAACCGGCTACACCCGACTGCCCTCCAATACAATCCACTAGATGGAGGGGAATGGATCCTTTTCCATTTTGTTTAGTGGAATGGATTGAAGGTAGGTGGATGTAAATGGACACAAGTCTGTTTACATTCATCACTCTATAGTGAAGTGAATGGAGGGTCAGATCAGGTCTGCCTATAGATGTTAAAGAGGTCTGTTTTCAACTGAAAACAATATTAATTTTGAATAATCAAATTTATAACAGGCTGGAGAAAGATAGGCGGAGTCTGGGGCAGGGGCAGGGCGAGGGGTGGGGTTGAGGGTGGGGCTGAAGGGGGCCCCATCAGGTAGGCTGTAGGGGGCCCCATGATTTCTATCAGCGGTCCTGGTCATACCTTTTACACTCCTCTCCTGCATATACTGCTCACTGTCATACCCTTTACACTCCTCTCCTGCATACTGTATACTGCCCGCTGTCATACGCTTCACACTGCCATCAATTACAGACTGAAGGATAAAAAGTGCATAAAAGGTAATATTACATTCCTTATTCAGGAAACGCCCTGTAGCTTCAAGCATTATAATCTTATCGAAATAAAGTAATTTTAACAAAAATACTTTATGTTTTGTTTTTTGAGGGGGATCTTTCAGAAGGTGTTTTTGGTTAGAGAACCATTGTGTGAATGCATTTAAATCCCAAGCATTCTAAATCTTATATTCTGAGCCTAATGATATCATGTACTAAGCTCTGGCATGTGTAATGAAAGATAAAGACTTTTAGCACAAAAGCAGACAGGATGCTTCAAAACCAACACTTGCAAGATCAGCAACGTGTCTGGAACAGATAAAACTAAAATGTCTTTCATAATGTGTCATCATTTTTTCTTTTTGTCCTTTTAACAGGGTGAAGAAATGTGTGTTGCCTACAATACCTAATCCAAAAAATGCATTTTATGACCTATACGACAGTCACAATGGATACTTACAGGTAACATTTACAACTACATGATACAAGTGTGCTACACTGGGGGAGAAGAATAATCTTGAAGGAATAATGTTATTTTTGCACTATAGAGGTATAAAAAAGATCTCAAGGGGAACTCAAAGCACAGTACTAAATGCAAAAAAAAAAAAAAGTAAAAGTAGTGTGTATGTATATATATATATATATACAGTATCTCAAAAAAGTGAGTACCGTACACCCCTCACATTTTTGTAAGTATTTTATTCTTATATATATATATATATATATATATATTCTTATATTCTTATTCTTATTATCTTTTCATGTGACAACACTGAAGAAATGACACTTTGCTACAATGTAAAGTGGTGAGTGTACAGCTTGTATAACAGTGTAAATTTGCTATCCCCTCTAAATAACTCTAAACACAGCCCTTAATGTCTAAACTGCTGGCAACAAAAGGGAAAATGTCCAAATTGGCCCAAAGTGTCATTATTTTGTGTGGCCATCATTATTTTCCAGCCCTGTCTTAAACCTCTTGGGCATGGAGTTCACCAGAACTTCACAGGTTGCCACTGGAGTCCTCTTCCACTCCTCCATGATGACATCACGGAGCTGGTGGATGTTGAAGACCTTGCCCTCCTCCACCTTCTGTTTGAAGATGCCTCAAAGATGCTCAATAGGGATGAGCTGAACACCCCCCGGTGCGGTTCGCAGCAGAACATGCGAACTGGAAAAAAATGTGTTTGAACATGCGAACACCCTTAAAGTCTATGGGACACAAACTTATATGCAAAATCATTGACATAAAAAGTGTTTGGAGACCTGGGTCCTGCCCCAGGGGACATGTATCAATGCAAAAAAAGTTTTAAAAACTGCCGTTTTTTCAGGAGCAGTGATTTTAATAATGCTTAAAGCGAAACAATAAAAATAAAATATTTCTTTAAATATCGTGACTGGGGGTGTCCTTAGTATGCCTGTAAAGCGCATTTTCCCAGTGTTTAGAACAATATCACAGCAAAATTACATTTCTAAAGGAAAAAATGTCATTTAAAACTACTCGCGGCTGTAATGTATTGTCGGGTCCTGGCAATGTAGATGAAAATTATTGAAAAAAACAATGTGGGTCCTCCCCCCCCCCCCAGTCCATTACCAGGCCCTTTGAGTCTGATATTGATATTAAGGGGAACCTCGTACCCAAGTTTTAAAAAAAATGGCGTGGGGGGCCCCCGGGCACTATATACTCTGTACAGCAGTATATATATACTATACGGCCTGCCCTATATACTATGCAGAAAATTGGGCCTTAGGTGTTGGTGGTACCAGTACACTGTAAGCCCTCACAGTTACCCTTGGTGGGCACATGAATGGGCCCTGCTGTGAAATATTATATCCAGAATTGTAATTACATGCCCCTGTTAAACAGGGGCAGAAAAATTGGGCCTTGGCTGGTGGTGGTGGTGCCACAACACTGTAACCCCTCACAGATATTCTTGTTGGGTGCAAGAATGGGCCCTGCTGTGAAATATTAGATCAAAAATTGTAATTACATGCCCCTGTTAAACAGGTGCAGAAAAATTGGGCCTTGGGTGGTGGTGGTGCCACAACACTGTAACCCCTCACAGATACTCTTGTTGGGCACAGGAATTGCCTTGCTGTGAAATATTAGATCAAAAATTGTAATTACATGCTGGCGATGATTGCTTGAACTTATTAGACCTTGGTGCTGAGGACTGAAAAATTGTTTAAAGGCATCGGTCAGCCGACCACCTTCTCCTCCGCTCTTCCTCTGACTGAACGAAGCCTCTGCAACACATTGTCCAACACCAGGAAATTGTAACCTCCCAAGGTCTGGAAATGTGTTGCACAAACCTTTCTTCAAGGACTCCTGAAGATGTTTCATCCCCTGCTTCCTCTGCGAAGGCAGGATAAGTTCTGCAACCTTACCCTTGTAATGTGAATTAACATGGATCAAGAAGGGTTGCCAGCCAGTAATGACCCCTCTCCTTGATACCACGAATCCTAGGGTCCTTTCGCAGGCTTTGCAGAATCAGGGGGGCCATGCAGCATAAGTTTGCAGAGGTATTCGATTCTGAGTCCCCTGGGTCACTAAGGATCACATGATCCGTAACTACCTCCACCCAGCCACGTACAACTCCTTGGGCTTCTGAGAACTGAAAACCATCCCTTGTAGACTGCTGCTGAGTGTTATCCTCTACATCCATGCTGACACAATCCTCCTCCTCTTCTTCCTATGTGTTTGGCGGGCCCGCAGGAATACTATCTGGATAAAGGGGGCCTTGAGAGGTAAGGAAGTCCTCCTCTTCCTCCTGCTGTTCTGCCTCAAGTGCCCGGTCCATGATTCCACGAAGCGCGTGCTGCCCCCTAGAGGAAATCCTGCCTCGTTGGAGTTGTGCCTCCTCCTCCTCTCTTTTCTCAGGCACCCAAGTACAGTCAGTGACCTTATCATCCCCTCCCTTCTCGTCACTGGAGCAAACTTGGTTGTATACTGCAGCTGGGGGAACATGACTGCCAGTTTCTTGTCCTTCTTGGGCACCCCCTCTCTCTAGGCTCACCTTACTCCCTTCCTCAACCTAGGAACCAACATCGGAGCCTTCAAATTGCTGCGCATCCTCCAGCAGCATGTGCCCGACACTGTGGTCGAATAATTCTGGGGACTCCTTTGCGCATGAAGGTTAGTCAGGCTACTGAAGAAGTTAATGTGGACATGGAGCCAGTGGAATAGGCCGCTTTGGCAGCTGCGTTGGAAAGCAAACTACTCTGAGCCTGGGTCACAGAGGATGAGGAGGATGAGGATGGCTTTGTTACCCACTCCACCAACTCTTCCTCATGTTCTGGCTCAATAACATGGCCAGCAGCAGAAAAAAATGGACAAGCATTGCCACCTGCAGAGGATGCACAATATCCACGACCAGTACTGTTGACTGTAGACACAAAGGCTGCTTGCCCTCTTTTAGTGGCCTGTGAGCATCTGCCTCTCCTTGGTGGCCTTCCAGACATGATGTATATTTTGTTTTGCAACACCACACAACACTGTATTATACATAGTTACATAGTTACATGGTTACATAGTTAGTCAGGTTGAAAAAAGACACAAGTCCATCCAGTTCAACCTTAAAAACAATAAATAAATAAAATAAAAAATATCGTACAATCCAATATACCCAATTTTATACCCTCAGTTGATCCAGAGGAAGGCAAAAAACCCCAGCAGAGCATGCTCCAATTTGCTACAACAGGGGAAAAAATTCCTTCCTGATCCCCCAAGAGGCAATTATATACTGTGTACACCACCAGAAGTGTAGTAGAAACTGTACACATTGTATAAGATATTGTGTACACCGCCTGCACTGTATTAGCAACTATACTACGGCTGTACTGTATTGTGTGCTGTGTACACCACCAGAAGTGTAGTAGAAACTGTACACATTGTATTAGATATTGTGTACACCGCCTGCACTGTATTAGCAACTGTACTACGGCTGCACTGTATTGTGTACTGTGTACACCGCCAGCAGTGTAGTAGAAACTGTGCACACTGTATTAGATACTGTGTACACCGCCTGCACTGTGTTATCAACTGTACTACAGCTGCACTGTATTGTTTGCTGTGTACACCACCAGAAGTGTAGTAGAAACTGTACACACTGTATTAGATACTGTGTAAACCACCTGAAGCGTAAACAGTACACCATGGAATGCACTGTATATATAGGCTACACTGGATGCAGATTATATATAAGATATATATATATATATATATATATATATATATATATATATATATATATATATATACATACACACACAAGACTGTATATATGTATATATATTTATTAATATACCGCCTGAAGTGTTTTAGAAACAGTACACCACAGAATGCACTGTAGATATAGGCCACACACACACACACACACACACACACACACACACACAAGAATGTATATATATATTAATACACCGCCTGAAGTGTATTAGAAACAGTACCTTACGGAATGCACTGTAGTTATAGGTTACACTGCATGCAGAGTATATATAGATTTATATATATATACGAGACTGTATATTGTATATATATTAATACAATGCCTGCACTGACTGAATATAGAGTAAACACTGAATATATAGTCTATGCTAAATGCAGAATATATATATATATATATATATATATATATACAGTATGTCACAGGAGTGAGCACACCCCTGACATTTTTGTAAATATTTATTACTGTATATCTTTTCATGTGACAACATTGAAGAAATGACACTTTGCTACAATGTAAAATAGTGAGTGCATAGCTTGTATAACAGTGTAAATTTGCTGCCCCCTCAAAAAACTCAACACACAGCCATTAATGTCTAAACCGCTGGCAATAAAAGTGAGTACACCCCTAAGTGAAAATGTCTAAATTGGGCTCAAAGTGTCAATATTTTGTGTGGCCACCATTATTTTCCAGCACTGCCTTAACCCTCATGGGCATGAAGTTCACCAGAGCTTCACGGGTTGCCACTGGAGTCCTCTTCCACTCCTCCATGACGACATCACGAACTGTAGCTCCCCAGTGCCGGCAGCACTCATTCAGCCCCAGACTATGTCACTCCCACCACCATGATTGATTGTAGGCAAGACACATTTGTCTTTGTACTTTGTGTTTATCTTGGTCTCATCAGACCACAGGAAATGGTTCCAGTAATTGATGTCCTTAGCCTGCTTATCTTCAGCAAACTGTTTGTGGGCTTCTTGCGCATCATCTTTAGAAGAGGCTTCCCTCTGGGACGAAAGCCATGCAGACCAATTTAATGCAGTGTGCGGCATATGGTCTGAGCACTGACAGGCTGACCCCCCCCCTTCAACACACACTTGTCTTTGTACTCCTCACCTGGTTGCCACCACACACACTTGACACCATCTGAACCAAATACGTTTATATTGGTCTCATCAGACCACAGGACGTGGTTCCAGTAATCCATGTTCTTTGTCTACTTGTCTTCAGCAAACTGTTTGCAGGCTTTCTTGTGCATCATCTTTAGAAGAGGCTTCCTTCTGGGACAACAGCCATGTAGACCAATTTGATGCAGTGTGCAGCGTATGGTCTGAGCACTGACAGGTTGACCCCCCACCCCTTCAACCTCTGCAGCAATGCTGGCAGCACTCATACATCTATTTCCTAAAAACAACCTCTGGATATGACGCTGAGCACGTACACTCAACTTCTTTGGTCGACCATGGTGATGCCTGTTCTGAGTGGAACCTGTCCTGTTAAACCGCTGTATGGTCTTGGCCAACGTGCTGCAGCTCAATTTCAGGGTCTTAGCATTCTTTCTTAGAGCCTAAGCCATCTTTATGTAGAGGAGCACTTCTTTTTTTTAGATCCTCGGAGAGTTCTTTGCCGTGAGGTGCCATTTTGAACTTCCAGTGACCAGTATAAGAGATTGAGAGTTATAACACCAAATTTAACACACCTGCTCCCTATTCACTTCTGAGACCTTGTAACACTAACGAGTCAAATGACACCAGAGAGGGAAAATGGCTAATTGGGCCCAATTTGGACATTTTCACTTAGGGGTTTACTCACTTTTATTGCCAGCAGTTTAGAAATTAATGGCTGTGTGCTGAGTTATTTTGAGGGGACAGAAAATTTACACTGTTATACAAGCTGTACACTCACTACTTTACATTATAGCAAAGTATAATTTCTTCAGTCTTGTCACATGAAAAGATGATAAAATATTTACAAAAATGTGAGGGGTGTACTACTCACTTGTGTGAGATACTGTGTATATGTATATGTATATGTGTATATACAGGGGCGTTGCTAGGGGGCAAAAAGACCAGGGGCTTCAGCCCGAAGTCCAAGGCCGGCACGGGGGGGGGGAGGGGGGGGCAATAATGGCGTTTTTTGGCTGGGTGGTGGGGTTGTGTGGCGGGGGGGTAAGCTCACTTGCTGGTTGCTGCTCGGCTTACCAGTGGCCATCAATGCTGACCACTAAACTGACCTACCTACCTACCTGACACACACTGACCTACCTGACATACACACTCTGACCTACACACACTGACCTACCTGACACACAATGACCTACCTCACACGCACTGACCTACACACACTGGCATACCTGACCTACCTGACACGCACTGACCTACCTGACACGCACTGACCTACACACACTGACCTACCTGACATACTCTGACCTTCCTGACATACACTGACCTACCTGACACACACTGACCTTCCTGACACACACTGACCTTCCTGACACACACTGACCTACCTGACACACACTGACCTACCTGACATACACTGACCTACCTGACATACACTGACCTACCTGACACACACTGAACTACCTGACACACACTGAACTACCTGACACACACTGACCTACCTGACACACACACTGAACTACCTGACACACACACTGAACTACCTGACACGCACTGACCTACCTGACACGCACTGACCTACCTGACACGCACTGACCTACCTGACACGCACTGACCTACCTGACACACACTAACCTACATACACTGACCTACCTGACACGCACTGAACTACCTGACACGCACTGAACTACCTGACACGCACTGAACTACCTGACACGCACTGACCTACCTGACACGCACTGACCTACCTGACACGCACTGACCTACCTGACACGCACTGACCTACAAACACTGAACTACCTGACACACACTGACCTACATACACTGACCTACCTGACACACACTGACCTACATGACATACACTGACTTACCTGACACGCACTGACCTACCTGACACGCACTGACCTACAAACACTGACCTACATACACTGACCTACATGACATACACTGACCTACCTGACACGCACTGACCTACAAACACTGACCTACCTGACACACACTGAACTACCTGACACACACTGAACTACATACACTGACCTACCTGACACGCACTGAACTACCTGACACACACTGAACTACATACACTGACCTACCTGACACGCACTGAACTACCTGACACGCACTGAACTACCTGACACGCACTGAACTACCTGACACGCACTGACCTACCTGACACGCACTGAACTTCCTGACACGCACTGAACTACCTGACACGCACTGAACTACCTGACACGCACTGAACTACCTGACACGCACTGACCTACCTGACACGCACTGACTTACCTGACACACACTGACCTACCTGATACACACTGACACACACTGACCTACACTGACCTACCTGACACACACTGACCTACCTGACAGACATACACTGACCTGGTACCTGACATATACACACTGACTGACCTACCTGACCAGGAGGAGACAGACTTCATGTGTGCAGGTCCTGCAGCTGCAGCTCAGCCATGGTGCTGGTGGGTGAAGCAGCCAGAGGAGAGGTGGAGAGCCGCCCATCCGAGAGCTGAGCAGGGATCGATGTGGCACGGCAGGCCCCTTTGTAATTCCCGCCTTCTGGAGCCTTCTTCACAGCTGGGAGAGGGCTGAGTTGAAGGAGTGCAGGCGCTGGGGATGCTGCTCAGGGTGGCGGTGGCGGCGGCGGTGGCGGCGTCTTCTCTCTCTCTTCCTCCTGGGCTCTTCCCGGCTGCCGAGGTATCCCCCTCCCTGCTGCTCTGCACTACACGCCACCACCGGACCTGCGGCGGGACGTTCCAGTACAGAACTCGCAGAACAGGCCCCACTAGCGCGGAGGAGGAAGTGCGATCCTCCTCCGCTTTGAATGCTGGGCAGTGATGTCACTGGTTGCTAGCCGCTAGGCGGCTATAGCAACCAGTGGCCAAGAATAGAGTCAGGCGGGGGCGGAGCTGGAGCCGGAGCCAGCGCTACCACGGCTCAGTCCGCCCCTGTCCCCTGCATTCGTCCCTGGACCGGACAAGAGACTCGGGGCTATTAGCCCCAGGTTCGGGGCTGTAGCCCCAATAGCCACCCCCTAATGACGCCTCTGTGTATATATATATATATATATATATATATATATATATACCAAAAGTATTGGGATGCCTGCCTTTACACGCACATGAACTTTAATGATATTCCAGTCTTATGCCGCATACACACTATCGCACATTCCGAAAACAAAATCCATGTTTTTTCTCTGATGGATGTTGGCTCAAACTTGTCTTGCATACACACGGTCGCACAAATCTTGTCGGAAATTCCAAATGTCAAGAACACGATGACGTACAACACGTACGACGAGCCGAGAAAAATGAAGTTCAATAGCCAATGCGGCTCTTCTGCTTGATTCTGAGCATGCATGGAACTTTGTGCGTCAGAATTGTGTACACACAATCGGAATTTACGATAACGGATTTTGTTGTCGGAAAATTTGAGATCCAGATGTCAATCTCAATCTTGTTTGGCGGAAAATGTCCGATGGAGCCTACACACGGTCGGAATTTCTGACAAAAAGCTCCTATCGAACATTTCCCATCGAAAAATCTGACCGTGTGTACGCAGCATAAGTCTGTGAGGTTCAATATTGAGTTGGCCCACCCTTTGCCGCTATAACAGCTTCAACTCTTCTGGGAGGGCTGTCTACAAGGTTTAGGAGTGTGTCTATGGGAATGTTTGATCATTCTTCCAGAAGCGCATTTGTAAGGTCAGGCACTGATGTTGGATGAGAAGGCCTGGCTCACAGTCTGCACTCCAATTCATCCTAAAGGTGTTCTATCTTGTTGAGGTCAGGACTCTGTGTAGGCCAGTCAATTTCCTCCACCCCAAACTCGCTCACCCGTGTCTTTATGGACCTTGCTTTGTGCACTGGTGTGCAGTCATGTTGGAACAGGAAGGGGCCATCCCCAAACTGTTCCCACAAAGTTGGGAGCACAAAACTGTCCAAAATGTCTTGGTATGCTGATACCTTAAGATTTCCCTTCACTGGAACTAAGGGGCCAAGCCCAACCCCTGAAAAACAACCCCACACCATAATCCTCAATCCACCAAATGATTTGGACCAATGCACAAAGCAAGGTCCATAAAGACATGGATGAGCAAGTATGAGGTGGGGGAACTTGACTGGCCTGCACAGAGTTCTGACCTCAGCCTGATAGAACACCTGAATTAGAGCCGAGACTGCGAGCCAGGCCTTCTTTTCCACATCAGTTCCTGACCTCACAAATGCCCTGCTGGAAGAATGGTTAAACATTCCCATAGACACACTCCTAAACCTTATAGACAGCCTTCCCAGAAGAGTTGAAGTTGTTATAGCCGCAAAGGGTGGGCCAACTCAATACTGAACCCTACGGACTTATGCCCCGTACACACGGTTGGACATTGATCGGACATTCTGACAACAAAATCTTAGTATTTTTTCCGACGGATGTTGGCTCAAAGTTGTCTTGCATACACACGGTCACACAAAGTTGTCGGAAAATCCGATCATTCTGAACGCGGTGACGTAAAACACGGACTTCGGGACTATAAACGGGGCAGTAGCCAATAGCTTTCATCTTTTTATTTATTCTGAGCATGCGTGGCACTTTGTGCGTCGGATTTGTGTACACACGATCGGAAATTCCGACAACGGATTTTGTTGTCGGAAAATTTTATAGCCTGCCCTCAAACTTTGTGTGTCGGAAAATCCGATGAAAAATGTGTGATGGAGCCTATACACGGTCGGAATACTTTTGGATATATATATATATACAGGACATGTATACAGTATACTGTATATGTGTGTGTGTGTATATATATATATATATATATATATATATATATATATATATATATATATATATATATATATATATATATCCCTCTTTGGGGGGAGCATTATGAGAAATGACTTTTCCCAAACAGGATATTGCACTAAAACTGTAGATAAAGTGAAAAAGTGGGTTTGATAATAAAGCTGGCAGTCCCTCTACACAGGACAGGGCTTCTGTGAACAGAGGAAATTCCCTTCCTGGGAAATTAACCGGTAATCTTATCAAAGTAATTGGGAGCAGAGAAACTACTGCAACCAGCATATAAAATGACCCATAAATATATAGATGCACACCAGTATAGAAATAAGACATGTTTTAAATAAGAAGAGATTAATAACTGTACATTCATCCAAAGTATAAAAGGTATTATCATCAAAGACCCCTATAGAAGTCCTGGTGGAATTGTGCACATACTGTGTACCCAGATGAATTTTACAAAGTTCAGTTGCAGGGCCCCTGAGGATAATGCAACATCTGCCTTTGTGTTGGAGACCTGAGGACAAGATCAGCGGTCATGGGAAATTCTCCAACTGCTGTCCAGCCAGCATGGAATGTAGCTTCACACCGGCAACCGGCAGGAACCGTGGCACTAGAACTCAGAAGCAACCTATCTACTTTACTGCTTTAGTAGTTTTTAATCTGCATTGCAGCCAGACCTCTAACTACCAGAACCTAGATCTAACCTATGATGGTTAGATATGTATATAACTAAAATAACAAGAGCGGCATATAAACTATATTGCAATAAACAGGTTCACCTACTAACATACTGGAAGTTGACCACTACACACATACAATAGCACAGACTTAACTATCTGGCACTGTGCATGTGAGATAATAACAATAGGACAGAGATAAGTCTGTCACAAGAATTCAGAAATATACTAAAGAAGCTATAGGCAGCTGCATTTAAAGTGATTTTAAAGGTGAAAAAAAAACCCGTAAATAACAAACATGTCATACTTACCTGCTCTAAAAACTGAGCCTTTTAGATTAAGTCTTTTGCTTTAAATGCAGAGCCACTTACAGATGGTTTTAAGGGTATAGGGGTTTGTTCAGAGGTAATGATGCTCACTGTTCTCATTTAAAGGCATGATAAATATTCCTACCTAAACCTTGTTTTTCACCAGCATAAGATGTGCATAAATCATGCAACCTGATGGTGACATTTTGTTGCCCTGTGCGCACAGCCTATAGTTTAGTAAGTCTTCACATTCCTGTGCCAGAGTTCGGCAAAGTACTGCACAGGTTGATGCATGACCTCTGTCTGTAGTGTGAGACCTGACACTTTCTGTGAGTAAACTACATATCCCACAATTCCCAGTCTAATGCTTGTGCAGGTGATAACTACACAGCTGTTAGATATGACATGCAGGCAGAGCACCCACAGGCACACATAGAGCTCACTCTTGCAGCTAGGATGATGTGTTTAATCACATTAGTGCATTTGTGATGCAACAGAGAGGGCATGCATTAGATGATGTGGGAACCAAAACAGGAAATTGCCATGTCCCCTTGGTGCATAGGGATCAGCTAGCCAAAGTAATACATGGAAGCTAGCTGAAGTCACAACATGAGAGCCCATCATTACAAGGTAAGATAAAACAAACACCACAACAGCGACTATCCAACGGTTCAATCCACCCTTGTCAGATACCTGCTGGCGGTGCATGTCCTCTAGAGGGACAATGCTCCACATCTGGTGGGAATGTCCTCCAATCAGGAAACTTTGGCAAAAGGTCTTTGATCTATACAGCAGGCTGATGGCGACCTCAATTAAACCTACTCCAGAGATAGCCCTACTATCTCTGCTCCCAGGCCCCCTCAAAACGATTAAAAAAGATATATTGCGCCACTTTTTAGCCGCAGTCAGGACAGTGATTCCCCGCCACTGGAGAACAACAGTGGTACCCTCTTTGGGCGACTGGGTTGTGGAGATGGATCAGATTAGAGATTTGGAACGTCTGTTGGCGCAGGAAATGGAGAAGGAGGAACAATTTTCCATCACCTGGACCGCGTGGGCAATGTTTCGTTATTCCGACAACTTTTCTATATGGGTCAGAGATGCCCCATTACCATCTACTGGCTAGCCATGCTGGGGTGCTCCACACTTTTTTCATCATCCTTTGCCTTCTCTCGCAGTGATTCTCTCATCCCTTCTTTTATATATTTCTCTCTGTTTTGAACTAGGTTTTCTCAGTATGTGAACAAAGACCATATACCCAGATTAGTTTAACGACATAAATACTTTATATAAGTGAGCAAAAAAGGTCCCGACAGCTTATCATGTAGGGGGAGTTCCCTCCGTCATTACCAATACGCAAAACCACATGAGTAAACTTATGTTGGATCCCAGGCATATAACACACTGCCCATGTGTCTAAAGACCTTTGTTTACAATGTGATATTTTGTTGTTTAACCAGAGACTTTATGTCAAACTATATACAGATGCTCAGATATGGTATAGATGTATATCATTATTTTCTTCTTTTATACACAATTCATGTATTCACGTGATGTAAGAATTCAATGGAGCAAACTTTTTCCCTCTGTTACATTTCCATTTGTATTATGTTTCTCTTTTTTCCCTGAAATAAACTAAGATTGAAAAGAAAACAAACACCACAGGGGTATAACTACACTAATGCATAGTTTAAACAACAAAAACATTTGGAAATGTACAATGCCTTTAAGAAATAGAGAGCAGGGAATAAAATCCAACAACCTTAGGACTCACTTTAGTTAAACTAAAGCAGCACAATATGAAAAATGCTTAGTTGCTTTGGGTACTTTTCTTGAGCTTAATCTGTGAAAAAAAACAACCCAATAGTGAGATGGCAGACAACAGGAGAAAGGAGAGCAAACCAATCCCTGTTCTTGGTAGGAGCCATTTTCTGAATAAAATCTTCATTTCATTTTAAAATTAAATGCCCGTTTTGTACAGGAAATGGTAATATTAGAGGTCAAATCGGGTGATCTGACTAATGATCTTTCTAAGAGCTCTCTCTTGTGGTCTTACACTTTTACCTCCTACTTGAATTCCCTGATGCCTTTTAAATTGACCCTGTTGCTACAGAAACAACCAAGCAAAAGCTCCCTGCAGAAAAAGACATTCTGTTTGGCAGACTCTCCTACTGCATGCCATGGCTTCTCTTACCCTCCGTTACATTTGTACTGTGTCATTTAAGCAACATTGTGGCTGGTGGATGGACATAACATCTAAGAGCCCATTCACACAGGGGCAACTTTGGATCCGACTTCAAGTCGCCCCAAGTCGCCCCTAGTCGCCTCAAGTCGCGCTACATGAAAAAATCAATGTAAGTGAATGGATCAGTCTTAATGCACACTACTGCAGTCGCTCCGACTTCAGAAAAGGTTCCTGTACTACTTCAATCTGACTTGAAGGCAACTTGTACCCATTGATTTCAATGGAAGTTGCCTCCAAGTCTGATCACTGTTTATACTGAGGCAACTTTACAGGAAGCAGAAAGGAAACAGAAAGTAATTTCCTCCACTAAACAGCCAGCCCCCTCCTTCTCACACACAGCTGATAAGCTCTGATTGGCCACTTGTAAAGTTCCCTGTCCTGGAGGCGACTTCAAGTTGTGTTGTAAGTTGCCCCAAGTCGTGCTGTGATTCATACTCAAGTCGTGTCCAAGTTGCCTCCCAAAGTCGCGCTGGAAGTCGTGTTGCCCCTGTGTGAATGGGCACTTACACTCCTGAAAGTGTTAAATAACAAACAAACTAAAAACAATGAGACTTTCCTTCTGGCACTCATAAAGAAACTCACAAATACCCATGAAAAATGTATCTTGAGGGCACCCGATGATATAGTCCTTTAGAAGTTTAAAACCATATAACTTTGAATTTAGCTGGCAATCACCTCATAATCCACAAAGATCACAACAATATTGCCCTATATGTTCATGTGTTTTGCAGCTTAGGGACACTTCCTCAGGACCCAATATTCTCTGGATGTAGTTGGGTTTTGTTTCACAAATTAAATTGACTGGTAGTCACCGATTGTTAAATTTGACATAATTTGTAACTAATCTCATATAAAAGTACAGAAATGTTACATTACACTGAAGTTACAATAAAAACATCAGATTTATAACCAATATTATATTAATATATTTATCATCCTATTCTTTACAATTAATTACAAACAGTATCCAACTTGGAATGGGCTTGTCTGTCCCTCAGATGACTGTCTATACAACTAGGTATCTATAGTAAAGCTCTCCTCTAGGTATATAAGCACATTTGAGCCACCCTGCCCATATTGGAAAAAAAGGCACTGAGACAGGCATTAGAGCCATTAGTGCCAAAGGGCAGTCGCAGATCTGCAAGAGAGTGAAGATTCGATTAGCACAAATCTTCTTTTGCAGGGTCTTTTTGGTCCTTTCTTCTTGGATAGCAATACGGTCACTGTGAAATTTACAGATTTGACAATGTGATATCTTAAATCATTTGTATAATCAGTAATTTTGTTTATCCATTTCCATACATTTAAATATTTATCTAGGAATGGATGAAAGCATCAAGAAATAATGCACAGCTTGAAAAAATAGAGTCGGTCTCGGATGAGCAAGATGGAGACCAAATGTCGACATTGCTTAAAGATAATGTGGCTGAGATCTTGGACAACCAGTGTTTGTCTAAGGAACCAAAGGACACTTCCATGACTACGTCTGCACCATTTGTTCAAAACGTATCTGATGCTTGCTTTAGAAATATGAACTTCACAATGAATGACAGCATGTATATTATGCTTTAAATACCTGCAGTAGTACTGAAAGGTCTGTTTACTACAGAAACAGAATGTAGAGTCATCCGTTATGAGGTTATAGCTGCATTGACATGTTTTCGGTAAGCAAATTTTTATTCAAATGATAAAAAAAAAAAACTAAAAAAGAAAGCAAGATGTGTTTCTTTAATCTACAATAATCTACAATAAAGGTATAATGTTAGTCCTAGCAGACCAAGAGATTGCTATGGGGGCTATCTGACCACGTAATAGTTTATCCTGCCAGCCATAACATGTGACAAACTATTTTGGATAAAATGCACACCTTGATGTCAAAGGGATCACTTTGCTAATTTATTAGTTCTTGCTTTTGAATGTCACATTGCTTAGTAGTGGAATTACTATCAACGCTTATAAAAGAAAGCCAGATAATAGGATAGCTGTTAGAAAATCTTTCATTGTATGATCTTCACAGGCTCAGTGTAGCATAGCTCCCAACTGTCCCTGATTTTGAGGGACTGTCCCTGATTTGGAGCAATGTCCCTCTGTCCCTCATTCCCCCTCATTTGTCCCTCATTTTGGTCTGATCTATATAGTTAAATATAAAATGCACTTTTTATCTATCAAAAAGTGTTTTCCAGCGCTAAACCTTTCATCTGGTTTCTAAATTGCTGCATTTGTAAATTCCAAAAGCCAATATAAAGGAATAGTAGTGGTAAAAAAAGCACTTGTGGGTTTAACCACTTCAGCCCCGGAAGGTTTTACCCCCTTCCTGACCAGAGCACTTTTTACAATTCGGCACTACGTCGCTTTAACTGCTAATTGCGCGGTCATGCAATGCTGTACCCAAACGAAATTTGCGTCCTTTTCTTCCCACAAATAGAGCTTTCTTTTGATGGTATTTGATCACCTCTGCCGTTTTTATTTTTTGCGCTATATACGGAAAAAGACCGAAAATTTTGAGAAAAAAATGATATTTTCTACTTTTTGTTCTAAAAAAAATCCAATAAACTCAATTTTAGTCATACATTTAGGCCAAAATGTATTCGGCCACATGTCTTTGGTAAAAAAAATGTCAATAAGTGTATATTTATTGGTTTGCGCAAAAGTTATAGCGCCTACAAACTAGGGTACATTTTCTGGAATTTACACAGCCTATAATTTATGACTGCCTATGTCGTTTCTTGAAGTGCTAAAATGGCAGGGCAGTACGAAACCCCCACAAATGACCCCATTTTGGAAAGTAGACACCCCAAGGAAATTGCTGATCGGCATGTTGAGCCCATTGAATATTCATTTTTTTTGTCCCAAGTGATTGAATAATGACAAAAAAAAAAAAAAAAAATTACAAAAATTTGTCACTAAATGATATATTGCTCACACAGGCCATGGGCATATGTGGAATTGCACCCCAAAATACATTTAGCTGCTTCTCCTGAGTATGGGGATACCACATGTGTGGGACTTTTTGGGAGCCTAGCCGCGTACGGGGCCCCGAAAACCAATCACTGCCTTCAGGATTTCTAAGGGCGTACATTTTTGATTTTACTCCTCACTACCTATCACAGTTTTGAAGGCCATAAAATGCCCAGATGGCATAAAACCCCCCCCAAATGACCCCATTTTGGAAAGTAGACACCCTAAGCTATTTGCTTTGAGGCATGTTGAGTCCATGGAATGTTTTATATTTTGACACAAGTTGCGGAAAAGTGACAAATTTTTTTTTTTTTTTTGCACAAAGTTGTCACTAAATGATATATTGCTCACACAGGCCATGGGCATATGTGGAATTGCACCCCAAAATACATTTAGCTACTTCTCCTGAGTACGGGGATACCACGTGTGTGGGACATTTTGGGAGCCTAGCCGCGTACGGGGCCCCGAAAACCAATTACCGCCTTCAGGATTTCTAAGGGTGTAAATTTTTGATTTCACTCTTCACTGCCTATCACAGTTTCGGAGGCCATGGAATGCCCAGGTGGCACAAACCCCCCCCAAATGGCCCCATTTTGGAAAGTAGACACCCCAAGCTATTTGCTGAGAGGCATGGTGAGTATTTTGCAGCTCTCATTTGTTTTTGAAAATAAAGAAAGACGAGAAAAAAATTTTTTTTTTCTTTTTTCAATTTTCAAAACTTTGTGACAAAAAGTGAGGTCTGCAAAATACTCACTATACCCCTCATCAAATAGCTTGGGGTGTCTACTTTCCAAAATGGGGTCATTTGGGGTTTTTTTTTGTCACTTGGGCATTCCATGGCCTCCGAAACTGTGATAGGCAGTGAAGAGTGAAATCAAAAATTTACAGCCTTAGAAAGCCTGAAGGCGGTGCTTGGTTTTCGGGGTCCCGTACGCGGCTAGGCTCCCAAAAAGTCTCACACATGTGGTATCCCCGTACTCAGGAGAAGCAACAGAATGTATTTTGGGGTGTAATTTCACATATTCCCATGGCATGTTTGAGCAATATATCATTTAGTGACAACTTTGCGCAAAAAAAATAAAAATAATAAAAAATTGTCTCGTTCCCGCAACTTGTGTCACAATATAAAATATTCCATGGACTCGACATGCCTCTCAGCAAATAGCTTGGGGTGTCTACTTTCCAAAATGGGGTCATTTGGGGGGGTTTTGAACTGTCCTGGCATTTTATGCACAACATTTAGAAGCTTATGTCACACATCACCCACTCTTCTAACCACTTGAAGACAAAGCCCTTTCTGACACTTTTTGATTACATAAAAAAATTATTTTTTTTTGCAAGAAAATTACTTTGAACCCCCAAACATTATATATTTTTTTAAAGCAAATGCCCTACAGATTAAAATGGTGGGTGTTTGATTTTTTTTTTTTTTAAAACAGTATTTGCGCAGCGATTTTTCAAACGCATTTTTTGGGGAAAAAACACACTTTTTTAAATTTTAATGCACTAAAACACACTATATTGCCCAAATGTTTGATGAAATAAAAAAGATGATCTTAGGCCGAGTGCAAGAATACCAAACATGACATGCTTTAAAATTGCGCACAAACGTGCAGTGGCGACAAACTAAATACATTTTTAAAAGCCTTTAAAAGTCTTTACAGGTTACCACTTTAGATTTACAGAGGAGGTATACTGCTAAAATTACTGCCCTCGATCTGACGTTCGCGGTGATACCTCACATGCATGGTGCAATTGCTGTTTACATTTGACGCCAGACCGACGCTTGCGTTCGCCTTAGCGCGAGAGCAGAGGGGACAGGGGTGCTTTTTTTTTTTTTTTTTTTTTCTTTATTATTATTATTTTTTTTAATCTTATTTTTAAACTGTTCCTTTAATTTTTTTTTTTTAAATCATTTTTATTGTTATCTCAGGGAATGTAAATATCCCCTATCATAGCAATAGGTAGTGACAGGTACTCTTTTTTGAAAAAATTGGGGTCTATTAGACCCTAGATTTCTCCTCTGCCCCCCAAGATTGGTGTGATAAAATGCTTTCCCAATTTCCCAATGGCGCTGTTTACATCCGGCGAAATCTAAGTCATAAAATGTTTGTAGCTTCTGGTTTCTTAGTCCATAGAGATGTTTGGAGCCACTCTGGTCTCTGATCAGCTCTATGGTCAGCTGGCTGAATCACCGGCTGCATTTTCAGGTTCCCTGTTGAGACAGGAGAGCCAGAGAAAATTACGGAAGACGTTGGGGGGGCATTCCCTCCCACTGCTTGTAAAAGCAGTCTAGAGGCTAATTAGCCGCTAGGATTGCTTTTACATGATAGCCGACCGCTGGCTGAAAAGAATGATACCAAGATGATACCTAAACCTGCAGGCATCATTCTGGTATAACCACTCAAAGTCGTGAATGGCGTACCTGAAGACAAAAACATGGTTAACAATAAAGCACAGTAAACGGTAAAGTATAAAAAATTGCATACCTGAAAAGCAAACATGATAAAACATAATAACAATAAAACATTGCAGAATAGAATACAGTAAAAAAGAGCAGAACAATAGAGAGAATAGAGAGAGAGAGAACAATAAAACGACAACTATTTTTTTTTATTTTATATTTTTGTATGTGTTTTTTTTTTTTTTTTTACACTTTTTTTGTAACTGTAACTTTTATAACTGTAACCGGTTCCAGGTTCGGGTCTCTCAAAATGCGATGGCATCTTGGGAGACCCTGTGAAAGTGTGCCTAGTCTGTGCAATGCTGTACCCTACGCTAATACTCAACTAGTGAATGGTAGCGTTCAAAACATTCACCAATGCAAAGACCAGGATTGTCAGGACAGGAGGGACAATAATAGCGGGTGTCACGCCTATATCCACGATTGCTGCAGACACGACATCTTTTTTTGGGGGGTTCGCTGGGTAGGGGTACTCGGGAGGACATAAAGAAAATGCCTCTCATGCAGCCGACTGCATTTGGTTGGGGATGTGAATGGGGGAAGTACGGGCGCTGCAGAAGCGGTGGGTTCCCAATTAGGATTGGCGAATGCAGCAGGAAGGGCACTATGGGCACGACGGGCCTGTGTTTGTCTTTTTGGTGGCAGCGGGACACTACTTGTGCTTGCCACCTCACCAGCTTGAACTGCACTTATGGGACTCGCCACGTCACCAAGTGTTACTGCAGTGCTGGTTTGACTACGACCGGGGTGTACTAGGCCGCTGGTGCTTGCCAGTTCACCAAAACGCTACAAAAAAAACTGTTAGCGATCGCAGGGATCAGGCCTGACTCTGCGAACGCTGCAGTTATGCTTTTAGTGTTTTGTAAGTGTCAGTGATCGATCGATACTGCACTTGGGTGGGCTGGGCTGGGCCGGGCGGAGGGGCAAAACGCAGGTGCCGGCAGGTATCTGGGCTGATCCCGCTAACACTGCATTTTTGGGAACCCTAAACTGCTGGGGACGCTAGTATAGATCTGATCGGATCAGATATTGATCCGTTCAGATACTATACCACTAAGGGAGGTGTACGGTGCGTGCGTGGGTGTTAGCGGTACTGGCGCTAACCTGACGCTGCCTGGGGCTGGTGCTTGCCAGTTCACCAAAACGCTACCATGAAAACTGTTAGCGATCGCAGGGATCAGGCCTGACTCTGCGAACGCTGCAGTTATGCGTTTAGTGTTTTGTAAGTGACAGTGGTCGATCGATACTGCACTTGGGTGGGCTGGGCTGGGCCGGGCGGAGGGGCAAAACGCAGGTGCTAGCAGGTATCTGGGCTGATCCCGCTAACACTGCGTTTTTGGGAACCCTAAACTGCTGGGGACGCTAGTATAGATCTGATCGGATCAGATATTGATCCGTTCAGATACTATACCACTAAGGGAGGCGTATGCTGCGTGCGTGGGTGTAAGCGGTACTGGCGCTAATCTGACGCTGCCTGGGGCGACGCATATCACCGCCGGGCGATCAGGGGGCTAAACCTTTATTCGGTAAT
The DNA here is from genome assembly GCA_037952925.1 of Lithobates clamitans. Lineage (NCBI taxonomy): Eukaryota > Metazoa > Chordata > Amphibia > Anura > Ranidae > Lithobates > Lithobates clamitans. The sequence continues at coordinate 1,458,638 of JBBGZY010001250.1, read as the reverse complement.
AAACGTCGGGTGCCCTGACACTATGAAAAATAAACGAACTAACCAGCGTCACCCGTAACGGTTATACGGTGATCAGCGGTGAAAGGGTTAACTAGGGGGCAATCAAGGGGTTAAAACATTTATTAGATAGTATATGGGGGTCCCTGTCGCTATTAAAAGCTGACGGCGAACCTCAATATTTACCTCCCTAACTAGCGTCACCAGCAACACTAATACAGCGATCAGAAAAATGATCGCTTAGTGACACTGGTGACAGGGGTTGATCAAGGGGTTAAAACTTTATTAGGGGGGGTTAGGGGGGTACCCTAGACCTACAGGGGGCTAACACTCACTGCCCTAACACTGTAACTGTCACAAACTGACACCAATCAGTAATCAGAAAAAAAAAAAAAATTCTGCTCGGTGTCAGTTTGTGACGGGGGGGGGGGGTGACGGGGGGGGTCGGGGGTGTTTTATGTGCCTGGCATGTTCTACTGTGTGTGTGTTTTGTGCACTTACATGTCTTCTCTCCTCGGCGCTGGAACGGAAACTGCCAAGCCGAGGAGAGATGACATCACATCCTCTGCCTGTGTGAAACTACACACAGGCAGGGGAGGATTCCGATTGGCTGGGAGCGATCGGGAGGGGGCGGCCACGATCGGATGGTCTCCCCCTCGCCTCCCAACGCTCCCAGTGAAATGCCGACCGCCGCTGGCACCGGGGGGTCCGATCGGACCCCCCGCCCGCGGGAGGCAGATCACGTATGGGTACGTGATTCTGCCTGCCCGTGCCATTCTGCCGCAGTATATCTGCGTTAGGCGGTCGGCAAGTGGTTAACAAATCTTGTGTTTTTTTTTTTTTTTTTTACAATTCTCCTTTAAGGGGGCGTGGTAAGGGGTGTCCCTCATTCCCATCTCAAAAAGTTGGGAGGTATGGTGTAGTCCTAGCTAAATCAAGACCATAAAGGTCAACACATCAGCTATGAATAATAGGGGGCTAACCATAGAGAATTATGGAAATTCAGGGAACAGTTGGGAATTTGCGCATGTTCTATGCATTATAACAAGTTAGCTTGGATGGGATACAGTGTGAGCTGCAAGCATTTCCCAGCATTTAAAAGTGCCATCCTTTTATGTTTATTGTTCTAGAAGCTGTGAGGCTGGGTGTTGACCCGAGAGTTGGTAGACATTTTTTTCTAAGCACACTTACCCTTTAACCCCTTGCCGACTAGCGCACGATGATATACGTTGGCACAATGGCACGGCTGGGCAAATGGGTGTACAGGTACATCCCCATTAAATCGTGGCATAGAGGGCGCTCGCATCCCCGCCGCGTGCTCTGTGAGTGTGCCCGTGGGTCCTGCATACTCGATGTCTGCCGGTGGCCCGTGATCATGTCACGGAGCTGCAGAATGGGGAGATGTCTATGTAAACAAGGCATTTTCCTGTTCTGCCTAGCAACATGACAAAGATCTACTGCTCCCTGTCATCGGGAGCAGTGATCTCTGTCATGTTGTAGTGAGCCCATCCCCCCTACAGTTAGAATCACTCCCTAGGACACACTTAACCCCTTAATCGCCCCCTAGTGTTTTACCCCTTCCCTGCCAGTGTCATTTACACAGTAATCAGTGCATTTTTATAGCACTGATCACTGTATAAATGACAATGGTCCAAAAATAGTGTCAAAAGTGTCCGATGTGTCCGCCATAATGTCGCAGTCATGATAAAAATCGCAGATTGCCACCATTACTAATAAAAAAAAAATAAAAATAAAAATGCCATAAATCTATCCCCTATTTTGTAGATGCTATAACTTTTGCGCAAAACAATTAATATACGCTTATTGCGATTTTTTTTTCCAAAAATATGTAGAAGAATACATATCAGCCAAAACTGAGAAAGAAATTCGTTTTTTTATATATTTTTTGGGGATGGTCAGGAAGGGGGTAAATCCTTCCGGGGCTGAAGTGGTTAAGACAGCAAAAAAAAAAAAAACAGTAAAAAAGAAACAGCAATGTCTGCTGCAGTGTCAGATTAAACTTTGTGGCGGTCAAAAAAGAAAACAAACAAAAAAAAAACGTTGTGGAGGTCCTTAGGCGGTCGAAACCTTTCTGGTGCACAAGCTCCAATAGGATAACATTAAATTAAGTAGTGTGCACGTTGGCCACTAGATGGAGACGACCATCACTACTGTACATGCGTGTAGGTTGCATCAAATTTTCTTACAAACTGACAGCTAAATTAAGCGTTTAAGAAATAAACTGTAATGTGAACTTAATGACTATGGTTTATGTATGTTGTTATTGGGTACATTACATTTCTACAGTATTTTCTCTATAGAGCATTTAATGGGAAATTTTAATTTCTTGGAGTTGATGTATTCTTTCTATAGTTTGTAAACAATTTAAGAAAGCTTCATTGTAATTCTCTTTCAAGATCAAATCATTATTACTTAGGTCCATTATATTGCGGGCCTTTAAACAGCGTACTTTGCCTTTTTGGTAATCCGCCACTGGTTTGTAGAAAGCAGGTATCAAATTACAGCCATGCTTTGCAATAGGATTTTTATGTTAATTGAGATACTTTTAGGCTATGCATGTGTAAATAAATTTGGGGCTACATTTTTTTACATTACAGTACTGGGGGCTGATCATGCTATTGTTGTGAAAGAACACCTTCCTACCACTGGCGTAGTGCAGGGGAGGGGGTAGCCAGGGTGTATGCCCCGGGGGCACATCATGTAGAGGGGCACAGAAACGAGTCCCCTGTTGTCCATAGTGTGCTGGGTCCAATGCCCCAACTGACAGTGTACTTACTTACAACTACAGCTCTTTTTCATTTTGCCCCCTCTGGCTAACCCTGTCTTCTTCAACCTGTTACAAAACTCAGAAGGCGGGAGAGGACGTTTTTGCACTAATCACTTCCTCTAACAACTTCTGTGTGCTATCGCCAGCCACTCGGAACATGTGCGGGGCAGCACTCATGTTGGTGGGTGACCAGATCCTGGCCGCATTTTTTTTTTCATTCCTGTGGTGCTTTGGGAGGCTTCTCCTGTCCCCACCCCCGCTTGTTCTGGCCTGTGTGCTCTAAGGAGCTTTGCTGGCAGGATCCTTTTCATTTGGATTGTAACCAGCTTTTACAGACCGGATCCATTCAAAGTGACACTGAGGCCAAAGTGGATGGTACCCGGGCCTTGTATAGGGAGAATGAGGTTTCACCTGTAATACCTCTCCTTGGAGGGCTGGACCCTGGGATTCAGTGCTTTGGTCATGCTTACATTACCATGAAGTTTTCCTGGCAGGGTTCTATACAGGTCCAAGGGAGTGGAACCATGATAAAAAGGGACCCGGTCCTTGAAGGTTTGTTAAACACAGCCCACTGTGATGGGTGAAGGTTGGATCTGTCTGGTAACAGCAGAATCCTGCGGCGGGGATAAGGTAAGTGAAGCAGCCTAGGAACTGTAAAATGTCCACCTATCGTTTTCTTCTGTGAGTGGAATGTTGTAATGCCTAAAATCTCCATTAGAGGGTGCAAATGCACATACCTTATTACATTGCTTGTCTAGCTCTGTTTCAGCAGCAGACAGTATGTTGGGTCCAGCCATCAGGTCAAGAGGGGGAGTCCTGGATTACAGGGGAGTTTAGCAAGTGAGTTAGCCTTGCTGCAGCTTCTCCCCCCTGGGGAAAGAAGGGGCTGGAGGCTACAACAGCCTGTTTGTGTTCCCCCCACCTCCCCCCGGCTTTCCATGTTTTTTTTTGCCTCTTGAGTATCCCCCTTCTGTGTCTTCCCCCTCCCTCTCATGGAATCTGCTGAATAACAGACATGAACGGCACCGCATACACAAGACTTTAAAAGTAATGAAGAGCGTGTTAAAGAACAGAGGGGGTGTGGCTTAGCACGGCACTGTGTACGGGACGCGGCATCCAAGTGGATTACAGGGCGCGGAGCTCACAGAGCTCAGAAAAACAGACCCCTGTCAGATGGAAGCTGAAAGCCGAGCAGGCAAGGCTCTACAGACACAGGACCGGTGGGGGCACGTAAGAGGGATGATACAGGCATTCCCAAAGAGTAATACATTTCACTCAGCATCAGGCTGAACGTTATTAGTGGCATTTTATTTGCTAGACTATAGTTCAAAAATGCCTGGAAAGACCAACGCCGTAAGAGAGCTGGTGCAGATGGTCAGGTCAAAGAGAGATCCCTCCATTCGTCTTTGCATGAGGTTGTTAGGAAAGATGGTGGCTTCATTTGAAGCCGTTCCCTATGACCAGTTCCATTCGAGACTGTTGCAAAACAATATCCTGTCTGCTTGGAACAAAAGGGTCCAAGCTCTAGATTTGCCAATGTGGCTGTCCCCAAAGGTGTCCCAGAGCCTCAGTTTGTGGTTGGTAACCCAGAATCTGCTGAATGGGAAATCCTTCATACCAGTTATCTAGAAAGTTGTAACGACAGATGCCAGCCTTTCAGGTTGGGGAGCAGTACTAGAAAAGACAACTGTCCAGGGACAGTGGTCAAGAACCGAAAGAACCTTGCCCATCAACATCCTAGATATTCGGGCAGCGCGTCTGGCTCTAAAGGCTTGACATTCAAGTTACGGGGTTGTCCTGTCAGGATCCAATTCGACAATGCCACAGCTGTAGCCTATATCAAGAGGGCACCAAGAGTCTCAGCTCAGAGGGAGGTGAACCATATTCTAACTTGGGCAGAAAGGAATGTTCCTTGCCTATCGGCAGTCTTCATTCTGGGAGTAGAGAATTGGCAGGCGGACTACTTGAATCGCCAGCAGTTATTCCCGGGGGAATGGTCCCTTCACCCTGACATTTTTCTGCTGTTTGCCAAAGATGGGGGAACTTTTGGCATCCAGGTTCAACATAAGGTTGGTCAACTTTGTGTCCAGGACAAGGGATCCACTTGCATGAGGAACAGATGCGTTGGTTACCCCGTGGGATCAGTTCTCACTAATTTATGCATTTCCCCCTATTCAGTTGCTGCCATGATTTCTTTGCAGGATCAAGCTGGAAAGAAAGCCAGTAATTCTTGTAGCCCCAGCATGACAAGAAGGTCCTGGTATGCAGAAATCGTAAAGATGGCGGTGGGGGATCCATGGTCCCTTCCACTGCGTCCAGACCTACTCTTGCAGGGGCCAATATACCATCCTACTTTACAAACTCTAAATTGAATGGCTTGCTATTGAAACCCACCTTCTGAAGAAACATGGGCTATAAGGGTCAGTTGTCTCTACCTTCATTAAACCAAGGAAGCAAGCTTCCAGAATCATATATTATAGAGTCTGGAGGGCTTATGTTTCCTGGCGTGAGTCCAAGGGTTGGCACCCTCTGAACTATAGCATAGGCAGAATTCTTGCCTTTCTACAAATAGGGGTAGAGATGAAGCTGGCCTTGAGTACTATTAAGGGCCAAGTCTCGGCTAGCTTGCTTTGCATTCTTTGGTCCGGGTTTTTATGAAAGGGGTGATGCGGCTTAATCCCCCAGTTAGATCACCTTTGAACCCTTGTCATTTGAACTTAGTTTTGTCAGTGTTGCAAAAACAGCCCTTTGAACTGATACAGCATACTCCCTTAGTCCTTCTGACAAGGAAATTTGTGTTCTTGGTTGCTATATCCTCAGCAAGGAGGGTTTCGGAATTGGCTGCTCTTTTCTGTAAAGAGCCATATTTAATTATTCACGAGGATAGGGTCGTGTTGCGTCCTTGTCCAAGTTTTCTGCCTAAGGTGGTCTCAGGTTTTCACCTGAACCAAGATATTGTCCTACCATAGTTTTTTCCAAAACCATGTTCTAGAGAAGAGAGGTCACTACATTGTCTTGATGTGGTAAGAGTGGTCAAGGTCTATTTACAGATGACTGCTCAGATCTGGAAGACTGATGTCTTATTTGTGCTGCCGGAAGGTCCTAGGAAAGGACAGGCATAGCTGAAATCCACTATTTCTAAATGGATTAGGCAAGTTATAATTCAGGCCTATGGTTTAAAAGGTAAGACTCCACCTTTTCAAGTTAAGGCACACTCTACCAGAGCAGTTAGTGCTTTTTGGGCAGTGCATCACCAAGCCTCCATGACTCAGATCTGTAAGGCCGCAACTTGGTCTTCAGTCCATACATTCATCAGATTTTATCAGGTGGATGTAAAAAGGCATGAGGATATCGCCTTTGGGCGCAGTGTGTTGCAGGCAGCAGTATAGGTCCTCAAGTCTGTTGGTGCCCTGCTGGTTGTATCTCCCTCCCCTCAAGTAGCATTGCTATGGGACATACCATATAATTATTACTATGGCTCTGTGTCTTGTGATGTACGATAAAGAAAATAGGATTTTTATAACAGCTTACCTGTAAAATCCTTTTCTTGGAGTACATCACTGGTCACAGAGGTCCCTCCCCTCTTTGGGATTTATGTACATTGCTTTGCTACAAAAACTGGTAATCCTGGTTAGGGGAGGGGTTATATAGGGAGTGAACTTCCTGTCTTGGGTGTGCCAGTGTCCATCACCTGAAGGTGCCTATATACCCATATAGTTATTACTGTGGCTCTGTGTCCCGTGATGTACTCCAAGAAAAGGATTTTACAGGTAAGCTGTTATAAAAATCCTATTTTCCCTCTATATAACAGGTTTTTATTGTCATTTTTTCTGGCCAGTCGATAACGCCGTTATGTCTGGGTTATTGGCTGGCTGCTCTACTGTGAGAAAATTAGGGTTAGGGGGATTAAGGGGTGCAAATTGCTTGCCTTGCCCCGGGCGCTGACAACCCAGGCTACGCCACTGCTTCCAGGCGTTCTGATAATGGGAATAGCAAGGCTTAGGCTCCTTTCACACTGCCACGACTTGAAAGTTGCGCAATTTTGCCGTGATTTTGCATCCGTGATCATGCTGCGAATTCAGGCAATATAAGTGTAAACTTGAGGTCTAGGGACCTCAACTCGCACCAAAGTTGGACCAAAGTAGTGCAGGGACTACTTTGAAGTCAGTGGGACTTGAAGTCGCACAGATATGAATGGTTAGCATTGGGAATCATGGGGTACGACTTGTCATGCGACTCTGATGTCCAAAGTCGCAGGAAAGTTGCACAAGTGTAAAAGAGGCTTAAACCAACCTCCAGAACAGAAACAGGTGAGAATCTGCAGTGATGTTTACAAACAAAGTTTTGTTATGTACATACGTAATTTGGTTATGAATGTTTTTTTTAATTTTTTACCTTAAAGTAGAACTATAGGCAATTACTATTTTTTTGATAGAATAAGGGAGGGTTATAACCCTTGTCATCTGTGTCCTATTGGGGAAATCTCTCTTCACTTCCTATCCCATAGCCAAAAGAGAGAGAGAGAGAGAGAGAGAGAGAGAGAGAGAGAGAGACAGAGAGAGACAGAGAGAGACAGAGAGAGAGAGAGAAAAAATCCCTCCAAAGTGAGTGAATGCCTGGTTGTTTCTAGAGTCAGCAGAACTAGTGTCTCCATTAGAAGATTTCCCCTGTATTCCTGTTCCGGTGACAACCTAAAACTTGGGATTTACTTTCTCTGTGATAATGGCAAACAGGGCAAATATAAAGGATGAAACTCCCTAATGGCCCGTACACACGATCCAAAAATCGGACGACAGATCGTCTGACTTTTTTTGCCTAATAGTCACAAGTAGAAATTGAATAGTTTACTAAAGTCACAAAAATTCTCGTACAACTGAAAAAAAAAATCGGAAAAGTAATGTCATGTGTTTTTTTTTCAAAATTTTCGTTCTTTTTTTTATTTGTTTAGCTGAAAATAAAAATCCCAGAGGTGATCAAATACCACCAAAAGAAAGCTCTATTTGTGGGAACAAAAAGATAAAAAATTTAGCTTGGGTACAGTGTTGTATGACCGCACAATTGTCATTTAAACAGTGACAGCGCTGAAAGCTGAAAATTGGTCTGGTCAGGAAGGTGTATAAGTGCCCTGTATTGAAGTGGTTAATAACAAAATGTTGTCATTGTTTGTTATGTGTCCCAATATGGGGAATTCTGTTACATTATCAGTAATGCTAGACAGTGTTGTTAACAACGGCATTAAAATATAGGCTATAATTCCTGCCTTTTCTTTAAAACTACAGTATGCTAGTGACCACAATATTGATGTAGTTAATCAGTACTATTTCCCTATTGATATGCTGAATGTATATTTCCCTATTGATATGCTGAATATGTATTATTGAGAAATAAAGCAAATTTGTAACCTATATTCTTGGACTGACTAAATGAAACCTGTCACCCATGACTGCCATGTACAGCATGATAGAATATATTTTTATTTTATTTTATAGATTTTTTTAAATCTAAGCTGTTTTGTTTTATTTCAGTAAATTGTGACAACATAAAAATTACCTCTACTCTCAGCTTTTCATTTGTTTTGTAATTTATCTACACTAGTTATCTAAGATTTTTATTCAGGTCACCAAACTTCCCTGTGGAGGTTTTGTAACATGTGCAACATTGTGATGTAAAGTATTGTGATCAGCACAGATGTAATATACAGATATACGCCTCTACATCTGCTTTCACACACACGCACAGCAGACATCAGCACAGTCACACTTCCCTTCTGAGATCAGGTTTATCTCCCATTCAGAAAGACAATTGCAATGATCACACACTCATCTATAACATATAGTACTCATAATTCTCAGAGGGGATGGTAAGCTTTTTCTATGTATTATATGCAGTGAAATTTCTACATTCTCATGATATGACAATATTAAAGTATATGTACGCCAATTGCTATAGTCGCATATAGGCTCTAACATGGTAATGACATTTCAAAAGTCATTTTCTAAAACTTTAAACCTGCAGTTTTTCTTCAAATATCACCTAGTGATAGGGTTGCCACCTGTCCGTGATTCACCCGGACAGTCCGGGATTTGAATCATGTGTCCGGGTTTAAATCCACCTGAAACCCAGACACATTGTTCAGACAGGAATGTGGCTCGAAGAAGGGCTTGACAGGAGGGAGCACGATCTATGTATGCATTACTAGTCTCATTGGAGTGGTTTCAGGTCCCAGGTCTGTCAACAGAAAGACAAGCACTCCTGCGCACAAGTGAGTTACCATGTGGAAATGAACTTGTGAAAAATCCTGGACAGCCGCACTCCAAAAAATAGCCTTTATTTGTCAAAAGAAATCAAAAATACATGCCACAGCAGAACGGACAGAAGAGCCGATGCATTTCACACTATCAAACAGTGCTTAATCAGCTATGATTAAGCACTGTTTGTTAGTGTGAAATGTGTCAGCTCTTCTGTCCGTTCTGCTGTGGCATGTATTTTTGATTCCTTTTGACAAATGAAGGCTATTTTTTGGAGTGTGGCTGTCCAGGATTTTTCTTAAATTCATTGCTATATGCATTGCCAGGACCTGTGGCTTCCAAACTAGAGGAGAGGATCATTCCAAATTGACCTGCCTGGAGCAGTGATATCTTTTTCTCTGGCTTACCTTGTGGACTAAGGTTTGTGGTGGAAGGTGCCTCAGGTCTTGCTGCCCTCAAAATAGGGGTATCCTAATAGTCAAAAGGGAAAGAAGAAAAAGAGGGGGCGCACCAGCCTTGTGCATTATCGTTAAATGTTTTTTTATTAAAAATAAGATAAAAAAACTACTCACAAACATGTGGGATAAAATTCGCAGTACAAGTTATTTCCAGATGACAGTTAGTTGGCTGACGAACAGACTCAAGGGCCACTGCCAGCTGACGCGTTTCGAATACGAATACCTTCTTCCTCAGAGCCACCAGGTCTGTCAACCCTACAGTGTATGTTAAAAAAAAAAAAAATTTACTGTGTGCCGCTAAAGTGTTCGGGTTTGGCTTCAAGAAAAAGTGGCAACCCTATCTAGTGATTCTGTCATGAATATTTTTCAGGTGCTTCCTGTTCTAGGGTGACAACGCTGTGTTCCTGTCGCCCACTTGTGCCCCTGTGTTTTCAGCCTGTCGCATACTTTCCCTGTAGAGCAGGGGCTCAAACTACAAGTCCCATCATGCCTCTGCCTGTGGGAGTCATGCTTGTAACTGTCAGCCTTGCAATGCCTCATGGGACTTGTAGTTCTGCAACAGCTGGAGGGCCACCAGTTTGAGACCCCTGCTGTAGAGACTACAAGAGGCCATTTCAACACACTTAGGCATGTTCTACAGGGGGAAAGCAATATTTTATTAACCGCTTACTGACCGTATAACCGTATAACATAGATATATGGTGGCAAGGCGGCTTGACTGCGCCAGATCACGGTACGTGATCTGACACTTCCAGATGGGGGTACCCACACGCGCTGCTGGCAACCTGGCCGTGCTGTAATTAAACACAGCAGATGTCGATCAGTGGGTATCAGAAAGCCGCTACCCATCAGAAAGTGCAAGTGCCCCAAAATTTCTTCAAATATATTAATAGTAAAAAGGTCAGGTCTGAGCATGTTGGCCCTTTACAAAATAATCTTGAGTGGGTGACTGGGGACAAAGAGAAGGCAAATTTATTAAATACTTTCTTCAGCTCTGTGTATCCAAAGGAGCATGGGGGAGCTCATGTCCATAATGGGGGTGGTAGTGACACAGCCCCAAATGATCCACAATGGCTCAAAAGGGATATGGTCCAGAAATATTTAAACAGAATAAAGGTGGATAAAGCACCTGGACCAAATGGCATCCACCCACGGATCCTGAAAGAATTGAGCTCTGTCATTTCAAAGCCATTGTATCAAGTTTTTAGGGAGTCATTAATGACAGGAATAGTACCACTGGATTGGCATAAGGCCAATATGGTGCCTATATTTCAAAAGGGTACAAAGTCTTTACCAGGTAACTATAGACCTGTTAGTTTAACTTCTATAGTCAGGAAGATACTGGAGAGTTTAATAAAAGACGAGTTCTTGTTGGAAAAAAATATTTTAAGCAACAGACAGCATGAATTCAGTATAGACAAAAGTTGTCAAACAAACCTGATTTCTTTTAATGAGGAGGTAAGTAAAACCTTGGACAGAGGGGTGGCTGTGGACGTGGTATACTTGGGTGTTGCAAAAGTGTTTGACACAGTTCCCCACACACGGCTCATGTATGAGGTAAAGTCTACAGGCTTGGAAACATCAGTTTGTAAATGGATAGAAAACTGACTAAAAGACAGAATCCAGAGAGTAGTGGTTAACCACTTGAGCCCCGGACCATTATGCTGCCTAAGGACCAGAGGTCTTTTTCCAATTTGGCACTGCGTCGCTTTAACTGCTAATTGCGCGGTCATGCAATGCTGTACCCAAACGAAATTTGCGTCCTTTTCTTCCCACAAATAGAGCTTTCTTGTGATGGTATTTGATCACCTCTGCGGTTTTTATTTTTTGCGCTATAAACGGAAAAAGACCGAAAATTTTGAAAAAAAATGATATTTTCTACTTTTTGTTATAAAAAAAATCCAATAAACTAAATTTTAGTCATACATTTAGGCCAAAATGTATTCGGCCACATGTCTTTGGTAAAAAAAATGTCAATAAGTGTATATTTATTGGTTTGCGCAAAAGTTATAGCGTCTACAAACTAGGGTACATTTTCTGGAATTTACACAGCTTTTAGTTTATGACTGCCTATGTCATTTCTTGAGGTGCTAAAATGGCAGGGCAGTACAAAACCCCCCCAAATGACCCCATTTTGGAAAGTAGACACCCCAAGGAAATTGCTGAGAGGCATGTTGAACCCATTGAATATTTATTTTTTTTGTCCCAAGTGATTGAAAAATGACAAAAAAAAAAAAAAAATATTTACAAAAAGTCGTCACTAAATGATATATTGCTCACACAGGCCATGGGCCTATGTGGAATTGCACCCCAAAATACATTTAGCTGCTTCTCCTGAGTATGGGGATACCACATGTGTGGGACTTTTTGGGAGCCTAGCCGCGTACGGGGCCCCGAAAACCAATCACCGCCTTCAGGATTTCTAAGGGTGTAAATTTTTGCTTTCACTCTTCACTGCCTATCACAGTTTCGGAGGCCATGGAATGCCCAGGTGGCACAAAACCCCCCAAAATGACCCCATTTTGGAAAGTAGACACCCCAAGCTATTTGCTGAGAGGCATATTGAGTCCATGGAATATTTTATATTTTGACACAAGTTGCGGGAAAGTGACACTTTTTTTTTTTTTTTTTTTTTTTTTTCATAAAGTTGTCACTAAATGATATATTGCTCACACAGGCCATGGGCATATGTGGAATTGCACCCCAAAATACATTTAGCTGCTTCTCCTGAGTATGGGGATACCACATGTGTGGGACTTTTTGGGAGCCTAGCCGCGTACTGGACCCCGAAAACCAATCAATGCCTTCAGGATTTCTAAGGGTGAAAATTTTTGATTTCACTCTTTACTGCCTATCACAGTTTCGGAGGCCATGGAACGCCCAGGTGGCACAAAACCCCCCCAAATGACCCCATTTTGGAAAGTAGACACCCCAAGCTATTTGCTGAAAGGCATGGTGAGTATTTTGCAGCTCTCATTTGTTTTTGAAAATGAAGAAAGACAAGAAAAAACATTTTTTTTTTTCTTTTTTCAATTTTCAAAACTTTGTGACAAAAAGTGAGGTCTGCAAAATACTCACTATACCTCTCAGCAAATAGCTTGGGGTGTCTACTTTGCAAAATGGGGTCATTTGGGGGGGTTTTGTGCCACCTGGGCATTCCATGGCCTCCGAAACTGTGATAGGCAGTGAAGAGTGAAATCAAAAATTCACGCCCTTAGAAAGCCTGAAGGCGGTGCTTGGTTTTCGGGGTCCCGTACGCGGCTAGGCTCCCAAAAAGTCTCACACATGTGGTATCCCCGTACTCAGGAGAAGCAGCAGAATGTATTTTGGGGTGTAATTTCATATATTTCCATGGCATGTTTGAGCAATATATCATTTAGTGACAACTTTGTGCACAAAAAAAAAAAAAAAAAAAAAAATTTGTCTCTTTCCCGCAACTTGTGTCGCAATATAAAATATTCCATGGACTCGACATGCCTCTCAGCAAATAGCTTGGGGTGTCTACTTTCCAAAATGGGGTCATTTGGGGGGGTTTTGAACTGTCCTGGCATTTTATGCACAACATTTAGAAGCTTATGTCACACATCACCCACTCTTCTAACCACTTGAAGACAAAGCCCTTTCTGACACTTATTGTTTACATGAAAAAGTTTTTTTTTTTTGCAAAAAAATTACTATGAACCCCCAAACATTATATATTTTTTTAAAGCAAATGCCCTACAGATTAAAATGGTGGGTGTTTCATTTTTTTTTTTCACACAGTAATTGCGCAGCGATTTTTCAAACGCATTTTTTGGGGAAAAAACACACTTTTTTTAATTTTAATGCACTAAAACACGCTATATTGCCCAAATGTTTGATGAAATAAAAAAGATGATCTCAGGCCGAGTACATGGATACCAAACATGACATGCTTTAAAATTGCGCACAAACGTGCAGTGGCAACAAAATAAATACATGTTTAAAAGCCTTCAAAAGCCTTTACAGGTTACCACTTTAGATTTACAGAGGAGGTCTACTGGAAAAATTACTGCACTCGATCTGGCCTTCGCGGTGATACCTCACATGCATGGTGCAATTGCTGTTTACGTTTGACGACAGACCGCCGCTTGCGTTCGCCTTAGCGCGAGAGCAGGGGGCGACAGGGGTGTTTTTTTTTTTTTTTTTTTTTTTCTTTATTATTTTTTTGCTTTTTTAATCTTACTTTTAAACTGTTCCTTTCATATTTTTTTTTTTAATCATTTTTATTGTTATCTCGGGGAATGTAAATATCCCCTATGATAGCAATAGGTAGTGACAGGTACTCTTTTTTGAAAAAATTGTGGTCTATTAGACCCTAGATCTCTCCTCTGCCCTCAAAGCAAATGACCACACCAAGATCGGTGTGATAAAATGCTTCCCCAATTTCCCAATGGCGCTATTTACATCCGGCGAAATCTAAGTCATGAAATACTCGTAGCTTCCGGTTTCTTAGGCCATAGAGATGTTTGGAGCCACTCTGGTCTCTGATCAGCTCTATGGTCAGCTGGCTGAATCACCGGCTGCATTCTCAGGTTCCCTGTTGAGACAGGAGAGCCAGAGAAAAACACGGAAGACGGTGGGGGGGGGGGGGCATTCCCTCCCACGGCTTGTAAAAGCAGTCTAGAGGCTAATTAGCCGCTAGGATTGCTTTTACATGAAAGCCGACCGCTGGCTGAAAAGAATGATACCAAGATGATACCTAAACCTGCAGGCATCATTCTGGTATAACCACTCAAAGTCGTGAATGGCGTACCTGAAGACAAAAAAATGGTTAACAATGGTTAACAATAAAGCACAGTAAAGTGTAAATAATTACACACCTGAAAAACAAACATGATAAAACATAATAACAATAACAATAACAATAACAATCAATAACAATAACAATAACAATAAAACATTGCAGAATAGAATACAGTAAAAAAGAGCAGAACAATAGAGAGAGAGAATAGAGAGAGAGAGAACAATAAAACAACAACTATTTTTTTTTATTTCATATTTTTTTTTTTTTTACACTTTTTTTGTAACTAACTTTTATAACGGTAACCGGTTCCAGGTTCGGGTCTCTCAAAATGCGATGGCATCTTGGGAGACCCTGTGAAAGTGCGCCTAGTCTGTGCAATGCTGTACCCTACGCTAATACTCAACTAGTGAATGGTAGCGTTCAAAACATTCACCAATGCAAAGACCAGGATTGTCAGGACAGGAGGGACAATAATAGCGGGTGTCACGCCTATATCCTCGCTTGCTGCAGACACAACATCTTTTTTGGGGGGTTCGTTGGGTAGGGGTACTCGGGAGGACATAAAAATGCCTCTCATGCAGCCGCCTGCATTTGGTTGGGGATGTGAATGGGGGAAGTACGGGCGCTGCAGAAGCGGTGGGTTCCCAATTAGGATTGGCGAATGCAGCAGGAAGGGCACTATGGGCACGACGGGCCTGTGTTTGTCTTCTTGGTGGCAGCGGGACACTACTTGTGCTTGCCACCTCACCAGCTTCAACTGCACTTATGGGACTCGCCACGTCACCAAGTGTTACTGCAGTGCTGGTTTGACTACGACCGGGGTGTACTAGGCCGCTGGTGCTTGCCAGTTCACCAAAACACTACCAAAAAACTGTTAGCGATCGCAGGGATCAGGCCTGACTCTGCGAACGCTGCAGTTATGCGTTTAGAGTTTTGTAAGTGTCAGTGATCGATCGATACCGCACTTGGGTGGGCTGGGCTGGGCCGGGCGGAGGGGCAAAACGCAGGTGCTAGCAGGTATCTGGGCTGATCCCGCTAACACTGCGTTTTTGGGAACCCTAAACTGCTGGTGACGCTAGTATAGATCTGATCGGATCAGATATTGATGCGATCAGATACTATACCACTAAGGGAGGTGTACAGTGCGTGCGTGGGTGTTAGCGGTACTGGCGCTAATCTGACGCTGCCTGGGGCTGGTGCTTGCCAGTTCACCAAAACGCTACAAAAAAAACTGTTAGCGATCGCAGGGATCAGGCCTGACTCTGCGAACGCTGCAGTTATGCGTTTAGTGTTTTGTAAGTGTCAGTGATCGATCGATACTGCACTTGGGTGGGCTGGGCTGGGCCGGGCGGAGGGGCAAAACGCAGGTGCTAGCAGGTATCTGGGCTGATTCCGCTAACACTGCGTTTTTGGGAACCCTAAACTGCTGGGGACGCTAGTATAGATCTGATCGGATCAGATATTGATCCGTTCAGATACTATACCACTAAGGGAGGTGTATGGTGCGTGCATGGGTGTTAGCGGTACTGGCGCTAACCTGACACTGCCTGGGGCTGGTGCTTGCCAGTTCACCAAAATGCTACCAAAAAAACTGTTAGCGATCGCAGGGATCAGGCCTGACTCTGCGAACGCTGCAGTTATGCGTTTAGTGCCTTGTAAGTGACAGTGATCGATCGATACTGCACTTGGGTGGGCCGGGCGGAGGGACAAAACGCAGGTGCTAGCGGGTATCTGGGCTGATCCCGCTAACACTGCGTTTTTGGGAACCCTAAACTGCTGGGGACGCTAGTATAGATCTGATCGGATCAGATATTGATCCGTTCAGATACTATACCACTAAGGGAGGCGCATGCTGCGTGCGTGGGTGTTAGCGGTACTGGCGCTAATTTGACGCTGCCTGGGGCGACGCATATCACCGCCGGGCGATCGGGGGGCTAAACCTTTATTCGGTAATAAACGGCGGGTGCCCTGACACTATAAAAAATAAACGAACTGACCAGCGTCACCCGTAACGGTTATACGGTGATCAGTGGTGAAAGGGTTAACTAGGGGGCAATCAAGGGGTTAAAACATTTATTAGGTAGTATATGGGGGTCCCTGACGCTATAAAACGCTGACGGCGAACCTAAATATTTACCTCACTAACTAGCGTCACCAGCGACACTAATACAGCGATCAGAAAAATGATCGCTTAGCGACACTGGTGACAGGGGGTGATCAAGGGGTTAAAACTTTATTAGGGGGGGTTAGGGGGGTACCCTAGACCTAATGGGGGGTAATATACACTGTCCCAACACTGTCACTGTCACAAACTGACACTATGCAGTAATCAGAAAAAAAAACAAAAAAAAAAAAAAAAAACTGCTGGTGTCAGTTTGTGACAGGGGGGGGGGGGGGTGATTGGGGGGGGATCGGGGGGCGATCGGGGGGGGGATCGGGGTGATTTGTGTGCCTGGCATGTTCTACTGTGTGTGTAGTGTTTGTGCACTCACATACTTGTCGTCTCTCCTCGGGCCGGAACGGAAAATACCGACCCGAGGGGAGATGACATCACTTCCTTTGCTGCTGTTTAGCATACAGCAGCAAAGGAGTGTTCTCATTGGCCGGCGGCGATCGCGAGGGGGGGGCCACGAACGGATGGTCTCCCCCTCATCACCGATCGCCGCTGGACAAACGACGACCGCCTCGGGCACCGGGGGGGGGTCCGATCGGACCCCCCACCCGCGGAAGGCAAATCACGTACCCTGTACGTGATTTTGCCTGTCCGTGCCACTTTGCCGACGTACATCGGCGTGAGGCGGTCGTCAAGTGGTTAATGATTCTTACTCTGAATGGTCTAAGGTTATCAGTGGTGTACCCCATGGTTCGGTGCTGGGACCCTTACTTTTTAATACCTTTATAAATGATATTGGGTCTGGGATTAAAAGTAACATTTCTGTCTTTGCAGATGACACTAAGCTATGCAGTGCAATAACATCCTTAGATCACAAGGAAAATCTGCGCTAATATATAATAGGTAAAAACAAGCAGCCAGCATAGTTTGTTGATATCCAAATGTGAAAATTGTGTATAATGCGGCGCTGAAAATGACAACTGGAAAAACAGTCCAGAGAAGATTTGAAGAGTAGGAGGAATCCAATCACCAGCTATAGTGCATGTATAAAAGGGCACTCGACACCACGTGATTAGGTAGTCTGCTTACCAGATGGCTGTAAAAAGTAGGCATGTGCTGTAGTCAGCAGCTGCAGTATTTGTAGCGGCTGACTTTTAATTTTTTTTTTTTTTTTAATGGGCCCTCCTCTTTAAGGGGGATATGATCACCATGTATAAATATATAAGGGGTCCATATAGTGTACTTGGTGTTGAGTTATTCACTTTACGGTCAACTATGGGGACAAGGGGCCACTCTTTACGTCTAGAGGAAAAGAGATTTCATCTCCAAATACGGAAAGGTTTCTTCACAATAAGAGCTGTGAAAATGTGGAATAGAATCCCTCCAGAGGTGGTTCTGGCCAGCTCAGTAGATTGCTTTAAGAAAGGCCTGGATTCTTTCCTAAACGTACATAATATAACTGGGTGCTAACATTTATAGGTAAAGTTGATCCAGGGAAAATCCGATTGCCTCTCTGGGATCAGAAAGGAATTTTTTTCCCCTGCTGTAGCAAATTGAAGCATGCTTTTCTGGGATTTTTTTCACCTTCCTTTGGATCAACTGTGGGTATAGGATTGGGTATATGGGATTGTATGATCGTTTTTATTTAATTTATTTATTTTTTATTTTTTTATTTATTTTTTTAAGGTTGAACCAGATGGACTTGTGTCTTTTTTCAACCTGACTAACTATGTAACTACCCTCCCTCCCATCATAATGCCCTGCACTAGCCCCTCCCATCATACTGCCCTCCACTACCCCCTCACATCAAACTGCCCTCTACTACCACCCCTCCCATCATACTGCCCTCCACTACCCCCCTCCCATCATTCTGCCCTCCACTACCACCCCTCCCATCATACTGCCCTCCAGTACAATCCCTCCCATCATATTGCTCTCCACTACCACCCCTCCCATCATACTGCCCTCCACTACACCCCCTCCCATCATATTGCCTCCACTACACCCCCTCCCATCACACTGCTCTCTACTACCCCCCTCCCATCATACTGTCCTTCACTACCCCCCCCTCCGATTATTATGCCGTCCACTACCACCCCTCCCATCATACTGCCCTCCACTATCCCCCTTTTCATCATACTGCCCCTACTGGATCCCCTTCCATTATACTGCCCTCCATCATACTGCCCTCCACCCTATCATACTGCCATTGCCACCCCTCCCATCATACTGCCCTCCACTGCCACCCCCTCTCATCATACTGCCCTCCACCCCATTATACTGCCCTCCACTACCACCCCGCCAATCATACTGCCCTCCACTGCCACCCCCTCCCATCATACTGCCCTCCATCCCATCATGCTGCCCTCCACTGCCACCCCTCCCATCATACTGCCCTCCACTGCCACCCTTCCCATAATACTGCCCTCCACTATCACCCCTTCCCATCATACTGCTCTCCACCCCATCATACTGCCCTTCACTGCCACCCCTCCCATCATACTGCCCTCCACCCCATAATACTGCCCTCCACTGCCACCCTCCCATCATACTGCCATCCACTGCCACCCCCCCATCAAAAAAAACTATAAAAAAAAAATTGTAAAATAAAATATAATGGTAAAAAATAATAAAAAAATAAAATAACAAAAATTTAAAACTACTGATCCTGTCCACTACCCTACTGATTATGTCCACTGCTCTACTGACCATGTCCACTGCCCTACTGACCACGTCCATTGCCCTACTGACCATGTCTACTGCCCTACTGACCACGTCCATTGCCCTACTGACCACGTCCACTGACCTACTGACAATATCCACTGCCCTACTGACAATATCCACTGCTCTACTTACCATGTTCGCTGCCCTACTGACAACATCCACTGCCCTACTGACCACGTCCACTGCTCTACTGACCATGTCCACTGTCCTACTGACCAGGTCCACTGCTCTACTGATCACGTCCACTGCTCTACTGACCACTTCCACTGCCCTACTGACCATGTCCACTGCCCTACTGACCCCGTCCACTGCCCTACTGACTATGTTCATTGCCCTACTGACCACATCCACTACCCTACTGACAATATCCACTGCCCTACTGACAATATCCACTGCTCTACTTACTATGTCGCTGCTCTACTGACCATGTCCACTGCTCTACTGACCATGTCTGCTGCTCTACTGACCACGTCCACTGCCCTACTGAGCACATCCACTGCTGTACTGACTGACACCATTCACAGTCCACACTGACACCACTGGCAGAACTACTAGCAAAGGTCGCACTTGCAACTGGGCCCTGGCCTTCTGCCACCATGGCAGGGACCGAGACTGCAGGACTGCACAACATGTGAAAGGGACCTGTGGGACCATGAAGAGTCGTGGGATCAGTGGGAAGGGCTCTCGGCTCAGAGGGAATGGCCCAGGCCAGAGGTCATGGGGCCCTTCATGTTTTTTTGCACCAGGGCCCTGAAGGTTCTAATTATGCCTCTGCTGCACCCTGTTTATAGCTCATCCCAGAACCCTACACCCTGTATATACTGTAGCTAATCTCAGAACCCTGCACCCTGTATATAACTCATCTTAGAACCCTGCACTCTGTACATAGCTCATTCCAGAATCCTGCACCCTGTACATAGCTCATCCCAGAACCCTGCTCCCTGAACACAGCTCATCCCAGAACCCTGCACTCTGTACATAGCTCATCCCAGAACCCTGCACTCTGTACATAGCTCATCCCAGAACCCTGCACTCTGTAAATAGCTCATCCCAAAACTCTGCACTCTGTACTTAGCTCATCCCAGAACCCTTCACTCTGTACATAGCTCATCCCAGAACCCTGCACTCTGTAAATAGCTCATCCCAAAACCCTGCACTTTGTACATAGCTCATCCCAAAACCCTGCACTCTGTACATAGCTCATCCTAGAACCATGCACTCTGTACATAGCTCATCCCAGAACCCTGCACTTTGTACATAGCTCATCCCAGAACCCTGTACTTTGTACTAGGGATGAGCTTCGAGTTCGAGTCGAACTCATGTTCGACTCGAACATCGGCTGTTCGCCAGTTCGCCGAACAGCGAACAATTTGGGGTGTTCATGGCAAATTTGAATGCCACAGAACACCCTTTAAAAGTCTATGGGAGAAATCAAAAGTGCTAATATTAAAGGCTTATATGCATGGTATTGTCATAAAAAGTGTTTGG
The DNA here is from genome assembly GCA_037952925.1 of Lithobates clamitans. Taxonomy (NCBI): domain Eukaryota; kingdom Metazoa; phylum Chordata; class Amphibia; order Anura; family Ranidae; genus Lithobates; species Lithobates clamitans. Next base: position 1,438,057 of record JBBGZY010001250.1, on the reverse strand, counting down.
GGACCTGGGTCCTGCCCCAGGGGACATGGATCAATGCAAAAAAAAGTTTTAAAAACAGACGTTTTTTTCAGGAGCAGGGATTTTAATAATGCTTAAAGTGAAACAATAAAAGTGTAATATCCCTTTAAATTTCGTACCTGGGGGGTGTCTATAGTATGCTTGTAAAGGGGCGCATGTTTCCTGTATTTAGAACAGTCTGACAGCAAAATGACATTTCAAAGGAAAAAAAGTCATTTAAAACTACTCGCGGCTATTAATGAATTGCCGGTCCGACAATACACATAAAAGTTCATTGATAAAAATGGCATAAGAATTCCCCATAGTGGAACCCCGAACCAAAATTTAAAAAAAAAATGACGTGGGGGGGTCCCCCTAAATTCCATACCAGGCCCTTCAGGTCTAGTATGGATATTAAGGGGAACCCCGGCCAAAAAAAAATTTAAAAAAATGGCGTGGTGTCCCCCTCAAAATCTATACCAGACCCTTCAGGTCTGGTATGGATTTTAAAGGGAACCCCGCACCAAAATTTAAAGAAAAAACGGCGTGGGGTCCCCCCAAAAATCCATACCAGACCCTTATCTAAGCACGCAACCTGGCAGGCCGCAGGAAAAGAGGGGGGACGAGAGAGCACCCCCTTCCTGAACCCTACCAGGCCACATGCCCTCAACATTGGGAGGGTGCTTTGGGGTAGCCCCCCAAAACACCCTGTCCCCATGTTGATGGGGACAAGGGCCTCATCCCCACAACCCTTGCCCGGTGGTTGTGGGGGTCTGTGGGCGGGGGGCTTATCGAAATCTGGAAGCCCCCTTTAACAAGGGGACCCCCAGATCCCGGCCCTCCCCCCTGTGTGAAATGGTAAGGGGGTACAAAAGTACCCATATCATTTCACAAAAAAACTGTAAAAAATGTTAAAAATGACAAGAGACAGTTTTTGACAATTCCTTTATTTAAATGCTTCTTCTTTCTTCCATCTTCTTTCTTCTATCTTCTATCTTCCTTCTGTTTCTTCCTCCATCTTCTGTTTCTTCTGGTTCTTCCTCTGGTGTTCTTGTCCGGCATCTTCCTCTGCGGCGTCTTCTTAACTTCTTCTCGGGCCACTCCGCATCCATGATGGCATGGAGGGAGGCTCCCGCTGTGTGACGCTTCTTTCTTCATCTTTTTCTCTTCATCTTTTTCTCTTCATCTTTTTCTCTTCATCTTCTTCTCTTCATCTTCTTCTCTTCATCTTCTTTTCGGGCCGCTCCGCATCCATGATGGCATGGAGGGAGGCTCCCGCTGTGTGACGCTTCTCCTCTTCTGACGGTTCTTAAATAACGGGGAGGGGCCACCCGGTGACTCCGCCCCCCTCTGACGCACGGGGACTTCCCTGTAGCACTCCCTGTGACGTCAGAGGGGGGCGGGGTCACCCGTTACGTAACCCTGCCCCCTTCTGACATCACGAGGAATGCCACAGGGAAGTCCCCGTCAAGTCCCCGTGCGTCAGAGGGGGGCGGGGTCACCGGGTGACCCCTGCCCCCCGTTATTTAAGAACCATCAGAAGAGGAGAAGCGACACACAGCGGAGCCTCCCTCCATGCCATCATGGATGCGGAGCGGCCCGAAAAGAAGATGAAGACAAGAAGATGAAGAGAAGAAGAGAAAAAGATGAAGAGAAAAAGATGAAGAGAGAAGTGTCACACAGCGGGAGCCTCCCTCCATGCCATCATGGATTCGGAGCGGCCCGAGGAGAAGAAGATAAGAAGACGCCGCGGAGGAAGATGCCGGACGAGAACACCAGAGGAAAAACCAGAAGAAGAAGAAGATGGAGGAAGAAACCGAAGGAAGATAGAAGATAGTAGAAAGAAGATGGAAGAAAGAAGAAGCATTTAAATAAAGGAATTGTCAAAAACTGTCTCTTGTCATTTTTAACATTTTTGACAATTTTTTTGTACACAGCTCACCCCAGAACCATGCACTCTGTACACAGCTCATCATAGAACCCTTCATTAATAGCCGCGAGTAGTTTTAAATGACTTTTTTTCCTTTGAAATATCATTTTGCTGTCAGACTGTTCTAAACACGGGAAACATGCACCCCTTTACAGGCATACTATAGACACCCCCCAGGTATGAAATTTAAAGGGATATTACACTTTTATTGTTTCACTTTAAGCATTATTAAAATCACTGCTCCCGAAAAAATGGCCGTTTTTAAAACTTTTTTTTTGCATTGATCCATGTCCCCTGGGGCAGGACCCAGGTCCCCAAACACTTTTTATGACAATAACTTGCATATAAGCCTTTAAAATTAGCACTTTTGATTATTCATGTTCGTGTCCCATAGACTTTAACGCGTGTTCGCGTGTTCGAACAAATTTTTTGCCTGTTCGCAAGTTCTGGTGTGAACCGAACAGGGGGGTGTTCGGCTCATCCCTACTCTGTACATAGCTCATCCCAGAACCCTGCACTCTATACACAGCTCATTCCTGAACCCTGCACTCTGTACACAGCTCATCCCAGAACCCTGCTCTCTGTACACAGCTCATCCCAGAACCATGCACTCTGTACACAGCTCATCCCAGAACCCTGCACTCTGTACATAGCTCATCCCAGAACCCTGCACTCTGTATATAGCTCATCGTAGAACCCTGCACTCTGTATATAGCTCATCTTAGAACCCTGCACTCTGTAAACAGCTCATCCCAGAACCCTGCACTCTGTATATAGCTCACCCCAGAACCCTGCACTCTGTATATAGCTCATCCCAGAACCCTGCACTCTGTACATAGATCATCCCAGAACCCTGAACTCTGTACATAGCTCATCCCAGAACCATGCACTCTGTACATAGCTCATCCCAGAACCCTGCACTCTGTACATAGCTCATCCCAGAACCCTGCACTCTGTACATAGCTCATTCCAGAACCCTGCACTCTGTACACAGCTCATCCCAGAACCCTGCACTCTGTATATAGCTCATCCCAGAACCCTACACTCTGTACACAGCTCAGCCCACAACCCTGCACTCTGTACATAGCTCATCTCAGAAACCTGCACTCTGTACGCAGCTCATCCCAGAACCCTGCACTCTGTACATAGCTCATCCCAGAACCCTGCACTCTATACACAGCTCATCCCAGAACCCTGCACTCTGTACACAGCTCATCCCAGAACCCTGCACTCTGTATACAGCTCACCCAGAACCATGCACTCTGTACACAGCTCATCCCAGAACCCTGCCCTCTGTATATAGCTCAACCCAGAACCCTGCACTCTGTATATAGCTCATCCCAGAACCCTGCACTCTGTACATAGATCATCCCAGAACCCTGAACCCTGTACATAGCTCATCCCAGAACCAAGCACTCTGTACATAGCTCAGTCCAGAACCTTGCACTCTGTACATAGCTCATCCCAGAACCCTGCACTCTGTACATAACTCATCCCAGAACCCTGCTCCCTGAACACAGCTCATCCCAGAACTCTGCACTCTATACATAGCTCATCCCACCATGGCAGGGACTGAGACTGCAGGACTGCACAACATGTGAAAGGGATATGCTGTGGGACCATGAAGAGTCGTGGGATCAGTGGGAAGGGCTCTCGGCTCAGAGGGAATGGCCCAGGCCAGAGGTCATGGGGCCCTTCATGTTTTTTTGCACCAGGGCCCTGAAGGTTCTAATTATGCCTCTGCTGCACCCTGTTTATAGCTCATCCCAGAACCCTGCACCCTGTATATAACTCATCTTAGAACCCTGCACTCTGTACATAGCTCATTCCAGAATCCTGCACCCTGTACATAGCTCATCCCAGAACCCTGCTCCCTGAACACAGCTCATCCCAGAACCCTGCACTTTGTTCATAGGTCATTCCAGAACCCTGCACTCTGTATGTAATGCACTCCAAACCCTGCATGCTTTTATCCCTTTTTTTTAAATGAATGTACTGGGGTTTGTATGTATCCATGAGACTCTTGCTTGCGGAACAATAATCAAAGCATAGGTACAAGGAAGCCCGAGTTTTGTTTAATGATGCCCCTTAAGCTCCTCCCACTGTCAGAAGTTACTTCCTTCCTCAAGTGTCCCTCATTCTGAAGTTCAAAAGTTGGGAGGTATGGTGTCACTGGTTCCCAAAAAGTGTCAGTTAGTGTTCAAATGTCAGCTGCAATATTGCAGTCCTACTACTATGCCGCATACACACGGTCGGACTTTTCAGCTACAAAAGTCCGACAGCCCGTCCGACAGACTTTCGACAGACTGTCGACTGACTTTTGGTGGACTTTCAACAGACTTTCTAACGACCGGACTTGCCTACACACGATCACACCAAAGTCCGACGGATTCGTACGTGATGACAAACACCAGACTAAAATAAGGAAGTTGATAGCCAGTAGCCAATAGCTGCCCTAGCGTGGGTTTTTATCCGTCGGACTAGCATACAGACGAGCGGATTTCTGGGTCCGGCGGAGTTACGACGTAAAGATTTGAAGCATGTTCCAAATCTAAAGTCAGTCAGATGAACATGGGGAGAGGGAGGAGCCGGATGTGGGTGGCTAATTGGGACGGCTGCTAAGCCCGGGATGCCGGACGTCTCTCCCTCCAGCTCCGGTGTGTGGCCGAGAGCAGCCTCGTCCCCGCAGTAACTCACCCGTCCTCCTCCCTGGAGCCTGACACCCCACACCGCCCCGCACGGCATCGCAGACCCTCACAGCCATCTCGCAGCCTTCTTGGGCACGGAGCCCCGCCGCAGCAGCGAAGTACCCCGAGTGTGTTCAGGCAAGCCGGCAACTGAAGGAGGAGGATGGTTGCTAGGTGAGGACGTGCTACACAGAAGCGTGGCGGCGCTGAACGGAGCCTGCTGACAAGCATTGACAAGCGGCTGATTGAAAGATCCGTGTAAGGAAAACGCTGCACAGAGAGAGCTGGGTAAGACTGGGTAGAAGCGGCTGAGGGGGTAAGTGGCTAATCGAATATATAATGTATACGAAATGTACAAGACCCCCCCACCTCGCAATGGACTAAAAACGCCAGGTAAAACCCGTGGTTTGTTGGTTTGCATCCTTGTGCCACTAGTTAAAAATACAAGACATAAGTTTGAAGATAACTGGGACCGGGGAATGATATTAAAGCAATAATAGACCGCAGTCTAACAGGAGCAGGACGGGTATCAGCAAAAAAGTCCCTTTTTTTTTTTTTTTTGAGGGGTTCAACCCAGACGGGTACCCCCTCGGTGTGAATAGGTCGGGAATCAGCGAAAGTAGTCCCCTCTCTGAGGGGTATTAACCCGGAAGGGTATCCCCTCTGTGTTTTACTGGTCTTTCTCGTTTTTTTTTTTTTTTTTTTTTTTCTTTTTCCCCTTTGCCCTCTTTCCTTTGTGTGTCGATCCTCCCTTTCCCTCCTGAGAACTTCAATCCAGAGCAATTGTACAGGGTGGGTATAGTGGAGAGGCGTAATTCCAGGAAAACTAGAGGGCCCTGGGAAATACCTGTCCCAAAGAGGCCGGAGGAAAGTCATCCCGCGGCCGACCGCATAGTGTACCAGGGAGGGTCGAATACACATACTACTACTACCACTACATACCATAGCACTAGAGCATAATACGAACTACACCGGCAGAGTATCCATATCTGGCCCCTCAGACCCCAAGCACAAACAGCATAATGAAGGGGAGAGGAGGGAAGGCTGCTATAGCCAGTTCGGCCAGTAGTAGTACCAGCAGAACAAGTGTAAGCCCGGGTGCCATAAGGAAATACATGGTCCAAGATGGGAATAAAGGAAGCCCAGGAAAGGCAGGGGGGACTAAATGTAAAACCCCCGAACCTCTACCCAAAATAAGCACACGAAGACAATTGGCAGAGATGGAGACCCACATTCTGGATACGGAGACAACGGAAGTGGCATCTAGGGCCCCCCAGGAAGATAAACAACTAGCAACAAAAAATGAGATGGCAGAAATGTTCGCTAGATTGGAAGTACTAATCAAAAGTGAGATTGGAGCAATCCGACAAGATATGGGCCACACACTAAAAAGAGTAGAGGAATTGGAGGCAACAACGGATACCCAGGGAATGGAGATAAAAATCCTTAAACAGCAGATGGAAGAAATCCAGAAAGAACAAAGAAACTTACGGTACAAACTGGAAGACCAGGAGAACCGGAATAGGAGGAAGAACCTGCGGATAAGAGGCTTGCCTGAGGTGGAGGGGGGGAAAGAGAACCTACAAGAAATAATTGATCAAATTTTTGGAGAGCGTCTGGATCCAACTGATAATAGACCCAAGATCAAGTTAGAGCGGGCCCACAGGATAAGAAAGCCAGTGGAAATCAGGGGGGACGCCCCACGAGATGTTATTGTCAGGTTCCAAAATTTCCAGGATAAAGAAAAGATCAAATCAAGTATGAGAACAAACCAACAAGTGAAATATGGAGAGATAAACCTACAGATCTTCCCAGATTTATCTGCTGAGACCCTGGCTAGGAGAAGAATCCTCAAACCACTCCTTGCCCAACTCAGAGCAAATGACGTCCAATACTCATGGGGCTTCCCGGCTTGTTTGATAGGACATAAGGAAGGTCGCTCAGCGACACTCAGGTTCCCTGAAGAGACACAAAAATTCTGCCAACGCCTGGAGGTACCATTGGTGGAAATTCCGGGTTGGTGGGAAAAATCTGAAAATCAAGATAGTAGAGAGGGGACCCACACCTGGAAACCAGTCACTAAAATGATGCGACAATAAAGAAGAGACACAAGCCTGTACAACGATTAGATAGATAGATAACGTTAGGCCCAATCTGTAAAGGAGAGGATGAAGTAAGGGGGGGGGGGCAACGGGGAGGGAAGGGGGAGGAGGGAGAGATAAAGAAAAAGAAAAAAAAAGTGCGGTGGAGGTCGGGGGGTGGGGGTTCGGGGGGGGGATGGGGGGGAGGGGAGTGAGGAGGAGGGGGGGAGATGGGCATCCAGGGGGGAGCGGGTGGACCCAAGGAAGGTTCCCCCGAGCTCAACCTCTAGGGGGAAAACCGTAGAGCCGGGAGGAGTTAGTGGGGCCACGGTTAAAAGGGCCATGAGAGGGTCCGTTACCCCAAAAGGGGGAGAGAGGGAGGGGGGAGGACAGGGGAGGGATGATGGAGGGGCAGGGGTTAGAGGGGGGGAGGGGGGGGAGGGGCGAGACCAGTACAAACCTCAGAGTGACCAGTACAAACCTCAGAGTGTCCTGTGGTGGTTGTGGTTGGGCCCTGGAAAGAAGAATAAATGGTTGGAACTAACTTGGTAACATATAATGTGAGGGGGCTCAACTCGCCCATAAAGTGCGCGAACGTGATGGGCGAGTTGAGATCCAACAAGGCCGAGGTGGTTTTTCTCCAGGAGACACATCTATACCTGGGGAGAAATCAGAGGATTTCATCAGGAGACTACCCGTGTTGGTTTTATAGCGACTCCTCGATAAGGGGAGCAAAAGGGGTGGCTATTGGTTTTGCCAGGGGGACCCGTTTCCAGATAGAGGAGAGAATGACTGACCCGGAGGGCCGATTCTTGTTTCTGAGAGGAAAGCTAAATGGTCAGGAATACACATTAGCTAATATCTACTGCCCTAACAACAATCCAAGTAGATATCTAATTGGAGTATTATCAAAGTTAGAGAGCTTTAGGAGAGGAAGGACCATTATGGCAGGAGACCTGAACCTATGCCTAGAGCCAGGCAGAGACAACGCGTCGCGTGCCCGGGGGACTGGGGGGGTATGGCTGAACAAACTTAAAAAAAAACTGCACCAGTCCCAACTAATCGATGTTTGGAGGATGCAACATCAAAAAATACTGGATTATACCTACTACTCCCCCGTGCACGCGACGTACTCAAGACTTGACTATATTTTCGTAGATCATAGATTTTTAGAAGAGGTAGAAAACACAAATATCGGATCTATAACCTTCTCGGACCATGCCCCGGTGACATTACGAATAAAACAAAATAATCTAACACCCCCGTTTCAAAATTGGAGACTGAATGAAGATCTTCTTCACGATAAGGAAATTGACAAATTAATAAATGAAGAACTGGAATTTTATTTTAGAACTAATTCCTCCGAAGAAATGTCAGAAGCAATAGTCTGGGAGGCCCATAAGGCCTATATTAGGGGGATAATAATAAAGGCGGGAGTGGAGAAAGAAAGAAGGCAGAACAAAGTCCTGGGCACACTTCAGGAGGAGGTGAGAAAACTAGAAAGGCAGCATAAGGACACGAGGGATAGAGGGATCATGGGGAAACTACATGGTACTAGAGAGGCCCTGAGACAGCAGATAGAGGTAGAAAATCGTAAAAAATACAATTTAGTCAAAAAAGAAAGATACATCTCTGGTAATAAACCGGGCCGACTCCTGGCGAGAGCACTAAGCAAAAAGAAAAGTATTAATTACATTGACAAGATAAAGACGAAATCAGGAGAATTTAAATATAAGGATAAGGACATAGCAAAAATCTTTCGGGAATTCTATGGGGAACTCTACTCAATAAACACAAAGGACAAGGATAGAGTGAGAGAGCAAAAACGAGAAAAAATCAAAAACTATTTAAAAGATACCGGGATGATTAAGATATCAACAGAGGAGAATCTTGCGTTAGAAGCCCCCATCACAGAGGCTGAGGTAAGTAGAGCTATTAAGGAGACCCCGACGGGAAAGAGCCCGGGTCCAGATGGACTGACAGTGCTATATTACAAGAAATACCAAGAGCTTCTAGTCCCAAAATTATGTACCTACATGAACGAGATAGGTGAGAGTGGGGAAATGAGTAGAGACGCATTGGCAGCTACTATAGCGTTAATTCATAAGGAAGGAAAGGACAACACCCTGTGCTCTAGTTTTAGGCCCATATCCCTCTTAAATAATGACACAAAAATTTTCGCAAAAGTTATCGCGGGTAGAGTCAAGCAAACGTTGAAAAATATCATCCATTCCGATCAAGTGGGGTTCATAACAGGCAGACAAGGTAGGGATAATAGTATCAAAACGCTATTGATAACCCAGGAAATTAAAAGGAGCGGGGTCCCAGGACTACTGCTATCAGTAGATGCTGAAAAAGCATTTGATAGGGTAGACTGGGACTTCATGGCAGAAACACTCAAAGAAGTGGGCTATGGGGAGAGGATCTGTAGTTGGATAAGGGCGCTCTACACAAAACCTTCAGCGAGAGTCAAAATAAACGGGACCTTATCCGAGCCGTTTAATATGTATAACGGAACTAGACAGGGATGCCCAATCTCCCCATTGCTCTTCCTGATAGTATTGGAACCCCTCCTTGTTAGGATAAGACAGAACCCAGACATTGGAGGAGTCAACATAGGGGGAATTGAGTATAAGCTCGCCGCCTTTGCGGACGATATCCTCCTCTACATAACAAACCCGAGAATTTCTCTTCCGAGTGTCTTGGCTACATTAGAAGAGTACGGGAAACTGTCTAACTTTAAAGTAAACACTACCAAGTCAGAAGTACTAGATATCAACCCAAATAAGACAAGAGATTTCGCCTATCAAAAACATTTTCCATTTAGGTGGGAGAAGGAAGCTCTAAACTATTTAGGAATTAAAATCACAACGTCCGTAGAAGAACTATTCCAGGCAAATTTCATCCCGCTCATAAACGAGGTTAAATCAGAACTAAATAGAATTCAGCAGGGGCAACTGACGTGGTCGGGAAGAATCAACATTTTCAAAATGGTTCTGTTACCAAAAATAACATACAAAATGCAAATGCTCCCAGTTACTCTCCCACCTGGTTACCTCAAAAGGCTGCACTCAATGATATTAAAGTTTATATGGAAAGGGAAAATACCACGGATAAAATATAACCAATTAATAAACACAAAAAGTAAAGGGGGATGGGGAGCACCCGATATCAGTAAATATTATGAAGCTATCGCACTGGGGAGGGTAGTAGACTGGGTTAAAAATAAAGGTAAACACTGGGTAGAAATTGAAAATAATGTTAGTAAACTAAAACTTCACAAAATAATATGGTGCCCACCAAAATTAAGAAAACAAGATATAAAATTGCACGAAATCACTAGCCACGCACTTAGAATTTGGGACTGGATCCACAAAAGGGAACACTGGGAATATAATTCACCGCTAATGTCATTGAAGGATGTAGAATATTTCCCTCCGGGGAAGGAAGAGTGGTTTGGGAAATGGCTCCTCGACGAGAATTTGCAATTAAAGGACGTAACAGATAGGGGGAAAATATGCTCAATTCAGGAGCTTAAGAAAAGAGGTGACAAGATAAATATTAATCCATGGCGCTACGGTCAATTAAAACATTTTGTTGAATCTTTGCCACAACCAATTAGAACAATGAAAAATCTACTTCCACTAGAAAAAATATGTATGGAATCAGACGATAAAAGTGGTTTTTCTAGAATATATAAAATACTGGTAGAGCTGAGGAGGGTAGATACCCTGGCTTTTATAAGTAAATGGGAGAAGGAGTTAGGGGTAACACTGGCAGAGATAGAGGTAGATCTGATACTAAAGCGTCTTCTGATCACGTCAGTTAATTATAAAGTGCTAGAGCTAAACTACAAGTGTTTAACAAGAATGTACACGACCCCGGACAAGATGCATAAAATCGATAGGGACAAATCTCGGCTTTGCTGGAGGGGCTGTGGTGAAGTTGGGACGATGGCCCATGTGTGGTGGTCGTGTCCTGAGATAGGGGTCTTCTGGGACGAGATCAGGAAATATATTAAAGAGATTACAGACTATGATATACCAAGGGACTCCAGGGTTCTTCTGTTTCACTTGAGCGAGATGCCCACTAGGGCCTACCTCAGAACACTCCTACCCCACCTCATAGACGCAGCTAAGAGCCTAATCCCTAAAAACTGGAATAGAAAAGAAAGGCCATCCATGAGGGATTGGATTAATAAAATAAACGAGATACAGGATCTGGAGTACCTAAGGTTCAGTGACGGGACAAAAATGGAGGCGTACAGGAAAAAGTGGGGTGAGTGGGAGAAATTTAAAAAATCCATAAGAGCAGCTGGTCAACTTGAGTAGGGAAGGGGAGTAAGGGGAAATCAAACAGGGTCATCAGCGTGAAGTCCCGCCCACAGGACGTAACGCGTACGGGGCCTGGAGCGCATGACGTCACCCGCGGCTGTCAGCTAGTATACGATCACACGCCTTCCAGCCGGCACTCGGATCTGAGTGCTTTGCTATGTGAGTGTACTGATTTTTTTACTGTTAGCAATAAACTTTAGAAACGGAGAGCACTATGTTATTTATGCTTCATTCCTATATGCCATCTGATGAGAGTGGGAGCAGCATATGAGAAGCTATTATCGCCTGGTTTTCAGCTCACCCTCTGTTTGGTGTACATGCTGTGTGACCTGTTTCAGGTCGAAGATTGCAGGTGAGGGGCCATCCATATATGGTGAAGGGATTTTCAGTCACCTCTGATCCTATCCTTGGCGTTTTTACCATCCACTGGTGTTCCCATCTCATCTCCTTATTTTATTTTATCCATTTCGATTGTTTTGTTTTACTATTGAAAGGGACAATTTATTTGCGCAGCACTTTTATTATTTACATACATACATCTAAACAGTGGCGGCTGGTGCTCAAAATTTTTTTGGGGGTGCAAACAAATGCAGCCACTGTGCCCATCAATTGCAGCCACTGTGCCACTTAAATGCTGCCAGTGTGCCATCAAACGCAGCCACTGTGCCAAACGCTGCCACTGTGCCCATCAAACGCAGCCACTATGCCCATCAAACGCAGCCACTGTGCCCATCAAACGCTGCCAGTGTGCCCATCAAACGCTGCCACTGTGCCCATCAAACGCTGCCACTGTGCCACTTAAATGCTGCCAGTGTGTCATCAAACGCAGCCACTGTGCCATCAATTGCAGCCACTGTGCCAAACGCTGCCACTATGCCCATCAAACGCTGCCAGTGTGCCCATCAAATGCTGCCAGTGTGCCCATCAAACGCTGCCACTGTGCCCATTAAATGCTGCCAGTGTTCCATCAAAGGCAACCACTGTGCCAAACGCTGCCACTGTGCCCATCAAATGCTGCCCGTGTGCCCATCAAATGCTGCCAGTGTGCCCTTGAATGCCCCCAGTGTGACCCCCGACCGCTCATTGGCACTTACCCTGTCTTGGTGGGGCAGCAGGTGACTGCGACGAGTGGGGTTCTCCATGCGTCTCCTGCTGTCCACATCTCCCGTCCTCTCCTCCTGATAAGTGTCCAATAGCGGCGCCTGTTGTTTCAGCCAATCAGGTGACAGGTAACAGACCTGAGCACCTAATTGGTGGAGAGGCAGTTTAGTGTTAGGAAAGCGAATAGTCATTCGCTTTTCTAACACAGCTGAGTGGCCTGCGAGGTCACCTTTTTTGATGCCTAATAGAGCCTATGGCTCTAATCTGGTGCTTCAAAAACACCCCCCACCACTGTAATTCAGGTTCCCTGCGCCCAAAAAGGGGCTGGGCGTCTGAATAGGGGGTGGCAGCGAATGCATGAATCTATCTATTGGTGATAGGGGGGTGGCAGGAGAGAGGGGGCGGCGCCCGTGCGCCCTTAATGCATGGGCCACCACTGCATCTAAACACACATACACATAAATAAACACACACATAATATACACACACATATACTGTATATACACACACAAATGCATATACATATATAAACACACACATAAACACATGCAAACACATACATGAACACACATATAAACACACATATAAGAACACACACATAAGAACACAAATAAGAACACACACATAAATGAACACACATATAAACACACATATAAGAACACACACATACATGAACACACATATAAACACACATATAAGAACACACACATACATGAACACACATATAAACACACATAAGAACACACACACACATGAACACACATATAAACACACATATAAGAACACACACATACATGAACACACATATAAACACACATATAAGAACACACACATATAATGAACACACATATAAACACACATGTAAGAACACACACATACATGAACACACATAAGAACACACACTTACAGAAAGCCTTTTCAAAAACGGCAGTGCTTTACCTCACCTCTTCCTGCCGGGTACTGCACTGTAGGGGGAGCACAGCACACACTGCTTTCACTGATCAGTGTGACGAGCTCCCTGCACAGTGCCGATTACAGTTCGGTCGACGATCGCGGAGATCGATCTCAGCCGCTCCTCCCATCAAGATAAACAGGGGGGCCCTCAAGGGCCCCCTGCAGCATTGGGCCCAGTCGCCATGGCGACCTCAGCGACCCCTATACTTCCGCCACTGGCCCTGGTTGTCACAATGAGTTGGGAGTTTTCAGCCATGTTGCTACTTAGGTCTTACACAGGGCTCACCCTCTTTACTACCAGTGGCCTAAAGTAGGAACAGGGAAGCAAAGGGGAGTATGTGCAGCTGGTGGGGTTGGCATTATAGTGAATCTGTCCCTTTGCTCTGCATTGAGAAAACACAGGTTTAATCTAATTCCACTCACTCCATTTATCTCTGAAACACTAACCCAATGTTTTTGAACCTTTTTTCAGTCAAGTCACCCTTTAGAATTGTGCAAAATCTTGGGGCATACCAGTCTGAGGGCTTGTTCACACCCGGAGGTACATCCGAGTACATGTGCATTTTTTGGGTATTCCTGCATGTCATGTTTTTTAATGGGCTGCTCTATGCACGTGAAACATGCAAAAAAGATGATGGCATGATTTTGAAAATCATTCCGCACCAAAATGCATGGTGCTGCAGTACCATACATTTTACCAGGTGCGAGTGCATCTACTAGATGCCTGGGGATGCCATTAAGATTTAATGGCACCCACATGTGTCTGCAAGAGGCAGCACATTTTTGTTTGTTGTGAGAAAACGCATGATGCGCTACTACACTGTACCTGGTGTTAACAAGCCCTTAAATGTAATTTGTGAGACAGAGTTAAGTGGTCTATAGGTTGTAAGTTCCCTCCCTCCCAATCCCTCTTACTAGCCCAAATACCCCTCCAAAATCCCTCCTCCTAGCAAAAATCCTTCCCTTACCCAAATTCCCCCTTCTAGCACAAATCCTGTTTATAGGAGTTAATACAGAATTGCTTAGATTGAACTATACAGGGCTTGATTACTGCTGAGGCAAAAGCAGTTTGGGTAGGAGAATGATGCGTAATCAAATCCAGTATAGTGCGGTCTGAATGAAGCTGAGTTAACTCCTGTGTACAGACAGGAGGGAGAGAGCACAGCCTGCATCTCCACCCGGCTCTCTCTGTTTCTATCTGTACTCCTGTTGGCAACCCAGAATTCTGTGCAGGCTGTGCAACATGTCCTTAGCAATCGATGATGTAATCGGTTGGTAGGAAGCAGGTGGGCATCCAGACGGCACAGCTTTCTGGGTTGCCGACAGGAGTACAGATAGCAGCAGAGAGAACTGGCACGTGCTGCACTAACTAACTGTGCATGACTCAAAGTGACATCCATCTTGCTGTTACCCTTTGTAACCACTGACTCCATTCATCTTTAAAACCCCAATCTACTGAGCTTGACTTTAAGTGACAACTGCCTTGCTATAGTTTATATAACTGCTATTTTTACTTTTTTATATTGGGTGAGACTTACTTTCCTGGTGTTTTGCCTAATATCAAAGCTCTAGTCGTATCTTCTTGTCTGTATCCGGCTTTGCAGTTTGTTTAGGGTTGAAAGCCTTCACGACAATTTCTTTTTTTATTAGCTCTTAAAGTGGTTGTAAACCCTTACAGACCACTTTTACCTACAGGTAAGCCTAGATTAAGGCTTACCTGTAGGTGCAAGAAATATCTCCTAAACCTACACGGTTTAGGAGATATTTGCAAAAGACAGGCACCGATGTCTACGGCGCGCAGGTGCACTGAGCGTGCCGTTTCTAACAGCGATCGTGCCGTTAGATGCGTGTTGGAGCCACGATACCTGGAAGGAAGATGGACGCTTCGTGAAAGAGGGGACAGTGGTGACATCGCAGGCTCCTGTGTCAGGTAAGTGACACATAATGGGCTACTATGCGATGCATAGTAGCCCATTATGCTTTACCTTTGCAGGGAAACAAAGAGGAAGTAAAACCCTTCAGGGTTTACTTCCTCTTTAATTGATTAATAGTCCGTACTTGCCAACAGTCCAGATTTTCCCAGGACAATCCAGAAAATTGGACCCTCGTCACGATGTGAGCGCGTTCCGTTCAAAATCACAATTTTTTTGCTTTTGTCCCAGGTATCGGGACTTTTTTGGCAGCTTCTAGCTATGAAAACATCTCCTTCCGGCTAGCAGGTCTCTTTCCCTGTGTGTTCAATGGGGGGGGGCTCTGATCCATGCAGCCAATCGGCTTCTCTCTTCAATGTACAAGTAGACAATTTGCTTGCACACTGAAGCCGGTTAGCTGTATATATCAGAGGCCCCTCCTCTCTCCACTGAACACACGGGAAAAAGACTTGCCAATTTCAGCCTCCACTATGGAGAGCTGGTCTTCTGTAATGGCAGCAGACGGCAGTCGGCAGAGATCAAATCATGCAGGAGGGACTCTACCCGGGGCACCTGTGATGTAAGGAGGGACTCTACTGGGGGGCACCTGTAATGTAAGGAGGGACTCTGCTGGGGGCACCTGTGATGTAAGGAGGAACTCTACTGGGGGCACCTGAGATGTAAGGAGGGACTCTGCTGGGGGAACTTGATGTAAATAGGGACTCTACTGGGGCACCTGTGGTGTAAGGAGGGACTTTACTGGGGGCACCTGTGATGTAAGGAGGGACTCTACTGGGGCACCTGATGTAAGGAGGGACTCTGCTGGGTGCACCTGATGTAAGGAGGGATTCTGCTGGGGTCACCTGATGTAAGGAGGGACTCTGCTGGGGTACCTGAAGTAAGTAGGGACTCTGCTGGGGGCACCCAATTTAAGGAAGGACTCAGCTGGTGGCACCTGATGTAAGAAGGGACTCTGCTGGGGGCACCTGATGTAAGGAGGGACTCTGCTGAGGGCACCTGATGTAAGGAGGGACTCCACTCATTCTGCATTATGGTTGAACTATTTCATTTTATATTACAATGTAATAATAAAAATAACAAGCTTCAATCATCCTGACACCATACCAACCATGGTGCTGTGATGATTGAAGCGCTAACACCAGGTGTTTGGAGTATCTTTATCTGCTGATTTTTAACCTGGAATACACATATTGCTATTGTGGTGTAGGATCTGGGCCTGCTGTCCCTCCATCCCTCTTTCTTAAGCCATGCCCAATATTTTGTTTAAACCACACCCATTTTTCGCTGTGGCGCGCTTAGCGTGCCATGTTTTCCCCGCTATGTCACCCCTACAAATAAATGCCCTGCCCCCTTATTATAATACGACTCCATCTACAGACAAAAAAGTTTCCCCATACATTTTTTGACAATGTTGGCAGCTATGAATAGTCCAAACCTCCCCCACCCCATATGAGTATAAATTTAGTGCAGCTCCTTGGGACAGCATTGTGAAGGGTGATCATGGCCATTTTTGTGCAAAGTGT
Organism: Lithobates clamitans; assembly: GCA_037952925.1. Lineage (NCBI taxonomy): Eukaryota > Metazoa > Chordata > Amphibia > Anura > Ranidae > Lithobates > Lithobates clamitans. Next base: position 1,421,519 of record JBBGZY010001250.1, on the reverse strand, counting down.
ATGGCACATTTAACTCAATAAAGCAGGTACAAAGTCTGGTCTGCAAGTGCACTTTCATTTTTTATCTAATGCTCTCCCTCACCCTGCTTTTTCCTTCTCTTCACCTCCAACATGCTCTTACTAACACTCCGTGCAATAATGCCCTCTCTCCTCAAACTCTCACTTCTTTACCCTTCCTTCCCCACCCTACAGCTGATACATCTCACCTTCACTTCTGCCCCACAAAATTTGCACTAAACCTACAGATAAAGAAGAGAGCCAAACTTTCGATAAGTTGAACAGTGGGTTCAATAATAAAGTTGGCACTGCCTTCACCCAGGACAGGGCCTTTATGAATCGAGGGGATTCCTTTCCTGGGAAATTAACCGGTAATCTAATTAAATCTAATCAAAGTAAATGGGAGCAGGGGAACTACTAAAACCAGCTAAAACATTAACCACAAGTATATAGATGCACACCAGCATAGAAATAATACAAGCTTTATATAATTAAAAAAATACATACATCCAATGTACAAACATGTTATATCAGCAAAGAGCCCAACAAGAGTTCTAGTTGAATTGTGTACATATTCATGGGTATATACTGTATAGTTAATAATAAAGATACCTCCAGTTGAATGTTGCAGCAAAGGCCTGATGCAGAGGCCGCTGAGGATGATCGTGAGGCAGTATCCGTCTTGAAACCAAATACCTGAAGACAGGGGCAGCAATGATGGGGAGATTCTTCAACCCGTTCTCCAACTAGCTTGGAATTCAGCTTCTCACCAGCAAAAACCATGGTGCGATACTGGAAGCCAGAGCCAGCCTATGTACTCGGCGCCTTGGTCCCTATTAACTTCTAATCTGCGATGCAACCAGACCTCTAACTACCTTATGGGCCATCAGATGCCTAACCTGGCTTTAGCCTATGCTGGTTATTGAACTCTGAGCTATAGCTATAGAATCCCAGACAGGTTCATCTACTATGATACAGCATGCAAGATGACCATTACATGCACACCATATCACAGACTTAACTATTTGAAATAGTGCATCTGGGATAACAACAAGGGTACAGATATAGAGCCTCAGTGTCCCACATAGTACCAAGCCCCTTGCTTCCTTCACATTGTACCTGCCACAAAGTACAAGTGCCCCCTCAGCAAATTACCGAGTCCCTCCTCTCCCTCTACAGAGTATCAGTGCCAGTACCAGTGCTCCTCCCTTCCTTTACAGAGTACCAGTGCCCCTCCTCTCCAAAGTGCTGTGGTGCCCCCCTGCAGATAACTAGTACCAGTACCTCCCTCCTTTTTCCACAGAATACCACGTCCCTTTATAGAGTACCATAGCCCCCCACTCCTTTCATAGAGTACCAGTGCCCCCTCTCCCTCTGTAGAATACCAATTCCCCCTCTTCCTCCACAAAGCACCAGTGCCTCCTAGTACCAAAATACTGGTGACCCCTCTCCCTTTGCAGAGTAACATCGGCAGAATACCAGTGCCCCTCCTCTTCTGTAACAGAATAATGGGTCCCCCTCTCCCTCCATGGAGTACCAGTGACCCCCTCTTTCTCTGCAGAGCAACAGTGCCCCCCCCCTCCAGAGAGCACCAGTTCATCCTCTCTCTTTCCGCAGAGTATCAGTAACTCCCCTCTTCCTCTGTAGAGTACTAGTGCCTCCTTTCCATCCACAGGGCACCATTGTCTTCACCCACAGAGTACTGTTCCTTGTGCAGTATACCAGCACCCAACCCCCCTCTCTCCATCTGCAGATTATCAATGCCCCTCCTTTTTCTTTTCCAGAATAATGGGACCCCTTTTCTCTGTCCGCAGAGTACCAGTCCCACCCTCTTGTTCCACAGAATAACACGTCCCCCTCTCTCTCCACAAAGTAACAATAAGCCACCTTTCTCTCTGTAGAGTACCAGTGCCCCCTCTCACTCCACAGAGCACCAATGCTCTCCTACCTCCACAGAGCACCAAACCACCCCTCTCTCCACAGAGTACCAGTGTCCCTCCTCTATCTGTCCAAATCACACCAATACCCCGTCTACCTCTGCAGAACCCCAATGGCCCCTTTCTCCTTCTGCAGAACACCAGTGTCCCCCTCTTCCCCCACAGAGCACCAGTGCCTCCTAGTACCAGGTCCAGAGCAAAGCTCCCAACTGTCTCTGATTTAGAGGGACTGTCCCTGATTTGGAACAATGTCCCTCTATCCCTCATTCCTCCTCATTTGCCCCTCATTTTGGTCTGATCTATATAAATGTATATAAAATGCACTTTTTATCTATCAAAGGTGTTTTCCAGTGCTAAACCTTTCATCTGATTTCTAAATTGCTGCATTTGTAAATTCCAAAAGCCAATATAAAGGAAAAGTAGTGGTTAAAAAAGCACTTGTGGGTTTAACCAATCTTGTTTTTTTTGTACAATTCTCCTTTAAGGGGGCGTGGCAAGGGGTGTGTCTTATGCCTGCATGCTTTTGCTGATAGGTGTGCCTCATTCCCATCTCAAAAAGTTGGGAGGTATGCCAGAGTACTGGTGATCCCTCTCCCTTTGCAAAGTAACATCAGCAGAATTCCAGTGCCCCTCCGCTTCCTTAACAGAATAATGGGTCCTCCTCTCCCTCCATGGAGTACCGGGGACCCCCTCTCTCTCTTCAGAGCAACAGTGCCCCCCTCCAAAGAGCACCAGTTCCTCCTCTCTCTTTCTGCAGAGTATAAGTAACTTCCCTCTCCCTCTGCAGAGTACTAGTGCCTCCTCTCCCTCCACAGGGCCCCACTGCCTCCCCCACAGAGTACTGGTGCCCCCCTTCTCCCTGTGCAGCATACCAGCGCTTCCCCCTTTTTTCCTTCTGAAGAATATCAGTGCCCCTCCTTTTTCTTTTCCAGAATAATGGGTCCCCTCTGCTCTGTCCGCAGAGTACCAGTCCCCCCCCCCCTTGTTCCACAGAATAACAGGTCCCCCTCTCTCTCCACACAGTACCAGTGCCCCCTCTCCCTTTGCATAGTACCAGTGCCACCCTTTTTTCTCTAAAAAGTACAAGTAACCCTCCTCTTTATTCGCAGAGGACCAGTGCTCCACCGCCCATAGAGCACCAGTGCTTCATTTCTATTAATCACCAATTCTAAGCACTTCCTTCCACCGACTCTAGGCATTTATCACCCTTGTTAACCACCAATACGTATAAGTATTTTTCCTTTCTTTGACCATCAACACTTTTTCCCTTCCCTATACCAACATTTTTTTTTACAGTAGTTAAAGTAAGACTAACCAGAGAATTGTGAATTACCATAATTAATTCGCATAAATCATATATAACATGCCATTGTAATTTTTTTTTTTTTTTTTTTTATAAAAATCCTTTTAAGTGCCTTATTCTTGTAGCACTGTTGGTGTGTCACATGGTCTTTCACTGTTCTTTGGCATCTGCAGGGAAAGATCATTGGGAGAGGCTTCTATTACAACAGTGTGAGTGTGTCTGCACAGCCCTAATTGCTGCTTTGCCAGTCACATGACTAAAAAAAAAAAGTTTCAAAAGAGAAATTCAGATTCAATTATAAATATTAAAAAACTGTTTTATAGATCGCTTTAAATCTTTATTGAATATGTGCTTTTTTTTTGCATTAATACAGTATGGTGTAGACTGTATCAAAGATGATTGACACTAGTTTTCACTTTGTTTAGATGGCCTCTGCATCCAGGGCTCTTTTTTAACTTTAGATATATTAACAATTACAATTGATATATTTAATACTGATTTATAGTAAAACTAAGCTTGTTTTTAATCTCTTAGTAAATGTAATCAATCAGCATACTGCAGTATATCCTGCCCCCTTAGTGTTTAGCAATAGGAAGACATGAAGGAGGGAGGAGAGTTACATTTACCACTGTGTATATGCCCACATGTGTGACTCTATAGTTTCATGGGCTGCACAGATAAGAAAAAAGTGGAAATGAAGAGCCTAGAACTGAGCATGCACAGCAGAGGACACGAGCTGGTCTACACAATCTCAGCCTGCAATGGGGACACAGGGAGGGTGGGAGGGACAGCTGAAGACAGGATCAATCAGGTATATTTCACTCTACACAAAACAAATGCTTTTTGAGTATGCATACTCTGTTATATAACATGTAATGAAAGTTTTTGTAGTCTAGGTTTAATAACACTTTAAGGAGTGTTTTGTGGGTACAAGGACCACAGCTTATGTAATGCAAGTAGACTTAGACTATTGTTGTAAATGTTGGTGCCGTGGTACAATTATTAAATCACCTTTGCATAAATTCTCTTCTGTGATATATAAATACTATCACAAATCAATAATTAATCATACAGTGCCTTGAAAAAGTATTCATACCCCTTGGAATTTTCCACATTTTGTCATTGTTACAACCAAAAACGTAAGTGTATTTTAATGGGATTTTATCTGATAGACCAACACAAAGTAGCAAATAATTGGAAGAATTGGAAGGAAAATGATAAATGGTTTTCAAATTTTTTTACAAATGAATATCTGAAAGTGTGGCGTGCATTTGTATTCAGCCCCCTTTACTCTGAGGCCGGGTTCACACTGGTATGACAAATGCTCTGACATTAGGAGCTCATGTCGCATGACGTGTGAAAATCAATATTTCCCTATGGGAATCATCTTACTGGTCCGACACAAGTCTGTCTGACTTTGAAAATGCTCCGTGCACTACTTTGGTCCAACTTTGATCCTACTTCAGCCCATCGAATATCACTGAAGACGGATCAAAGTCGGATCACCGTTTTAACTGATCCAACTTTGGCATGCCACTTGTGCTCTGAGGGTCTTGAAGGGGAACTCCACGCCAAACTAAAAAAAAAAAACGGTATGGGTTCCCCCTCCAAGAGCATACCAGGCCCTTCGGTCTGGTATGGATTTTCAGGGTAAGCCCCATGCCGAAAAAATGGCATTGGGATCCCCCCAAAATCCATACCAGACCCTTATCTGAGCACACAGCCTGGCAAGTCAGGAAAGGGGGTGGGGACGAGCGAGCGCCCCCCCCCCTCCTGGACCGTACCAGGCCACATGCCCTCAACGTCGGGGGTGGGTGCTTTGGGGCAGGGGGGCCCTGCACCCCACCCCAAAGCCCCTTGTCCCCATGTTGATGTGGCTAAGGGCCTCTTCCTGACAACCCCGGCCGTTGGTTGTCTGGGTCTGCGGGCGGGTTCTTATCCTTCTCCAATCCACACACTGTGTATGCTAGCCTCTCACCTCAAGGGAAGACCCCAAATGGGTCTAGTCGTGCATCAACGGATGTATACCACCGCTGTGTAATTTTTCTACCTCTTTGGGTGTATCCTAGACAGATGGTCACTGTAGTATCAAGGCTGTTTCTCCACAAACACTGAGATCCACGACCAGCTCCTTTAAAACATTGTGAACTGCAATCAACAGGTGGCCTGGAGCATGACCACAAAAGAGGTGGTCAAGGATATTCACAAGCTTTTATATTACCTGCATTTGGACTTTTTTTCTTTCTTTGCTGCACTTACTCCTATAGAGATTATTGCTTAATACCTGTAGTTATTTCGGATACATTTTCGATTACTCATCCCTGTTGATTTTTTATTTTCTGATGTCATTGTTTGTTATTGCACTATTTTGCACATTGGGAAGTCAGATTGTTATTAGCACTTTATACCTTAGGATTGGTTTAGAGGTATCCATTAACAGTATTAGCACTTTATTATTAGCACTTTATATTTTAGTATTATTGTAGAGTTATTTAGCGCTGCTTCACTACAAATCAAATATACTGTATATTTATATTACAAAGTTTTATAAAATGAAACAAATAAAACATTTTTCTATTTTTTTTTTTTTACTATGATGCTTATTATGAATAAAATAATAATGAAACACACAAAACACGTGTATGAACACAAATGTATAGATTTTTTTAAATTAAAAAAGAAAATGGAAGAAAAATGTGTAATAAGGGGAGGGAAGGAATTATTGGGGGCTCAGCAGGGTTGGGAGGACACTGTCACTTTCCCTATTTAGGACAACGTGAGTGTCTGTGCAAAGGGGCCCTCTCAACCTACTGATACCTTGCCAGGACTCTCCTGGTGAAAATGCTACACTGTTATTGTATGTTGATGCTTAGCAATTATGTATGTTTTTCTTTTTTTAAACAAGTATAATAAACAACACAAAATCTTTTAATAAGAGATAAATTGGTTTATGCGTGTTAAATATATCTAGCACCTAAAAACTGATAGCAAATATATATAATGTATACATTTTTGGGGTGCGGTGTACTTATTCCAGGGGCCAGGTCTAAGTTATAATAGTAGCTTTACTGGCATACACTACAGTACTGTGCAAAAGTTTTAGGCAGGTGTGAAAAATGCTGTAAATTTGAAATGCTTTCAGAAATAGAAGTGTTAATAGTTTATTTTTACCACTTAACAAAATGTAAAGTAAATGAGCATAAGATAAATCTTTGTCCTCAAAACAGCATCAATTCTTCTAAGTACGTTTGTACACAATTTTTGAAGGAACTCAGGAGGTAGGTTGTTCCAAATATCTAACCACAGATCTTCCGTGAATGTAGGCGGTCTCAAATCCTTCTCTCCCTTCATGTAATCCCAAAAAGACTTGATGATGATGAAATCAGGGCTCTGTGAGGCCCAAACTATCACTTCCAGGACTTCTTGTTCTTCTTTACACTGAAGATAGTTTTTAATGACATTGGCTATATCTTCGGGGTCATTGTCCTGCTGCAGAATACATTTTGGGCCAATCACATGCCTCCTTGATGGTATGGCATGATGGATAGGCATCTGTCTGTATTTGTCAGCATTGAGGACACCATTTACCCTGACCAAATCTCCAACTCTTTTTTCAGAAATGCAGCCCCAAACTTGCAAGGAACCTCCACCATGCTTCACTGTTGTCTGCAGGCACTAACTATTGTACCACTCTCCATCCCTTCAGCAAACAAACTGCCTCCTGCTACGGCCAAATATTTAAAATTTTGACTCATTAGTCGAGAACACCTGTTGTTATTTTTCTGCACCCCAATTCCTGTTTTTGTGCATAGTTGAGTTGCTTAGCCTTGTTTCTACGGCAGAGGTAAGACTTTTTGGCTGCAATTTTTCCATGAAGACCACTTCTGGCCAGACTTCTACGGACAGTAGATGGGTGTACCTGGGTACTACTGGTTTGTGCTAGTTCTGATTAGGGATGGGCTTTATGTTCGGATCGAACATGAGTTCGACTCGAACATTGGCTGTTCACCCGTTCGCCGAACAGCGAACAATTTGGGGTGTTGGTGGCAAATTCGAAAGCCGCTGAACACCCTTTAAAAGTCTATGGGAGAAATCAAAAGTGCTCATTTTAAAGGCTTATATGCATGGTATTGTCATAAAAAGTGTTTGGGGACCTGGGTCCTGCCCCAGGGGACATGGATCAATGCAAAAAAAAGTTTTAAAAACAGACGTTTTTTTCGGGAGCAGTGATTTTAATAATGCTTAAAGTGAAACAATAAAAGTGTAATATCCCTTTAAATTTCGTACCTGGGGGGTGTCTATAGTATGCCTGTAAAGGGGCGCATGTATCAATGCAAAAAAAAGTTTTAAAAACGGCCATTTGTTCGGCTCATCCCTAGTTCTGATCTGATAACACTGCTGGGCATCCTCCGGTGTCAAAGGTAGTAAGTAAGGATGATGTGTGTTTCATCTGCTGCATTACGTTTTTGGGCCTAATCACTGTGGTCCTCAGTGTTCCTTGTTTCTTTGTGCTTCTTCAAAAGAGCTTGAACAGTACATCTTAAAACCTCAGTCTGCTTTTAAATCTTTGGCTGGGAGAGACATTATTGATGTATTATAACTCCCTGGTGTCTTGTTACTATGCTCAATCATGTCATAGTATATGACCTGTGACATGAAACTGAAACTGTCTTCCAGAACCTCACAGCAGAGTTTGGCTATTCCTCGCCCAGTTTTAAGCCTCCTGCACAGCTGTTTCTGTTTCAGTTAATGACTGTGTTTAAACCTTCATATGAAATTGTTGATCATTAGCACCTGCTGGGGATAATTGGTTAATCATACGCCTGACTCTAATCCTACAATGTTCCTGACTTTTTTTTTAAAACTGACAATTTTTATTAAGTTTCTATTTTTTCCATCATAAAAAAGAAAAACAAACAGAAAAAAGAAAGATCTTGCTAACTTGTGATAAGTGGTATACATCAAGCGGGCTATCCATACACATTGTCATCTGTATCTAGACAAGATAGAAGCATGTATGACTAGTGAGGAACAAAATTAAAAAAAAAAAAAAAAAAAAAGAGGAAAACAATGCATATACGCAGACACTCAATGAAGTATGAGTCGGAAACTCTATGCTACCACTTATTTCAAACTAGTTCAGATGTAGATCTGTGGAACAAAGGAGTGAGGGGAAAAAAGAGTACAGAGGTTAAGTAGAGTCTAGAGGACTGAGAAGGGTGGGGGTAAGGAGAAAAGAGGGAGTTAGAGGTAGATAAGAGGTAAGAGAGAAGAGAACACCCATCCGGCCCGAGCCTCCGTGCTGTCTGGGGGAATCAGCCCTAGATCAGCTGGATTTGGGGACTTCCAGCATATCCCATAGATTCCATATCCATTTGTGTTTGTCAAGAGTATTGTTTAGGGAGGATGTCAAATATTCCATCCGTTTGACGTCCCTGATCCTGGTGTGTAATTCAAACAGAAAGGGAGGTTCCCTCTTCTTCCATTTCAGTGCTATTAGGCATCGTCCGGCCGTTAGCACTTGAGCCAGGAGTTTTTTGGAGGTTTTAGAAAAGGAAAGGGGGGGGAGGCCTAAAAGGTACAGTTCAGGGTCGAGTGGTACCCCTGTATTAAAGATAGATTGGAGAAGAGATTGTACCATCTGCCAGTAAGGGGTAATCAGTGAGCAGGTCCAGTAGATATAATATAGCGTCCCCACCTCTCTGCAACAACGCCAACATCGGCGATCGGCAGAGGGGTATATAGAATAGAGCAGGTCAGGAGTTTGGTACCAGTGAAGCAGGATCTTGTATTGATTCTCCTTGTATAAAGTACATATAGAGGTCTTAGAGGCCTGTGACCAAATGTGCTGCCATGTCTTTAGGGGTATGACCTCACCCAGGGCCTGCTCCCAGGTATGTTGGAAACCTGTTGGTGACATATCCGTCACCAGGAGTTGGTAGGTGCGCGATATCATACCTTTGGGAGAGGAGCCCTCTAAACATATTTTCTCAAACTCGGTTAAGGGGGAGAATTGTAGGTTTGATGTAAAAGACTGTGCAAAATGGCGGATTTGTAGGTAACTATAGAGAGCCTGCCTGGGTAAATCAAAGGCATCTTTCAAATCCTGGAATGACCTTAATGCTCTGGTTCTGGTATCCACCAACTGACCATACTGAAACAAGGCCCTCTCCATCCAGAACTGAGACATCTGTGAGGTCAAACTGTCCGGGACATTGGGAGTGAACAGAAAAGAAGTGACCAGGGAAGTTGTGGAGGTGAGTGGGTATTTCGATTTAGCGCGTTGCCACAGCGTTCGCACAAGCGCCATTGGGCCTAGCAGTTGTGACTTCCCTAGAGTTACATCTGTACTCCATAACATGGATTTTGGGTGGGTGGGGGCTAACCACAGCTTTTCAATTTGAGTCCACCGATTATATGCATGGAGAGTACACCAGGAAGCAATCGGGAGTAGTTGGGCCGCTAAGTAGTACTTGGCTATATTGGGAAATGCGAGGCCACCTTGGTTGAGGGGAGCATATAGTATGGATCTAGCAACCCGATGCCTCTTGTAGTTCCAGAAAAATTTTAGCAGGTCATTTTGAAGAGTTCTGGTGTGTGCAGCTGGGATAGGGATAGGGAGTGTCTCAAAGAGGTAAAGAAGTTTGGGGACGATCTCCCAGGCAGGGGAAGAGAGAGGAGAGAAAGAGGCGAGCTGTCCGTATCAGCAGAGAGCTGAATTGCCTGATGTAATAGCTTTCATTAGAACTTCCAGTGTTCCCGAGGCTCACGTCACATAGCTCCACCTCTTGGCGAATCTCTGCTGTTCCCCCTGTCTGAGCCTGCTGGTGCTTGTCCTTGGATCTTGCCCAGGCTGGGGAGCAGGGGCAAGATCCTTCGTGCGGGGAGATTGTTAGGACCCCTGGAACAGGGGATAGACGCCCAGGGAAACGCTGGAAGAGAAGCTTGAGTGCTGATGTCCAGATACAGCCACAACCCCCCCTACAGGCTCCTATGGATCACTGACACCACAGGTCTGCCTATGGGACCTAGGTAAATTCAGAAGAGAAGCAAAACAACCTGGAGGTCGGTAGAAATATTTCTCTTTTTTTTGTGATATTGACTCAGCAGCTCTGGATTTATACATCCCTGCATATTGCTTTGCACTTTGCTGAATAATACTGAAGTGTTTAGCCCTGCTTGCCCTCTCTGAAGTGACTTATATGAGTGCTCTGAGCCCCTCATCTACCTAATCTCTTTTGTTATCCCTATTTGAGCATTGCTCAGTATGGACCGGTTGTGACATATAGAGAGTGGGCTGTGAGGCAGCAAGGGGGGAGCAGGACTGTGTAATTTTTTTTCTCCTCTCTTGAATAAACCTGAAGGACTTTCGGTGTACTTGCATTGATCGAGAGGGGTTAACAGGCTAAAGCATGAACAGCCGCACTGCCTGGTAAACCTCCCTGCCTTTGACGAGCCCGCTGGAAGCATAACCCTCAGATATATAATTATTTTTTCAGGACTGTGTAATTTTTGTTTTTTGAATAAATCTGAAGAACTTTCGGTGTATTTGCATAGATCGAGAGGGGTTAATAGGCTATAGCATACACAGCCACACTGCCTGGAAAACATCCCCGCCTTTGACGAGCCAGTTGGAAGCATAACCCTCAGATATATTTTATACTCATTTTTTATAAAGCAAAGATGGTAGGCAAAGCAAATAAAGCTGGAGCAGCCAAAGGAGCCCAGACCGCCCCTAGCACAGGAGGCATCCAGCAGTATATGTCAGCAGAAACTAGTATACCCGAGGGGGGATTTGGTACCCCCAGACAGGGGGTAACAGTCCGGTGGGGGGCTGGCAAGCAAAAAACAGCAGAGGATGAAGCCAAGATGGGGAGAGCTAATGATTCTACTGTGACGTGACCAAGAAGTGCTGGTGGTAACGCTTCAGGGGCCCCTAAAACACAAAGCGGGGAGCAAAAAAGAGAGGAGGAGGCACAGACCTATTAGCGGAGGAGAAAGTAAGGCCGGGGAAGCCCAGATAAGCATACCTCAAATTATAAAGGGTAATGGATACTTGTGCGCACACCAAAATTAAATCAATTAAAAATGAATAAATAATAAAAATCCACTGGAGATTATATAAAAACAGACTCAATAAAATATAAAAGTGTAGCTGCCACAAATAATAGTGTTCCCACACCAATAGACAAATTATTAAGTAATAAATTGTGGTGCTTTACTATATAACAGACTACTAAAACACAAAAAATGTACAACACCACCCTACCAGGAAGATCCAAATTTAGGAACTCCAGGTAAAGATAGAGTTACAACAATTAATCTTCCAATATATTGTGCAACCAGAGGACCCAAAGAAACCAATATTGCATCAATAATTGAGTATAAATTCAGATGACAAGAAGCCCATATGGATTAATGAGTAAAAAAGGAGTGCTTACACCCAATGAAATTCCTCACACTGATGAAAACCAGGGAAAAATGATACAGGTCAATAGCAAAATTCAAGATAATAAATAACTAATTGTAACAAAAATCCAAAAAAACAGAAAGCACACATCCCAGGTGTCACATGTCATCCAGAGAATATATCCAGCACAACAAAGCACTGATGCAAAATAATGCTAATAAGGATACTTTGAGAATGCTACACAGATGTAGCAGTTTGTGTTCAAATGAAAAGCAATTGATTCAAGTAAAAAACGTGCATGAATGTATACCGTGCAGCATAAAAAATCTGAAACTCAATAAGTGCAGCAAGTGGAAAAAAGCAATAACGTGCAGCATAAAATACAACTTCAAAAGGTAAAAATGACACCTAATTTTCAAACAGGTGAACGATATCAAATAAATAGTGTAAAAAATTCTTAATAAATAATACACATAAAGGTCCTATAAAAATCCCATACACATTCAAATCCCACCGTGATAATAAATGAAAGTAGTTAATTTATATGGAGTGTGTCAAAAAATTTTTAAGAAATAAATATAGCACATAAAAGATCCTATAAAAAATCCCATATATATTCAAATCCCACCGTGATAATAAATAAAAGTAATTAATTTATATGGAGTGTGTCAAAAAGTGGATTCCTCCAGGTGTAGCCAATAAATATAAATAAAGTGCATCAGATATGACAGTGAATGAATCACATCAAAATTCCATAGAAGGTCCCATATAAAGTCAGATCCCCATCGTGGCAATCAAACAAACAAAAGTGTCCAAATAAATTTCCCTAGATGTGATCGATTTAAGAAAAAAATGTGCAATAATGGTGATGGTTCCCCCAGCCTCTCACCTCACGGCTGAACGATAACAGCCAAGCAAGCAACAATAACCCAGGCAGCTCCTAACCTCCCTGATGACAGATCCCCTCGAGTTCTCCAGGCTTCTATTTCAGATGGCTCAGGTAGACTCAGCTCCAAGAACATTAAGAGGGAAGCACTCCATAGTGTAATAAAGTATGACAATCTTTATTAAAGCCTCTTTTCACTTACATGTAAACATCCAAAATGAACGATAAAGGACTGCAGCAGCTCACTGCTCACCGATCCCGGCCGTGATCGGAGAGCCGAACGCAGCTGAATGACCCGCCTCTCTCCTCCCTAACGCATTGTGTGACTGTCATGTCACTTTCTCAAAGGGTATGGAGACAGGCGGAGGCGGATCGCTCTTATGGCAGAGGGGTAGCCATAGCAACCCCTATGCCACGAGCGTAACGACGGAACCAACAAGCGCTCCTTATACATAAGGACATAATGGATTAAAACGATGATTGAATGAACTGCAATTTCAAAAAATTCACACGCTATACCATCCTTAATATACTAGATATTAAATTAGTTTTCCAAACAATTACAAATGAGGATCTTAAAATTATAAATACTATTACATAAAAATTATGGTAAAGATTAAAAATTTAAAAATATGTTAAAAATGTTAAAAATGGGGGAAGAGATGGAAAGACCCCCTCTAGTGATCAATTTTAATATTGCACCTCCAGGTACTAGCATCTCAAGACAATCATAACATACTGAATAACACATAAATATCGTGAATACATTTTTCTCATTCAAATATAAAATAAATCTATTATACAAGGACCAATATGGAAATATCAAACATTCTAATAACCCAAATCTAGGAAGAGATAAAATAAGGGATCCAATAGGGTATTATGACCAAGAATCTTGATCCTGACATAAACATAACGTAAGCATATATAACCAGAGAAAATAATAAAGCAGCAGATGCCTCTAATAATTAGAAATAAAACAATTAAGGTCAAACTCCACATTATGACCCAGAGGCGGTAAAGTGCGAAGCTCATGAATCCAACGAGATTCTGACTGACTCAGTTTTACCACTTTATTATCACCCCTCCAATGGGGTTTGTATTTCTCAATTCCCCATACTTTCAATGAGGAGGGGTCTCTACTATGATATTGGTCATAATGTTTTGACAAACTATGTTTCGGATAGCCATTCTTTATATTTTGGGTATGTTCTCTGAGTCTTTTCCATAATTCCCTTTTTGTTCGTCCTACGTACTGGGTCTGACATGGACATTCCAACAGGTACACTACTCCCTCTGTTCAGCAAGATAAAAATTCTTTAATCTGGTACTCTCTATTGGTAACTGTCGATTTAATATTGTACTTCTTCTTTTTTATCTCATCTGTATGTCTGCAGGTATAGCAAGTCTTGCAGGGATAGAAGCCCTTCCCATCAAAGAAGGAGAACTCTCTCCGAGGGGGAGGGTCTAATACATTTTTTGCAACCAGGTCCCTCAATGTGGGCGCTCTTCGGTTTATTCTTATACACGGCTTCTTCCTCCCACTCAGCCATGTAAAGGTTAGCTACGCTGGGTGCATACTTGGCACCCATTGCAATTCCGCAGATCTGGTTAAAAAAATAATTTTCATGCCAAAAATAATTGTGATCCAAACTATATCTTAAACAATCCAGTAGAAACTTTCTTTGCGCCGCTTTTAAGTCACTAAATTTTTTCAAGGCCCCCTCTTTCCTCTTGAATCAATTGTTTTTCATTTGAACACAAACTGCTACATCTGTGTAGCATTCTCAAAGTATCCTTATTAACATTATTTTGCATCAGTGCTTTGTTGTGCTGGATATATTCTCTAGATGACATGTGACACCAGGGCTGTGTGCTTTCTGTTTTTTTGTTACAATTAGTTATTCATTATCTTGATTTTTGCTATTGACCTGTATCCTTTTTCCCTGGTTTTCATCAGTGTGAGGAATTTCATTGGGTGTAAGCACTCCTTTTTTACTCATTAATCCATATGGGCTTCATGTCATCTGAATTTATACTCAATTATTGATACAATATTGGTTTCTTTGGGTCCTCTGGTTGCACAATATATTGGAAGATTAATTGTTGTAACTCTATCTTTACCTGGAGTTCCTAAATTTGGATCTTCCTGGTAGGGTGGTGTTGTACATTTTTTGTGTCTTAGTAGTCTGTTATATAGTAAAGCGCCGCAATTTATTACTTAATAATACCTCAAATTAAAGAGATCTTGGTGGAGATGTTGGTGCAGGTAGAGGGATCATTGAAAACAGATATTGCGGCAGTCCGGTCAGACATTGGACAGGTCTTAGGACGAGTGGAAGAGCTGGATATGTACGATCAAAAACTAGAAAAGATGAATGAGCAGATGAGGTCTCTGCAGAGAGCCAATAGATCGCTCTCATATAAAATGGAGGACCAAGAAAATCAAAGCCGATGCAAAAATCTACGCATAAGAGGCCTCCCAGAGAAGTACAAAGATGAGGAGTTAACAGGGGTTATGGGAGGGTTATTCAATCCTATGCTAGGAAAAGAAACTACAGAAATACTAAAAATAGATAAAGTGCATAGGATCACAAGATATCAAACTCAGGCTACAGACACCCCTAGAGATGTGATAGTGAGGTTACATTATATGGAGGAAAAAATCGATAATCATGGAAAAAATGAGGGGGTTGACAAGAATCTCTTATGAAGGAACAGACCTGCAGATATTAGCAGACTTATCAGGGGACACTCTGACCAGAAGAAGGCTTTTAAAGCCATTGAATGAGCAAATGTTTAAATAGAAAATGGTGCACTACCATATATGAGTGTAACAATGAACTTATACCCAGTTCACCACATCCCTAATACATTGCAACAAATAATGATAAAAAGAAGGAAACCCTGGGATGGTACGGGTGAATGGGAAGGGAGTAAGCAATGGGTAAATCAAGGTAAAGGAAAAAGAAACATACTACATATTGTAATTGGTATGAGGAATGCCCAGAAATAGTAAAAGAAAAAAATAATTTATTAGAATATACAAACCATGGTTATAAAAGTAATGACCAATGCATACAAAATACCTAAACCATGCAAATGTGTATACTGGTAAGGGAAAGCATCCACATGCGTGGTATAAAGGAGCCCAACATGTTTCGGATAGGAATAAAAATTCAGTTCCTTCTTTAGGGGTTTCCTGTAAGGATTTTTTGTATGATCTGGGGGAAGTATATTGATAAAACATACCAGTCATTAGTATATGTACATATATACACATACACATGCACATACATATCATGAGTATATTTCATAGGTATAGAGGGTGTAGAGGAGCAGAATTATTGGAGAAAAAAAAAACAAAAAAAAACAAACATGTATATGAAATGAAAAGAGAATGATAAAGATGCAATACTAATAAAAACTCAAAATATGCCATAATTTTTCAAAATAGTATATAGCATTATAGGGACTTACTAGTTCAAACAATTAGCTGCATACAGAGCAACGGGCTATGGTCTGACAGTCTGCCAACAGGTACTTCAGGTCAACATCACCATGGTTCATTGCAGATTCAGATATGAGTAGCACATGTGTGGATATATATAAAGTGGAGGTCTGAACTCAAAGATGGTATAGAGATTTGCTGATATATATCAGGAGGAGGTCATTGATGCCAATTAGGTACGGCGAGGTAGGTCAAACCAACAGCGTCCACGAGGAACAACCAATGCAAAGAGGGGAATGTACATCCCTACATAAAAAATAAAATAATATAATACTATTGGAGTATAGATGTCAAGAGTCCATAAAGTAACAATCCATACATAAATAAATATTAAATGTGCAATGGATGTAATGTAATAAGTTGTAGCAAGGAAGGGAAGAAAGGGGGGGGGGGGGAGAGGGGAAGGGGGAGGGGGGGGGGGAGGGGGGGGAGGGGGGGGAGGGGGGAAAATGGAAAGAGGGGAAAGGTTGGCCAAGGTTGGGGCATATATATATATATATATATATATATATATATATATATAATATGTAATGCATGAATGGATATATAGGAATAGTGGGTGTCTAGGGCCAATGCAAGTATATTTATCCCCGACAGTCATGTCCTATAGTATGCAGCATACAGTCAAAAAACTTTTAATGTAGATAAGATAGGTTAGGTGAGGATATGCCCAGTACACGTTGCTCTATGCAGTCACGATACAGGCAAAAAGAAATAATATTGGGAGTAAAGCTTACTTACAGATTGTGGGATGTATGGAATCACAACCTCCAGCCTGGCGTCCAAACCTGGATATGCAGCACAAATGTGTTTGCATTTGGAGGTTTTTTAAATGCAAAGAGCAAATGAGGAGGGAGTGGTAATGTTGGGCGGGGAATGTGTATTAATGACAACTGAAGGTACTAGCTAGTGAAACTGGGTGTGAGTAAGACCCGGCGTCAACCCCCTCCGCTGAACAGTGTCAGCAGAGGATCTAATGTGCGCCGGGAAGTTGTTCCCCCGGCGCCGGGGCGTCCGGCATACACCGCATCAACGGGCGCGGCGACGCCAGATGTCGCAGCGCCGCCGACACAGGAAAG
This sequence comes from Lithobates clamitans, assembly GCA_037952925.1. Classification (NCBI taxonomy): domain Eukaryota; kingdom Metazoa; phylum Chordata; class Amphibia; order Anura; family Ranidae; genus Lithobates; species Lithobates clamitans. The sequence continues at coordinate 1,404,396 of JBBGZY010001250.1, read as the reverse complement.
GAGGACTCAGTAAGGCCGCCCCGGATTGGCAGCGCAGGCGCAAGAGGCGAACCAATGGGCGGCCGAGAGTCCTAAGTATGGCTCCACTATCGAAGGATGTGGAGCCTACCTGTGCCGGGGGACATGATGCTGGCGATAAGCGCACCACGGCCGATCCCACGGCAATATACTAAAATAGGGCAGGCCATCCACATATAAAGATTAGTATAATATATGATAGGTGATCCTGTAAGACCGAAGGGAGGAGCAGCAGAGTGTCAGATTAAGCGCAATATACAATCATGTATAAGCAATATATACAAACATCTACATGCAATGTACAATGTATATTTGATCTGTACAATGAGCCCAACATACAGTCATGTATTAGATAACCAGAGGCATATTATATAAATACCGATGGAGTTACAGGTATCAAGGTAGCATTGTGTCTCATAAAGCAAACAAAACGCATAACTATGTAGAACGCATACATCATGTAACCTCATTATAAATGAAAAAGACTTTTTGAAAAGAGATAAATACAATTTTTTTACATAATCTAAACATACATATATAAAGTACTGTATGATTGATTGCGATAGGCAGACTTTTGCTAAATGGTCGGCTGATAAGATCAAATTAGGTGGTTATAGATCCCTCTCATAGCCCCCTGACGTAAAGCCTTGTAAAAATGGTTTAAAGCTTAATATTTCATTAAGGCCTGGGGGTGAGGTGGCATTTAAATTTGCAATCCATCTCATCTCTCGTTGGAGGAGCAGTTTATTAAGGTCTCCACCTCTACACGTCTGATGGATACGGTCTAAGGCTGTAACTGAGATTCTGGGAAAGCGTTTACAATGGACTAACTTAATGTGTCGGCCCCATGGGGAATCGGGGTCTTTTGATTTCATTGCCGCTATGTGTCGATATAGGCGCTTACAAAGTTTCTGAATAGTTTTGCCAACATAGAAACAACCACACTCGCACAGTATTAAATACACTACGAGTGTGGTCTGGCAATTAACATAATGTCTGGGGAAAAATGTCCACCCATTAGGGAGGCGCGGATTTATGTTGGTATTGATATACCTGCAGTAGCCACACGACCCACATGGAAAGGTGCCAAATGTATTGCATGGGTCGCCACGAGTGCGTCCCTTGAACTCGCTCTTAACCAAGCGATCCCCGACCGAGGTGTTGCGTCTAAAAGTGATTAAGGGGTTGGGGGAAACAAAGGGGCCCACCAAGGGGTCATTGGTTAGTATATGCCAATATTTAGCAAAAATCTGCCTGATCTCTGTATGTTCATTGGAAAATGTAGTAATTATCCTGGTATAAGGATTGTTATCACGATTGGCTCTGTTGCGTGGTTTGTTAAAGGCTTGTTTTAAACTCTTGTGGCTATAGCCTCTGTCCAAGAGGCGATTTTTTAGAGCTCTGGCCTCACGTAAGAAATCGTCATTGTTAGAACAATTTCTTTTTATTCTGAGGAATTGACTGAATGGGATGGAGTTAATTAATTGTCTTGGATGGAAGCTATCCGAATGTAGGATAGTGTTCCCAGATGTGGGTTTGCGGTGAAGTTTGCAAGCCAAAAGATTATTTGTATTCTTGAATATCTCAACGTCCAGAAAGGTGATTGAGGTATGGTCATGCGTCATAGTAAATTTTAAGTTGAATTTGTTGCGATTAAGTATGGTTAAGAAATCGTGAAGTAAGTTGACTGGTCCCTCCCATAAGACGAGGATATCATCGATGTACCTGCGCCACATGGTAATATGGAGATAACATCGAGAGACCGTCATCGTTGAACAAGGTCTTTTCCCATTCCCCCCAGGTACAGATTGGCGTAGCCAGGGGCACAGCAAGTGCCCATGGCTAAGCCCTGCACCTGGAGGAAATACTGTCCATGAAAACTAAAAACATTGTGTTGAAGAATATAATCCAATGACTGTAATATAAAGTCATTGAATGCTTTCTCAGAAGGGGTAGTTTGTGACAAAATGCGTTGAATGCACGCTAAGCCTGTGCTATGCGGTATCGAGCTGTACAATGTTTCAACATCAATAGAGACCAAGATCGTATGGTCAGGTACTTGGACTCCATTGATAGTTTGGAGTAGATGGATGGTGTCTCTTAAATAAGATGGTAGGGCCATAATAATGGTCTGAAATATTCATCAACAACCTTAGATTAGTTTTCAGTGATGGAGCCATTGCCCGACACGATGGGTCTGCCCGGTGGGTCTATGGAATTTTTATGAATTTTGGGGAGGGAATAGAATGTGGGAATCATGGGGAATGCAGTACGGATGTATTTCCACATTTGGTTGGAAATGATGTTATTGTTTAATGCTCAGTCAACGAGAATGTAAAATTCCTCGCTGAATCGAGTAATTGTTTGGAATTCAATGGGTCTATACCAGTCTGTATTATTCAATATTTTCATACACATGGATATGTATTGCTCATTGTTTATCAGAACGATGTTACCGCCCTTATCTGAAGGTTTGATAACCAAGTCAGAAATTTGAGCTAGGTCATTCAGAGCTATTCGTTCGTTCGTAGTTAGATTATCAACTACTTGGGAGTTGGTACTCATACTTTTAATCTCTTGGGTGATTAATTTTAGAAAAGTCGCTATCCCATGATTGGAAGATGGGGCGGGGTAGAGATCTGACTTTTTCTTTAATTTAGAAGCTTGTTGTGCCGTGGTAATCGGGTTAGTTGGTGTGTTTAAGCAAGACTCCAAATCGATAATATCGATGAGGTCTCGGGTGTTGCTCTCCTCTAAGAGTGAATTTAAATTTGCTAGTGCTTGGCGTTCTTTGGCTGTTTGAAAAGTGGTTAAGTTTGCATCACTTTTGCTAAACATGCTCTGAAGTTGGAGCTTGCGAGTAAACAGGTGTACATCTTTTATTATTTCAAATTTGTCAGTTTTTCGGTTAGGGCAAAATGTAAGGCCCTTGGATAATACAGAGGATTCATCCACTGTGAGAGGGTATGAAGAGAGATTAATTATGTTATATAATTGGGGTTTAGTGTGTTCTATGTTGGGATCGTGGAGGGGGTATTCAAGTTTTTTGGCTGAAACAAACTCGGAATTTTGATAGTGGTAGATGGAATTTCTTTGGTGATTGAACCGGCGGGATTTGGACCAGGAGTATTATCAGGGAGGGTAGATTTTTTAATGGGAGTTTTATATGTTCGGGTTCTTTGATTTCGTTTGAATGAGCAAATGCGGACATTCAATATCCCATATCGCTGGGGTTCTCCAGCTTGCCTTAAAGTAAAAAAAGTTGGACGCACCGCAGTACTGAGATTCCCTGAAGATCTAGAGCAGTGGTTCTGAACATGGGGGTTGAATGACGTTTTGCCAGGGGTCACTAAATCCTGGGCTGTTCCTGAAGCCCGCACCGCTCTCCCAGCATTTTTGCGGCTGCCCAGCAGGCTGGCCATGGAGCCTGTGGAAGCCCAGCTGGGCTGTTTCTGGAGCCCGCGGCTGCCCACTCAGCCTCTTCCCAGCCGCTCATTCAGTTCACAGCATGGCTGGGGGGCAGAGACTAGAGGTCAGCTGACTGGTGAGCAATGTAAAGTGGGAGGGGCTGGTGGGGACAATAACTCCTGATTTCGGCATAGGCGTCACTGCTGCGAGACACCACAGAGCTGGAGACACAGTGAAGCCGGATACACAGTGAGTTACTCCACCTGTGATTAGAGTTACCATTAAAAGTCCCCACTACAGTTCTCAGATCAGCAGATGACCTTGATCAAGAGCACCTGAGTTGACTGATCAGAACTCCCCCCAGCAATGCCACTCATCCCATTCCCTCCACCCCACAAGGCATAAGAGAAGGAGTAAAAATAGAGAATACATGGAAGGGAGAGGAAAAGAGGGTGCTGGAACAAAGAAAAAGGGAGAGAATAAGAAAAAGACGGCTAGAGAGAGGGATAGGGGAAAAAAAACAAGAAAATAGGATAGAGAGAGATAAAAGGGAAAGAAAGGAGAACACAGGAAGTGGTACACCCTAAAATGCACCATATTGCCCTGTACACACGATCAGACTGTCCGACGGAAAATGTGCGATCGGAGCTTGTTGTCGGAAATTCCGACTGTGTGTAGGCTCCATCGGACTTTTTCCATCGGAATTTCCGACACACAAAGTTTGAGAGCTGGATCTAAGACTTTCCGACAACAAAATCCGTTGTCGTAAATTCTGATCGTGTGTAGACAATTCCGACGCACAAAGTTCTATGCATGCTCAGAACCAAGCAGAAGAGCTGCACTGGCTATTGAACTTCATTTTTCTTGGCTCGTCGTCCGTGTTGTACGTCACCGCATTCTTGACGTTCGGAATTTCCGACCAACTTTGTGTGACCGTGTGTATGCAAGACAAGTTTGAGCCAACATCCATCGGAAAAAATCCGATGTATTTTGTTGTCAGAATGTCCGATCGTGTGTACAGGACATAAGGGGTTTTAATACTCTACTAGGGGAAGGGACTCAGGGAGAGCTAAATGTTTGTGGGTTAGGGGCGCAAATTGCTTGTCTTGCCTTGGGTGCTGACAACCCACGCTACGACAATAATTTTACTGATAGGGGTCCCCACAACTTGGGAAAATTTATCAAGGGGTCACAGCACTAGTAAGGTTGAGAACCACTGATCTAGAGGATTTCTGTACTAAGCTGAATCTCCACCCTCCACCATTACCAGGATGGGAAGAAAGTACAGGAACATCATGGGCCCCAAGCAATACAAGATGGACTTGTAGGGAGGCTGAGGGAAAAAGGACGAGGAGGAATTATTGATTAATGTACTAACAATGAGAGATATTTAAAGAATATAGAGGCCTGAGAGTAGTCTAAGAACAGAAGATGAAAAGAAAGAAAGGGGTACAATGGGGGGAGGAAAAGGGCAAAGGGTAGGATGGCAGTGGTGGGGGGAGGGGGTGTGGAGGGGTTGGGGTCCAGCGGGGGGAGTGTTTGGATGTGTCGAGAGTGGTGCCCCATTGGAGGTATGGTCATTAGGCGACACCTTGACAAGGATCACCTGCTCCGTACAGTGAACAAGGGATGGAGACTTGTCCAGTCCTCTACAGGGTTATTCTCCCTGAGAGGATGGGTGGGGGTGGTAGGGTGGGGGAGGTTGAGGTGTTGCGTTTTTTTTTCCCCTTTTTTTCTCTCTCTCTCTCTCTCTCTCTCTCTCTCTCTCTCTCTCTCTCTCTCTCTCTCGCTCTCTCTTTACTGGGACACCAAGGGGAAGGAGGGTCTGACAGGTGCTCCTTTTGATGAATCATGATTACAATAAACTTAGTGACCTATAATGTGAGAGGTCTAAATATGAGGTATAAGGTATAAGGTAAGTAAAGAATTGCATTTTTATGGGGCGAACGTGGTTTGCCTCCAGGAAACGCACATCACACATGCCTCTGGGTGCAGATTCTCTTCGCACTTGTTCCTCATGTGGTTTTATGGCGATTCAACATCTAGCCACTCCAGGGGAGTAGCCATAGGTTTTGATAAAGCTATGGTACGAAGGTTTCTTTTCATAAAAGCGAAGTTGTTTAATATGGATTGTACTTTTGCAAGCATTTACTCCCGAAATAGGGAACCAGATACGTTCCTTAGGAAAACCCTGAAAAAAACTGTTGGTATTCAAAGAAGGTAAACTTATGATAGCAGGAGATCTTAACCTGAGTATAGATCCAGGGGCAGATACTATAGGGGGGCCCACCTCGTTTTTCAGCTCAGAGGCAGAGGGAAATAAAGAGATTATTATTAAAGTGTCAGCTTGTGGATGCATGGAGGATTAGACACCCAGAGATTCAGGATCATACATATTATTCCTCAGTGCACGGGTCATTCTCAAGGATTGATTATGTATTAATAGAACACCAATTGCTACCCTCTCTTAAAAATGGCGATATAAAAACAATTACTCTTTCAGACCATGCCCCAGTAGGTAGAAATACTGGCAGGTACCCCTGCAGGAAAGAGTTATAAACTAAATGACTCTCTTATTCAGGATCCTGAGATAATTAAAAAGATAGAGCAGGAGCTAGAAGGTTTTTTTTAAAAATAATGATACATCAGAAAGCCCGAGGTCCATTCTGTGGAAATCACATAAGGCTTACATAAGGAGAATATTAATAGGGGTGGGAGCAGGAAGGAAGAGAGAATAGAGGAAGAAAATGAGCATCCTTTATCGGGAGATACAGGATTTAGAACAAATTATGAGAGAAACAATAACTAAAAAAAAGAAAAAAAAGATGAGCTAGCAGAATTACTAGAACAGGAGAAAAAAACGCGCATTTCACATAGATAATAAAGAGAGGTATCAATGGGGTAATAAATCCGGGAAATGGTTGGCTATAGCAGTAAGAGGGAAAAAAATGCATTCTTTATCCCTAAAATTAAAAACGACAAAGGGGAGATGGTACATTCATCCCCTGAAATAGCCAAGGTATTCCACTCATATTACAGTTTGCTGTATAATGTGAGAACAAAGGGGAAGGACGGAGGTGGACGAGGGGAGAATTTGGAAGTTCAAGAGTACCTGCGGGGCCTACACCTTCCCAGAGTGCCTAAGGAGGAGTTGGAACAACTAGAGGCTCCGATTACAGAGGAAGAAGTGTTGAGAGCAATAATGAATATGGCCCTGGGGAAGAGCCTGGGCCCCGACGGGTACTCTATTTTATATTATAAAAAATTCCAAAAGCTCCTGATTCCTAAACTATGTGATTACCTGAATATGCTAGCAGAAGTAGAGAATTTACGGGAGGAGTCACTGCTGACTTATATAACTCTTATTTTGAAGGAGGGGAAGGACCCAGCTGCTCCTGTGAGCTATAGACTGATATCTCTGTTAAATACAGACATAAAGATCTTCGCTAAAATAATCACAGAGAGATTAAAACCATTGCTACCAAGATGGATTCATAATGACCAGGTAGGGTTTGTGATGGGGAGAGAAGGGAGGGATGACTGCCTGAAGTCCCTGTTCCTGATACATGAAGTAAGAGGGAAGGAGACCCCAGTCGTAATGCTGTCAATAGATGCCGAAAAGGCCTTTGTCAGGGTGGACTTGGGTTTTATGTTTGGAACACTACGACATCTAGGTGTGGGGGAAAGGATGATGCGATGGATAAGTGCTTTCTATCCTCACCCAATGGCTAGAATTAGAATCAATGGGAAGCTATCCCCTCCCTCAAACTATTTAATAGGACAAGGCAGGGATGCCCCCTCTCTCCAATGCTGTTCGTAATAGCATTGGAACCCCTGTTAGCTGTGATCCGCAAAACATGGATATCAGAGGAGTGAGAGTAGGGAATAGGGGGAAAAAGGTTGTGTGCATACGCGGATGATCTGCTTTTTTAGATTTTCAATCCCAGGATAGCAATTCCAAGTGTGTTAGAGGAGTTGGGTCGATATGGGAAGCTAACAAACTTTAAAAGCAATATGTCTAAATCAGAAATTCTGAATATAACTACCCCAAGGGAAGAACAGCAGGCAATCCAACCTAAATTCCTCTTTGTATAGGGAGGAACTGGGATGTTTGGGAATAAAGTTAACTGCATCTTTAGCAGCTTTGTACAAGGCTAATTATATCCCAATGCTCAACAAGATTAAGGAACAACCGATTTACAACTGCGACATGATCCCCTCTCCTGGATAGGTACAATAAACGCATTGAAAATGAACATCTTGCTAAACAAGATATATATTTCAAATGATTCCAATAACACTGCCCCAGGAATATTTCAGGAAATTAAGATCTATGGTATTAAAAAATATATATATGGGCACACAAACGCCTAGGATTTCATATGCAACATTAGTGAAGGAAAAAAAGACAGGGGTGGGGGGCTAGCAGCTCCCGAATTTAATAAATATCAGGCAATTTCTATCTCTCGGAAAGCAGAGTGGATGCACAATAAGGAAGGGAAAAGTTGGGTAAACTTAGAGATATCACAAAGTAGAGTTGATTTAGGGAAGATGTTATGGATACCACGGCTACACCTAGATTTAGCTAGTAGCACAAACCCACTCACTAGGAACACTTTTAGGATATGGAATGGACTACGCAGACAGTATCACTGGGAACACAATGCACCGTTTCTATATTAGGCACAAATTATTTTAAGCCAGGGAAAGAGGAACATGTATACTTTACTAGATGGGCAAAAAAAGAGGAAATATTATTGTAGGATGTGATGAAAGGGAATAGAATATACACGTACACGGAAATTACACAATAATGGGAAAATATGCCATTAGATAGATGGGGAAAAGGTAATATGAGGCTAATAGAGAAGCTACTCTGCTCTCCTTTGTGTTTAAACCAAAGTATATCTAAGATATATAAAATACTGGCAAAAGAAGAAGAGCCTGAATACCCAATTATATGAGAAAATGGGAGGAGGAAATAGGAACCCTCAGAGATGAGGAACACAAGAGAAAGATCTTAAGATTAACCTGTTTTTGCTCAAGGGTCGTTAAGACAAAGGAGATGTGCTATAAACTATTGGCAAGATGGTATGTGACCCCACAGAGGGTGCATAGGTTCGGATGGCCCCCCAACATGTTGGAGGGGTTGTGACGCTCCAGGGACCTTTGCGCACCTATGGTGGGAATGCGTAAAGATACAGCCTTACTGGGAGAGAATTATAGGAGCGGTTTATCAAATAACAGGAGAACTCATTGAGATGGACCCATGGAAATGTCACGAGAGAAAATGTCACTCAATATAGGAATACCTTAGTCCCACACCTATTAAACGCAGCTAAAGGTCTTACCCTGAGATTATGGAGAACCCAAGAAGCCCCGAACATGAAAGAGTGGGTAGCAAAGGTAGATTGGTTGCGATCCATAGAGAAAACTATACACACAGCAGATGACTCACTAGATGTATATTGCGCTATATGGGGGAAATGGTTGAAGTTTAAAAAATCCCTCGGATATATGACCATGTTGGATGCCTAACGGGACTAAAAATGGTGGGACATGAGGGGGATGGGGAGGGGAGAGAGGGGTGATTGATTAGGGTGATTTATGTTTTATTTATTTATTTATTTATTATTATTATTATTTTTTTATTATTTTTTTCTTTATTTTTTTCTTTAGGGGAAGGGATAGGGGATACAGGGAACACAAATCAAATGAAACGATGCAAGAATGTAACTGAAACATAGAAATGTGTTGTTTTTTTATTGTGTATTTGTTTGTGTTTTTTTTTATTACAATAATAAAAATATTTTATAATAATATTTAAAAAAATAATCTATGTAGTTAGCTGTTTGCCTGGAGTTCAGATTCAAATATGAAAAAAATGCATATTTAAGATTTAAATTTATTTTTTCATTTTGTGTAGCATAGTGTGTAGGTTTGCCCTTGGCATGCTTTTTCTGTTGTAAGAGGGATTTCTCCTGGGTCTTGAAAGATTTCATGTAAAGGGAAGTAAAGGAAAATCTCTCTAACAGGAGTCAGACAAAAAAAAAAACCACATGAATTTTTACCAATCCCCACTGAACCCAAACCCCGAAAAGTATATTTTGAAAAAAGGTACTAAGATACATTGCATCCAGGAAAGCATTCAGAGCTCTTCTCTTTTTCCACATCTTGTTATGTTACAGCCTTATTCCAAAATGGATTAAACTCATTATTTTCCTCAAAATTCTACAAACAATACCCCTTAATGACAGTGTGAAAGAAGTTTGTTTGAAAGCTTTGCAAATTTATTAAAAATAAAAAACGAAAAAATCCCATGTACATGAGTATCCACAGCCTTTGCCATGACACTCAAAATTGAGCTCAAGTGCATCCAGTTTCCACTGATCCTTGAGATGTTTCTACAACTTAATTGGAGTCCACCTGTGGTATACTCAGTTGATTGGACATGATTTGAAAAGGTACACACCTGTCTATATAGAGTCCCACAGTTAACAGTGCATGTCAGAGCACAAAGCAAGCCGTGAAGTCCAAAGAATTGTCTGTTGACCCCTGAGACAGGATTGTATCAGGGGAACAGATCTGAGGAAGGGTACAAAAAATGTCTGCAGCATTGAAGGTCCCAATGAGCACAGTGGACTCCATCATCCGTAAATGGAAGGAGTTTGGAATCATCAGGACTCTTCCTAGAGTAGGGCACGCAGCCAAACTGAGCGATCAGGGGAGAAGGTTTAGTCAGGGAGGCAACCAAGAACCCGATGGTCACTCTAACAGAGCTCCAGCATTTCTCTGCGGAGAGAGGAGAACCTGCCAGAGGGACAACCATCTCTGCAGCACTCCACCAATCAGGCCTGTATATTAGAGTGGCCAGACAGAAGCCACTCCTCAGTAAAAGGCACATGGCAGCCTGCCTGGAGTTTGCCAAAAGACACCTGAACAACTCTCAGACCATAAGAAACAAAATTCTCTGGTCTGATGAAACAAAGATTGAACTCTGGCCTGAATGGCAAGCATCATGTCTGGAGGAAACCAAGCACCGCTCATTACCTGGCCAATACCATCCCTACAGTGAAGCATGGTGGTGGCAACATTATGCTATAGGTATGTTTTTTAGCAGCATGAACTGGGAGACTAGTCAGGATCGAGAGAAAGATGAATGCAGCAATGTACTTAGACATCCTTGATGAAAACCTGCTCCAGAGCGCTCTGGACCACAAACTGGGATGAAGGTTCATCTTCCAAAAGGACAAGGACCCTAAGCACACAGACAAGATAACAAAGGAGTGGCTATGGGACAACTCTGTGAATGTCCTTGAATGGCCCAGCCAGAGCCCAGACTTGAGCCTGATTGAACATCTCTGGAGAGATCTGAAAATGGTTGTGCACCAACGCTCCACATCCAACTTGATGGAGCTTGAGAGGTCCTGCAAAGAAGAATGGGAGAAACTGCCTAAAAATTGGTGTGCCAAGCTTGTAGCATCATACTCGAAAACACTTGAAGCTGTAATTGGTGCCAAAGGTGCTTCAACAAAGTATTGAGCAAAGGCTGAGAATACTTATGTACATGCGTTTTTTTTGTTTTTTATTTTTAATAAATTTGCAAAGATTTCCAACTTCTTTCACATTGTCATTATGGGATATTGTTTGTCGATTTTTTAGGGAAATAACAAATTAAATGTATTTTGGAATAAGGCTTTAACATAACAAAATATGGAAAAAGTGAAGCGCTGTGAATACTTTCCGGATGTACTGTACTCTGTAAATTCTGCTTCACTGTAGGGTTCAATATTTATGAGATATGTAGCATTATGTAAACGATGAAGCAGAACAAAATAGGCATTGATTTAGTAAAGGCAGTTGCGCTAGCTCTGGGGGGAAGCTTTGAAATGAGGGAACGCTCTGCTAAGTTCTATCATCCAATCATGTGCAAGCAAAAGTTCTGTTTTTTGGTTTTCCTTGCATGTTCCCCTCAGGTCTAGAGAAACTGCACTTGCAGTGCACAGACTATTTGCCTTTAGTAAATCAACCCCAAAAGCTAATGCCTAGCTCTACAGAACTGTGTAGCTACAGAACCACACATTAACCATGTAGTTTTAAATTAAAATGCAGACTGTCCTGTACAGAGAGACTGTGCCATACAAAGTGCATCACGCAGAATTACTGGGTTATAAAGAAGTCTGCCAAACATCCCCACACTAACCCTTCCTCTCTCTGTCCATAACTAATTTTAAAATATTTTGGCTAGACATACACTATATTGCCAAAAGTATTGGGATGCCTGCCTTTACACACATGAACTTTAAAGTGTTACTAAACCCAGAACCTGCATTCACTATATCAGGTCACCCACAGTACACAGAACATGGAAATGCAATTATTTTAGTAAATATAAACTGATAAATACCTTTTCTCACCAGCAGTATATAGCAGTCTTGTAACTTGTATCAGTTCCTAGTAAAGCTTGTAGGAATTTTCATTCTCCCCTGATCCTCTGCTTGGACAGTGCTGTTTGGCCCTGTGCTGATCATATGCACTATTCCAAGAAAAAAAAACTCTCTAGCAATACACACCAAACTGAGCATGTGCAGCCTGTCCCCTGGCTCTGTAAATATCAGATTATGTTTTGGAGACAGTGGAAGAAGAGGAGGATCAGAGAGACAGGATCAAAGAGCCTTTATACAATGCAGAGGATTAACCCTGTAGGTTCCACAGTGAGTATAACAAACATGCTTTACTGCATATACAGACTGATTTTACTGTTGTGGGTTTAGTAACACTTTAATGGCATCCCAGTCTAAGTTTGTAGGGTTCAATATTGAGTTGGCCCAACCTTTACAGCTATAACAGCTTCAACTCTTCTGGGAAGGCTGTCCACAAGGTTTAGGAGTGTGTCCATGGGAACATTTACCCATTCTTCCCAAAGGTGTTCTGTGGGGTTGAGGTAGGGACTTTGTGCAGGCCAATCAAGTTCCTCCAAAACAAACTCGCTCATCCACACTATATTTCCAAAAGTATTGGGCCACCCTTCCAAATGATTTGGTGGAGGGGGATTATGGTGTGGGGTTGTTTTTCAGGGGTTAGGCTTTATCCTTTATGTCCAGTGAAGAGAACTCTTAAGGCATCAGCATACCAAGATGTTTTGGATAATTTCATGCTCCCAACTTTGTGAGAACAGTTTGGGGATGGCCCCTTCCTGTTCCAACATGACTGCACAAAGCAAGGTCCATAAAGACACGGATGAGCAAGTTTGGGGGGGAGGAACTTGACTGGCCTACACAGAGCCCAGACTTCAATCTGATAGAACACCTTTGGGATGAATTAGAGCAGAGACTGCGAGCCAGGCCTTCCAACATCAGTGCCTGATCTCAGAAATACGCTTCTAGAAGACTGGTCAAACTTTCCCATAGACACACTTCTAAACCTTGTGGACAGTCTTCCTAGAAGAGTTGAAGCTGTTATAACTGCAAAGGGTGGGCCAACTCAATATTAAACCCTACGGACGAAGACTGGGATGCCATTAAAGTTTATGTGTGTGTGTAAAGGTAGGCGTAACAATACTTTTGGTAATATAGTGTAATTGTATACTTCAAAAAATCCTGCAACTACAGAAAAATATGTCAGACATCCTTTAAGCTCCTAATTTCCTGTTTGGGCTGACAACACAGTGCCTTTGTTGAAATGATGTTCCAAGTAACGCTGTCAGCCTTGCCTGCTGAACTACAGAATATATAGAATATACAGCTAATCTCATCTCATCTCTCCCTGTCCATCGCCACATGCATACAGTGATTTCTTTCCCAGCACTGTGTGTATTATCGACATGAAGTTCTGCTCTTGCAAGAATTTTACAAGCCTAGTGATGATGCCACAGGAGGTAATACAAGCCGTTTCTCAATACAGGAACACGGTAAAAGAAAGAATAATGCTGGATCATACTAGAAGGGGAGGGATGTTTGTGGTAAATCTGGGGAATGTCTGGGCATAAATGTTCTTTGAAAGTCAATCACCACTTCCATAATCCATATATTAAACATGCATCCTTTACTGGAAATTCATAACATACTGTATACAAATTTGCAGGCAGGCGTTAGAAGAATAAGGCTGCTTTCACACTGGGGTGGTAGGGGGCGTCGGCGGTAAAACAGCTCTATTTTTAGCGCTGTTTTACCACGGTATTCGGCCGCTAGCAGTTTTAACCCCCCGCTGGCGGCCGAAAAAGGGTTAAAATCACTCGTACAGCGCGGCTATAGCCGCGGTATTGCCACGCTGTCCCATCGATTTCAATGGGCAGGAGCGGTTTAGGAGCGGTGAATACACCGCTCCTTCACCGCTCCAAAGATGCGGCTTGCAGAAGATTTTTTCTTCTCCTGCCAGCGCACCGCTTCAGTGTGAAAGCCCTCGGGCTTTCACACTGAACAAACAGCAGAGGCTGTTTAGGGGAGGTTTGCAGGCGGTATTTTTAGCACAATAATGCCCCAGTGTGAAAGGGGCCTAACACTCCAAAGGAATGCAAAGCTTTTTCTCCCTATAGCCCCTGTCTACACAACAAATCAATTCAGTGCCTCTAATTAAGGAGTTTTGAATTAAGAAATCCTGAACATGATTAGAAATGTACACATGTATTAAAAATGCAGCAAAATAAATGAGGCACTTAATACAACAGGACAGAATCATGACTATAACATCGACAACATGATTGTGTATAGAAATTGTGGGGGGCATGGTTTGGCTGAGCAGGAAGATGGCCGCATAATTCCAGAGCTCCTACCGCTGTCAGCCGTTAATTGCTCAGCACGGAGGTAATCTCACCTGAGAACACAACCCGACCATGGGAACGGTGTCCCGACACTCCTCAGCATCACGTTCCCGCTCCCCCAGCGAACAACAAGGGGGTTTGAGCCAGAACATCCCTGAGATGTTCAGGACACAGAGGGGAAACATGGCGTCGTCCCACGATAGGCTGCCTCAGAATACCTCACAGCCAATATCGGGACCCCCACCCGAACCTCACATGACGGGCCCCTCAATGTCGGGTGACAGTGACAGCCTGCCTCAACAGCACCTCAGTATACAGGATCTGAAAACTATTGCAGCTGACATAAAGGATACCCTGTCAGCCGCCATTTCGGAGCTAAGGCTGGATATACATGCACTGGCTGACAGGGTCCATGAGGTAGAAAGAGTCATGGCACATCAGGGCACGGTCCTCTGCAGGACCACCAGGAAAGTGGACACACACACCCTACAACTAAGGGATCTCCAGAGGCACATGGAGGACCTTGACAACAGAGGACGCCACCATAACCTCAGAATCAGAGGTCTGCCTTAATCGGTAGGTGTGGAACAACTCTCCTCCTCAGTTACAAGCCTGTTCAATGGGCTGATAAACAGACAGCCTCAATCTGTGATTGAGATGGAAAGGATCCACAGGGCCCTCAGGCCCAAGGGGAGAGAGACAGACCCCCCTAGGGACATCATTTGCTGTATTGTGGACTACAAATTAAAAGAGGAAATCCTGAGACAAGCACGGGGCGAACAGCAACTCATACATGAAGGAGTCACCATCCAGATCTTACAGGATCTATCTGCTATCACACAAGAAGGACCTATGGATGCACAGGATACCAGATTCCGCAGGGGAAGATCCCGTCCGGCCCCAGACATCAGGCTGAACGTCAGGGCGTGAACTGCGGATCCAGCCCTACCGACTCCCCCAGATATCAGAGAGCACGGTGAGATTATTAGAAAATCCCTCAAGCCTTCTGCCTACTGCATTAGAAGTTGCCACGGTTGGCACAGTTAAAAACTTTGAGTTCTTTTTTCACTTATACAGACTTTTGCGTTCTTTCAGCTGGACCTCCAATGGCAGTCCATGGTAACATTAACCGGTATTAGTTGATGAGAGGTATTACAGAACTGCTGCCTATACTACCTGAAATCCCAGCTGAATTACCATGACTGTGTTTATTGCTACCCTGACTAGCTGATCTCAGACTCAGAAAGATGGCGACTACCCACACAAAGATGCCTCAGTCTGAACACCACCTTATGCCCAGCGCCTTATACCAGAAGGGGCTCTCACAGCGCTTTAGGGCTCACAACCCCCCTGCACCCAGAAGATGCTCTCCCTCTTGCTGGAAAGCATAACATGCTGACTTAGACAGCTGTTCCGCCTAAGTGAACTTTGAAATGCTTTAATATTGAAACATGGGTAATGTATAATTTAAGTGTGCAGTTGGGGGGCTCCACTCCAGACATGTATAAAATGAGTTTAAGGAGTCAGGGAGCTCAGACTTGTCTCGCTATAGGGATCTCTCCTGCGTTAGATGGCGCCGACTTTCACGCCATCTACGACATAAGAGATTATGTATATAGCTACAGGAACCGTGTTTGTTGTACGGGACAGGTTATATATGTTTGAACAGATTTTCAGGATAGCACTAAGGGACAGGCACTATGGAGAACACCCCAACTAACAGGGACCCGCGGGCCTCTTATCCTCCCCTTCTAGGCTGGCCTCAGATGTTATGCTGTATCCTGGGGAGAATAGATATTCCAGACCATATCACTCAGTGGGGGAAGGGAGGGATGATGTGGGAATACTCTGACTCATGGGCTCACCCAAGGGAGGGAGAGATATATATATGCCACTCCTCTTTCAGACATCTCTTATGCATGGAATGTCCACAGAACTGTTACTTAATCAGAATAAGGGGCCCATCAACCCCACAACACCTAAGTTGGCACCTCCCTTCAACCCCTATTCTCTTTAGAAGCATACAACATACCCTAAGGTAGGCTCTGGTACAGAGTATGTAATGATACATACAATACTCCATTTATACACACTGGCAAACCTAGAAGGGATATGTAGTACTCAGGGTGGGTTGATGTGTCAAGGACCCTAGGTGGGCATTAAATCTATACTCAGACAAGTTGCCTCCTTCAGGGGAAGGCGCACTTGTTTGGTAAAATATTGTTCTTATAAGACCCTCAGCATACCCTCTGACTTTTCCCTAAATAATATTACATGTCGCATGGGCGCTTCACTCGCCCGAACCCCTTCTACCAAAGCCCGCTGCTAGACACGGGTAGATGCTAGATTACTTCGCTACAACAGGCTGGTTGTAGACTATATTGGTATCCAAGTTTTATGTTGTTTACAACCCCTTAGATAACTTACCTTGCAGTTGCAGAGTCTGGACTGATATGTTATTGTTTTACGTGTTATTATTGAAAATATTCCTTCTGACATATGAGTTTCATTTTTTCATATGAACTGTGCTTTTTCATTTTGTTAGCATAAAGACACAGGTACCACTTGCTTGTGCCACACTGTACACGGTCCATAACTCTTAGGTCGCAGAATACAGCAGAGACCCGGGACTAAGAACAAAAACAAGGAGACAGGGATATGTCTCCTTGCCATGGCTGTAAACTTTCGCCACAGGCTTTGAATGGTCACACATAAATCCGTTATCTCTGCTTTTCTATATTACCTTTGAACTATTTCAGCATCGTACCTATACCCAAATGACATACCTCCACCCTAAGGTATCAACACCTGACAGCGGGAGGTCACTCCACACTCTTGTAGACTCTTCTCTGCCAGGTCATTTTCAACCCCCACACAGTAGGGCAATACAGTGTTGGCTTACAATTGAGTTGGTCCACACTGGTAGCTCCCTGTAACTCGTCAGCCCGTCTCATCGTCGAGAAGGCTAGGTAGATTCCCCCCCCTACCATATACGGCCTAACTAGTAGGTTTAATATCTGGTGGACCCCTTCCCCCTTTTTTTTTTGTAAAATTAACCATCCCCCACATCAGTAATGGCGGACTCAGCGGCCCCTAAATTGACACACCCGGATAAGGCTACACCCTCTTTACAGGTTAAATTGTGCTAGCTCGATATGCGTGGGCTTAACCCCCCCGGAAAAGAGATGTGAATTGCTCTACACATTGCAGAAAGCCAAAGCGCACATAGCCTTTATACAAGAAACACACTTTCAAACAGGCAATATCCCCAAACTGCATAATACCCATTTTCCGACAGTTTACCATGCCTCCAATGAAGACTCAAAAACAAAAAGAGTACTCATATCAAAACATTGTCCCATACATGTAACGGACATCCAAAGAGATGTTAAGGGTAGATTCATCTTCCTGAAAGAGACATTACAAAACAAACCCATCACACTTGCAAACCTGTAGGCGCCGAACAAACATCAAGTACCATTCTTTTGTTCGACCTTGCAGCAGCTCACATCATTTTACTCAGGCATCTTAATTGTAGGATATGACTTCAACGTTGCTCTCACCCCAGCTCAAGATTCATCCTAAGGAGCTTCCTCCATGATATATAGAGCCCTACGAGCAATCAAAACCCAACTTAAAGAATTAACCTTACATGATACATGGTGCACGCTCCACCCAAACGAACGGGAATTTACGTTCTATTCTTTAACACACATCAAATATTCCAGAATCGATTGCTTTTTTCCTTTCTCAAAATGAGCTCACATTCCGATCCAAAGCATCCATAGACCCTATGGTGCTTTCAGATCACAACCCCATCTCCATGACTCTGACCCTCCAGACGACACACACAAGACCCACAATATGGCGCCTTGACAACTCCTTACTGACCGACATTGAAACGACTCAGAAAATTACTGAGCACATTTCACATTACTTTAAAGAAAATGACACAATAGACTCCACGCCTGCTAATATTTGGGCTGCACACAAATGTGTAATTAGAGGGGAACTAATTTCCTTAGCTGCGAACTAAACTCAAACGAACTAAACTAAGAAAAGCTAACATAACGAAATAATCCACAGGAATTGAAGCTCTGGAATGTTCTCACAAAAGGTCCATAGCAACCAAAACCCTTGTAGACCTCATACAGGCTAAAGAAGAGCTTTTAGAGGAGCTGGGCAAAACACTGAAACACAAATATTTACTAACACAGAAACGGTTTTATGAGTTTGAGAACAAATCAGGGAAACTGTTAGCTAGAGCCCTACAGCATAAAAAGGCAACTTCTACCATACACACGATTAAAGACCCCCTGGGACACGCTCACGTTGCCACAGAAGACATTGCAGACCAGTTTGTCCAGAACTTCTCTAAACTCTACAACCTACCCCCCCCACACACAACAGGACACACCAACGACTAGACTGATTTGATTAACACCTTTTTAAAACAATATTGTCCAACACCCATTACAGCAGAAGAATCTGCGGACATAGATAAGCCTAATTGCTCTAAAACAACTTAAAATGGGTAAAAGCCCCGGACCGGATGGCCTAACAGTGAGCTATTATAGGACTTTTTCTGACATACTCAACCTCCACTTTACCAAGGCATTTAACTCTTCATCATCCTCTCCCCAAGCTAACAAAGACGTTCTTGAAGCCCACATAACACTCATATCCAAACCAGGCAAAGACGTATCTAACTACCGACCCAAATACCTTTTGAATGTGGACGTGAAACTTTACGCTAAAATTCTTGCCAACCGCATACTACCCCTACTCCCCAAACTGATCTCACTGGATCAGGTAGGATTTATCACTGGACGAGAAGCCAGGGATAACATCATGAAAGCTATCAACATTCACCATTGGCTCACAACTACCTCCAAACAGGGCTTTTTCCTTTCCCTTGACGCGGAGAAGGTGTTCGACAGGGTGGCATGGGACTACATGTCGGCTACATTACAGGCTATGGGATTTCCAGACCACTTTCTTCACTTGATAATGGCACTACCCTACTCCCACAGCCAGAATCAGAGTCAACGGCCGCCTGTCGACTGCCTTCTCCATCTCGAATGGCACATGCCAGGGATGCCCCCTCTCCCCCCTCATTTTTGTGCTCACTCTAGAACCCATGCTACCCAAATTAAGAGCTAACCCTGATGTTAAAGGCATTGACATTCTAAACAAAAACTGTCAAATTGCCGCATATGCGAATGATATTCTTCTCTTCCTCTCTGACCCCATAACCACCATCCCCAACCTGCTTAAGGACTTTACCCTCTTCAACTCTATATCTAACTTACAGATAAACTTTGCAAAATCAAAAGCACTAAACATTTCCCTTCCTTCAACCCTGGTTTCTCAATGTCAGGCCAATTTCCCGTTTGGATTGGAACCACAAGCCTGTACTTATTTCGGTATCCAAATCCCAGCGAAACTATCCGAATCATACGATAGGAATTATTTACCGATAAAACTATCCAACAGGAGGGGCTCGCCGATTGAGGTGGACTGGCTGTCCTGGCATGAGGGTAATAGAGTAATCACAAACCCAATAGGGGTGTCCCCCAATGCTCCTTTATGGCATAATCCTAATTTTCCAGAGCTCCTGGGCCACCCAGATTCTCAGTGGTGGATAAGACTTGGTATTACCCATGTCTCTCAGATTTACTCAAACAACTCTTTTTTCTCATTAGAGGATCTGAAGGCTAAGTGTGGTGTAACAAACAGGTTTTATTTTAGGTACCTTTCACTGTGCCATGCCATCTGGTTTGTCCCTGGAGCTCACTGAATCACCTCTAGAGGTGTTATTGTCATATCCGGATATTGAGAAAATTGTCACTACTATATATTCTCGCCTGCAAGTGGCAGGGGTTAAACCCTTTCAGATTGCTCAGCGTAAATGGGAAAGGGAAATTCCCGGGTTGTCAGAGGAGGGGTGGGAGGAGGCCTCAGAGGTGTGCTTTCTGGACCTTATTGGATCAAAAGACCAATATGTACAATTTAAATTTATACATCAGATGCATTACATTCCTGCCAGGCTGGCCCATATGGGATATGGGACTCTGCAGCTTCCTGTGTTAGGTGTGGCTTCCCAGAGGCTGGCTACATGCATATGTTTTGGTCCTGCCCCGTCCTGTCCTGTCCATCTTTTGGTGGCGACTTATTTTACTTTTTTGAAAACACACTACAAATAAAGGTGCCCTGCACCCTGAAGGTTGGACTATTGGGGGTGCTGAATGATTTCATACACAGGACTCATACTCAAACTCTTGTCCGTACAATACTGTTTTAGGCCAGAAAATTAATTTTGATGCAATGGAAGACTGCAACTGCCCCAGATATACAAGTCCTGTACCGTATGATGAATAAAGTTATACCAATTTTTAAACTGGTGTATAAGGGTAGGGCCTGCCCCAAAAAAAATTCTAAGATCTGGCAGCCCTGGCTTGATATAGCAAACTCCTTTTGGAAGGATACTCCGCTCTCACAACAATAACTGTCTACGGCCTCCCCTTGATAAATTTTGGCATCTAGGCGAGGCTGTGACCTCTGATGGTGGGCCATTTGTGTGCCTGGAGGGAGGGTGTGGAGGTGGCAGGGCTGGACAAGGTTTGCCTTTTTGTATGGAAGAGAGTAGACGGGTGCGTGTTTGGTGTGGATGTTGTGTTAACGGAAATATCCCTACTGTATATAGCATTGAGATTTTAGGTTGTGGGGCCCTATGAGGTCCACACTCATTACCCTTACATGACCAGTGGTATAGCCCATTCCTCCGTTGAGGAATTTGGTAAATATGATGTATAAATATAATAGTTGGTCCCCGTTAGGCTATTGCACTTTCTTTTATATTCTGTAAATGAGATTTGTTTATGGATGCAATTGTACTATCTGAACCTGTAAACTACTTTCTATCAAAACAAATAAAAACTATTTAAAAAAAAACAAAAACTATCCAACAGGACCTCCACAAATGGACGTCGGGGCACTTTTCATGGTTTGGCCATCTAGCTATAATAAAATGAATGTCCTACCCAGAATCTTATATTTCTTCCAGACAGTCCCAATCAAAATCCCCTTATCTTTCTTTACTAATTACAAGCGACCCTATCCTCTCGAGTCCCGTAGCGAAACATTCCCTTCTACAAATTTTTACAAATTAGACACTTCTTGAACAACACCAAACCTCTTACACGATGGTTTAGAGACTATACCCCTTTTGAAGCACTCTGTGCTTGCACGGAACCACAGAGACACCTAATATCATCGGTATATGTCCTCCTGTTCGACAGAAATGATCCTAAAAACAACCCGATCAGCCAAAAATGGGAAAAGGAACTTACCTTAGACCTATCCAAAGACGAATGGCAACACGTTTATGACCACATTTATAAGGGATCCATTAACATCTCAGCCCAAGAAAATGGCTATAAAATCTATTTGCGTTGGTACTGCACACCTGAAAGAATTCACACATACCACTCTAGTGTCTCTCACCGCTATGCTGGAGATGCAAATCAACTTTGGGCACACTACTCCACATCTGGTGGGATTTCCCACACCTACAAATATTCTGGAAGAAAGTCCACGACAATATTATCCAAATCACTACTTATACCCCAGAGTTTTCGCCGGCCCAATACATGCTTCATCACACATCTATACCATATTCGGCGTATAAGAAATCCCTCACACTCCACCTTGTTAATGCCGCAAAACAATGTATAACTGTACTGTGGAGAAGTACCACTCCTCCCAAAATTACTGACTAGCTGCAACGTGTGTAACCTAATACATCAAGCTAGAGAAAATCCGACAAAATATCGGAAAATATGGGCCTGCTGGCTACACTCATGAGCTTCCTCAGATTTTCAGGAGCTACAACGCAATGCATAACTTAATCAAGCAGTGGAAACAAATAGTTATTCCATACTTAAGTTTAAATTTTCCACTGAGACTGAATCTCCACCCCCCACACCTACCCTTTTTTCTACTTCCCTAATTTCACGTGTTACCCCCCCTATGCATTATAAAGAAACTATCTACTCCTACTATTATAACAACCTTCATAGGCAGGGCCAACCTAAAGGTGTTATGTAAAAACACTCTTTATGAAGACCCAATAACGAAGGCATACTACACAAAACCCTCATGCCCGAGGTGAGGGCCAGTTAAGTCCATGAGTACACCATTACTATAGACTTGAGTCATAACAACTACAACCGCTCCCCCCCTAACACAGCGTGATCCCGTTTGGGGTGTTAGGGATATGGGAAGGCCCGCTTTGGTATACCAGACACTCTTGTGCAAGCCCTCCGAGGATTACCCTCCTAAACCTTACGGCAGTGACATTTGTGTTCACACTTACCTACACATGCCACGAACGATACGAGTATGACTATATTTCAAGTGTACATGTGTGCTGTATATGAAACGTGATCTTTATTGATGTCTCTACAGTCGATTGTAAGACTATCTATACCTGATGTAATGATTACAAATTTGTTGTTCTTGTATGTATAACTTGAAAATTTAGTAACCTTTTTGAAAAAAAAAAAGTAATATTTTTGTCACCATCCTTATAACATGCCAAGTATTCTTTACTAATAATACACTTACCACCAGTACTAAGCAGTGGCAGCTCGTCCATTAGGGGTGCCTGGGAGCCGCCCCCTCTCTCCACTCCACCCCCCTATATGGAATGGATAGATTCATGCATAGCATGAATCTAACCATGGCCACCGTGGCCATCCCATTTCATGCGTCCAGCCCTTTTCAGGACGCCGGACGCATGAATTACAGTGGCCAGGGTAATTTTTTGAAGCACCTGTTTAAAGCCAGAGGCTAAAAGGCTTCAAAATAGGGTAGGCTTGGGTAGCAGAGAATGTGAACAGGGCCCACCCAGATGTGTTACAACAGCGAATGAACTAACTGATGCTAACTGCTTCTAAAACTAAAAGTTGGTACAAAAATGCTTTTATGAGAGTTTTTCATCCAGCGTTTTTCTGCCATTTTTTTTTGGTTAAAGTGTGCATGGAGCCTAAAGCTGGTCATACGCTATACAATATCATGTAATATGAGGACACACCTAAACAATCCGCTCAATATGCATCAAATTAAACAGGTCCTAGTTGATAGTAGATCTAAGCGAGATTGTGCAATCATATTTGTACAGTGTATGCTTACACTTATCTGCAAGTCAGACATAGATTCTGAAATGCAAAACCTGTTTAAACAGAACATGTAATGACACAATCTTGAACTCTTTCAAATGAAGGCATGCTGACCCACACACTCCAAAAACGGAGAAGTCTGGAAGTCTGTTGCTTCTGCTGAAAAATGTGTGTGGGGGGGGAGGGCAAGGAGTGATTACCTTACAAGGTGACCAAATCATCCCTTCTTCAGAGGGAGAAGCCACGCCCGTGGCGTAACGTGTAAGGGGGCAGAGCAGGCGATGTAGATAGTGTGTTTGTAGTGGGCGCAAGCAAGCCCAAGGAAGTACTAGCATTCATTACAAGATAGCTCGTGGCCTTCACGGGACAGTAACCCATGTATTCACCCACAAGCTGCAGTCTACAAGGATATTGTCCCACATGAAATACTGATTTCACGCATTTACTATTTGCCTGTAGTGCACTTAGCAATGTGCGTGAATTTTATTTAGAAATATAATAAACAAGGCTTTTTTAAAACGGATTACACTGCGATAGTCTGTATGTTTTACCTCAGAGTTATTATTGGTGGTGTAATGGATTGCTGTACATGGTGACAAAATAGTTGCAGGAGAGTCCAGACTGCATACATTGAGCGTCCTTAACCACTTAAGGACCAGCCTCGTTTTGGATTTTAGGTGATTACATGTTTAAAACAGGTTTTTTTGCTAGAAACTTACTTAGAACCCCTAAACATTATATATGTTTTTTTTTGCTAACACCCTAGAGAATAAAATGGCGGTCGTTCACTTTTTTGAATAAAAAAATAAGACAACAGTAAAGTTAGCCCAATTTTTTTTTATCCTGTGAAATATAATGTTACGCCAAGTAAATTGATACCCAACATGTCACGCTTCAAAATTTCGCCCGCTCGTGGAATGGCGTCAAACTTTTACCCTCAAAAATCTCCATAGGCGACGTTTAAAAAATTGTACAGGTTGCATGTTTTGTGTTACAGAGGAGGACTAGGGCTAGAATTATTGCTCTCGCTCTACCGGTCGCGGCGATACCTCACATGTGTGGTTTGACCACCATTTTCATGTGCGGGCGCTACTCGCGTATGCGTTATCTTCTGCACGCGAGCTCGTCGGGACGGGGGGTTTTTAAAACATTTTTTTTTTTATTCTTATTATTTATTTTACATTCTTTTATTTATTTTTACACTGTTTAAAAAAAAATGGTGTCACTTTTATTCCTATTACAAGGAATTTAAACATCCCTTGTAATAGAAAAAAGCATGACAGGACCTCTTAAATATGAGATCTGGGGTCAAAAAGACCTCAGATCTCATATTTACACTAAAATGCAATCAAAAGAAAAAAAAAAAAGTAATTAAAAAAAATGACATTGAAAAAAATATGCCTTTAAGAGGTGTGGGCGGAAGTGACGTTTTGACGTCGCTTCCGCCCAGCAGTGTCATGGAGACGAGTGGGCGCCATCTTAGCCTCACTCATCTCCAGGTACAGAAGGGAGACGGACGCGATCGCCTCCGCCACTACCGACGGCTCCGGTAAGCGGCGGAGGGCACCGGATATAAATATATGTGTATGTGTACCAAAAGACACACACATACACAGTGCAGCGCTACGACAGTGATAATTCAATGCTATACTTAGTGCTATGTATACATGCAATAAAATGATAAAATCATAAAAAAATCATAATACATGTCCCATGAATCAATATCAATTTTGATAATAGTGCTCCAGTGTTATAATCCTATCACCCTGCTTCTCAATAATTCTTATTGCTTGTGCAAACCACCACCAGCTATTTAATCTGCTCACCTCAAGGATGAGTCAGGAAGACTCAAATGAACTCTTTATTTTCCTTGTCAAAAGATTTTATTGAATATACAACAATCAGCAAAACGTATATGTTGAATAATCACATATGAACAGAGTCTAATTTTGCTATTACATACCGTATATACTCGAGTATAAGTCGAATTTTTCAGCCCTTTTTTTTGGGCTGAAAGTGTCCCTTCGACTTATACTCGAGTCCCTGCCGTCTGTCTGCATGATCAGCGTGTCATGCAGGCAGACGGCGGCCGGCGTAGTGTTCGCCGGCTATTGCAGCTTTCAAAAGCCGCGCCTCCTGCTCATCTGTGATAGGCTGAACAGCTGTCAGTGTACAGCCTATCACGGACATTCTCTCATCCTCGTCCGTGGTATGAGAATGAGAGAATGTCCGTGATAGGCAGTCAGCGGTCAGCCTATCACAGACGAGGAGGAGGCGCGGCTTTTGAACTGTGGAATGGCCGCCGAACAGTATCATCACACGCCGGCCGCCGATTGAAGATGGAGATCGCCACAGAGAGGATGGAGATCGCCACAGGGAGGCTGCACAGGACACAGGTAGGACACATGCACACATACATGTACAGGACACAGGACATGTACAGGACACACACACAAACACACACACATGTACAGGACATGTACAGGACACACACACATGTACAGGACACACACACACACATGTACAGGACACAGGACATGTACAGGAAACAGGACATGTACAGGACACACATGTACAGGACACACACACATGTACAGGACACATGCACAGGATACAGGTAGGCTGCACAGGACACAGGGAGGCATGCAGCTGCAGATGGGCATTATTGACCCTCTGCATTTTTCACCCTCGACTTATACTCGGGTCAATAAATTTTTCCCAGTTTTTTGTGGTAAATTAGGGGCCTCGACTTATACTCGGGACGACTTATACTCGAGTATATACTGTAAGTAGAAAAAAAAATAAACAAGAGAAAACAAATCATATGTAAAGATTACATTGTACATATATAGGAATTAGTGTGGAGAGTCTAAAGACTGTATGTTATTGCTCAATTAATAAGCCAATCTAAAGCTAAAGATTTAAGATATACAATGAGAGCAATTCATTACATTATAAAAAAGAACATTTAACTTAAATAGTACTATGTTCACAGGCAATAGAAAAAAAAAAAGGTAGGGGACAGAAAAAAAGAGAGTAGGAATAAACAGGAATATAGAGGAAGAGAGAGAAGAGGGGGAGAAGGAGTTCACCAGATTGGTCCGTGAGCCATATGGAAATGAGTAAAGACTAAGATCAGTCAATTTTAACCACTACCATGGCAATAGGACTTTTTCATCCATAGATGATGCAGTGAAAAATGTAATCCATGGGTTCCATATTTTCTCAAATTTTGGTATAAGATTATTTTCTATAGCAGCCATTTTGGAGTGAATCATGAAATTATTCATTCTATTTTTAGTCTCAGCCACTCCTAGTGAAGGGCCTTTCCAGGCTTTCGCAATTGTTTGTCTAGCAGCTGTCAGTAGCTGGATCAACAGCTTGAATTGTATATGTGTTAGGTATACCGGTTTTAAGTTGAGCAAAGCCATGGTGGTATCAGGGTGAATTTTAAATTTGAACATTTCAGAGGCTATGCCAAAAATTTTCTTCCAAAAGATCTGGGCTACCGGGCAGGTCCACCAGACATGCAAATGTGTGCCCAGGTCTGGGCAGCCACGAAAGCAAAGAGCTGAGTAAGTTGGAACATATTTTGCGATTCTAGAAGGTACTAAGTACCAAGGAGTCAGAACTTTGTAATTTGTTTCCATTGCTAAAATATTATCAGAAGATGTTTTAGTGGCCAGCCAGATACTTGACTATTCCATATCCTCAAGAGTTCGTCCTAGGTCCTCCTCCCATTTCTGAACATAGGATGGTTTATCTAAATTAATATTAGTCAGTAAATGAGAGTAGATAGAAGAAATTTGTTTCTTGGCATGTGGATCTTTTAGACAAGTGGATTCAAATTTAGTAAATTGGTGTAAAGGAGTGTCTGTATTTGTGAAAGGTGTGAAAAAATTTTTGATCTGAAGGTATCGGAATGTTTCTGATTGAGGTAATCCAACAGTTTCACATAATTCTGGAAATGGGATAATGTTGGAAGGTGTGACGAATTTATGTAGTCTCGAGATTTCCATAGAGTCCCATATTTTAAATGATTTAGGGAAAACCCATGCTGGGTAAAAGACCGGGTTTTTGAGGAAGGAGAGGAGGGGGTTATGAGGAGACTGCAACTGATGCTTAATTTTAAGCTTGTCCCAAAGGGTTATACAGTGCTTTGTGATGGGGTTGCGTAAACCTTGACGATCCTTGGGATTAAGCCACAATAAATTTGAGACCGATAGAGGGTCACATTCAGCCGCTTCTATCATTATCCACAGGGGTGTGTCATGAGTTGTGTGATACTTAATTAAGCTTGCCATATGTGCAGCTTGATAGTATGCTGCAAAGTTGGGGAAGCCCAGGCCACCAGAAGATTTAGGGAGGTATAAAGTATGTATAGGGTTTTGTGGTTTTGTGGATCCCCATACAAATTTTTTCGTTCTATTTTGAATTAGTCATAAAAAATAAGCCGGAATTGGAATCGGGAGAACTCTAAACAGATATAATAATTTAGGTAAGATCGACATTTTAATAGTATTAATCCTTCCAAACCAAGATAGTGGAAGGAAAGACCATTGTTTCATCAAATTTGTTATGTGTTTTAGGATGGGTGGATAGTTAGCTGAGATGAGATCAGAGATGGATGCTGTTAAATGTATGCCCAGATATGGGATTGTTTTCTCTGCCCAAGTGAAAGGGAGTGCTGACCTCACTATTTCTTTGTCTCTATCAGGCAGGGATATATTCAGGGCTAGACATTTTTTGGGATTAATTATCAGTCCCGAAATATTGGCAAATGTATTAAGAATAGGTAATAAATTGGGGCCTGATATCTGAGGAGAAGATAAAAATAGTAAAATATCATCTGCAAACATGCAGAGTTTGTGATTGTAACCTCCTAATTCTATACCCGTTATTGTTGGATTTAGTCTAATAAATTGGGCAAGAGGTTCTATGAGAAGGGCGAATAAAAAGGGGGATAATGGGCATCCCTGACGCATGCCTCTTTCAATTTTAAATGGGTCTGATTTATAGCCTGCATATTTTATGTATGCTTGAGGACTATTATAAAGGGCGGCTATCCATTTGATAAAATGAGGTCCAAAACCCCATTTCTGTAAAGTATGATAAAGATAGGTCCAAGACACTGAATCAAAGGCTTTCCTAATATCCAATGAGAGTAAACATGAGGGGATACGTCGGGTCTTAGCAATGTGTGCCAATAGAACTGCTCTGCGTACATTGTCTCCTGCTTGACGATTAGGCATAAAACCTACCTGATCTCTATGGATAAGGTTACCTATAATTTTATTAAGTCGAGTTGCCAGGATTTTTGCTAATATTTTTGTATCTAAGTTTAAGAGAGATATGGGGCGATAATTATTATAAGTTGTGTGATCAGTATTAGGTTTGGGTATCATACAGATAATTGCCATAAGCGACTCTTGTCTAAATGATTTACCTTTTAGTATTGTATTATAAGCTTTGGTAAGTAGTGGGGATAAGATTTCTGCAAATGTGCGGTAATATAAAGCTGAAAAGCCATCCGGGCCAGGTCTTTTATTTAACTTTAGTTCTTTGATTGTGAAGCTTACTTCTTCTGAAGAAATGGGTTCTTCAAGAAGAGCTTGTTGGGCGTGTGTTAACTCTGGGAGTTTTATTTGAGAAAAGAAGGCTTCCGTCTCTACTGGATTAAAATCATTTGTTGCCGAATATAAGGATGATAAGTGGGATCTAAATTTGTTAACTATTTTAACGGGATTGCATGTGTAATTATCTTTGGATATTTTTAGTCTTATTGGTTTTGTTTGTTTAAATTGGGAGTTAAGGGCTCGTGCTAGAAATGTGTTTGGCTTGTTGGACTTCATATAAAAGGCATGTCTAGATCGGCGTAAAGATTTATCTGCATTTTCTGTGAGCAATAGGTCATATTCCAGGCGTGCTTTTTCTAGACGGACTTTAGAAATCGCGGAGGGATTATCTTGAAAATTTAAACAGGAATTATTATATTCCAATTCAAGCTTTTGTGCCAAATTTTTACGTTCTCTCTTGAACAATGCAGATTGTTTTTGTAGTATACCTCTTAGCACTGGTTTATGGGCTTCCCAAAGATTAACGGGGATATTTCAGGGCATGTATTATATAACAAATATTCTTTTAAGGCTTGTTCGACCTGGATACAGTGAGATGGATTTTTGAGCAGAATATTGGGAAGGTACCAGGTACGATCATGGGATTTGGGAATGGCGGAGGCTATACTGGTAAAAACCGCATTGTGGTCTGACCATGGTATTGGGATTATATTTGAATTGAGAATCTCCGGAATCATGCCTATGGTGAAAAATATATGGTCAATGCGTGAAAGAGTTTGATGTGGGTTCAAATAGTATGTATAACCTCTCTTAACCGGTTTAGTTTCCCTCCAAGAGTCAATTAAGTTGTATCTCAAAAGAAGCTGTGAAAAGGATTGATTAGATGGATATCTCGTGGGCGTGTAGGGGGTTTTATCTAAGAATGGTAAAAGAACCTGATTTGAATCTCCCCACATTACAATAGTCCCTATTTTGTGTGTGGATATAACCTGTAGGAGATGTGTAAAAAAGGGTGTAGGGTTTTTATTTGGGGCATAATATGAGATTATTGTTATTTCCATATCCATAATATGACCTGTCAAAATGATGTATCTCCCCTCAGGGTCTTTGATTTCTGATATAGGAGAAAAGGGTACTGAACGATGAAAAGCTATCAGGGTGCCACGTTGTTTAGTGGATGCTGAGGCCGAATAGACCTGAGGATAGGAAGAGCTCAAATATCTGGGTGTAGAATTTATTGTAAAATGAGTTTCCTGTAGGCAAACTATATGTGCTTTCTGCGTTTGGAAGAATCCAAATGCTTTTGAACGCTTTTGCGGTATATTAAGTCCCTGAACATTCAGGGAAAGGATGTTCAAGGGTGCCATGGTAGAAGATAAAAAAGATAATACTCACCACTTTTGTTATATTTCCGGCTGAGTGGACCAATCCAAGTGAACAGAAAAGGGGGGGAAGAAGAAGAGGACCTAGGGAGGTCTAGAAAAAGAGAAAAATATGTAGCATAAATGAATAAATATACTGTTGAATAAATTAGTCTAATATGAGATCCAAGAATTACCCGTAAGGAGGGAAAATTTCCCCCATCAAGGGATACGGGGCCATCGTTGATCGACCACATAATAATAATGGTC
The DNA here is from genome assembly GCA_037952925.1 of Lithobates clamitans. Classification (NCBI taxonomy): domain Eukaryota; kingdom Metazoa; phylum Chordata; class Amphibia; order Anura; family Ranidae; genus Lithobates; species Lithobates clamitans. The sequence continues at coordinate 1,373,822 of JBBGZY010001250.1, read as the reverse complement.
GGTCGAGGAAGGCACAGAGGGGCACATGGAACTACCGTGTAAAGAGGGAAAAACCCTATAACAGAGCATCACTAAGATGCTTTGATTCTTAGCCCACTCGGCTAATTGAATAAAGTAAATGAACAATTCATTGCAAACGTAAATGAGGACGATTGTAACATTTTTAAACAAGAATAATTAATTAATTATTAGAACTGAGGAAATAAATATCATTAATATTTTGTTCAAATATTGAGTTAATAAAGATGTAATTTAATACTATGGAAGGGGAAAAAAGGGGATGACCTGGGATGTAGTTGCATATAATAACTTGTGAACCCTCAAATACCATATTAATGTAACTGATGAAGGGTGGGGAAAGATAAATTCTTATTCCTTATTTAAACTCAAAGATAGTAGAAGAGCTAACTAGCGACTATTATATACAAGTAGAAGTGTTAAGCATGTTAGACCATAATAAAGCTAATAAAGAGGTGAAAGATAGCAATAGATTAGAGTTGAAAACTGGTCTATCAGGGGCTGCTTGATTGGAGGGGTATCCTCTCATGTCATATTTATTTTATTTTTTATTTATTTTTATTCATTTTTTTTTTTATTTATTTATTTATTTATTTATTTATTTATATATTTTATATATATATATATATATATATATATATATATATATATATATATATATATATATACAGGGGCGTTGCTAGGTAGCAAAAAGACCAGAGGCTTCAGCCCAAAGTCAGAGCCCAGCACCTGGGGGGGGGGTGTGATGTGTGGCAGACGGTGGGGTTGTTTGGACACACACTGACCTACATGACACACACTGACCTGCCTGGCTGACATACACTGACCTACATGACATACCTGACACGCACTAATCTACCTGATACGCACTGACCTACCTGACACACACTGGCCTACCTATCTGACATACACTGACCTACCTATCTGACACACACTGACCTACTTGATACACTGACCTACCTGACATACACTGACCTACCTACCTGACACACACTGACCTACCTATCTGACCTACCTGACACACACTGGCCTACCTATCTGACCTACCTGACACACACTGACCTACCTATCTGACATACACTGACACACACTGACCTACCTATCTGACATACACTGACCTACCTATCTGACATACACTGACCCACACTGACCTACCTGACATGCACTGACCTACCTGCCCTTGCCCCCTTAAAGCCTAAGTTTATTTATTTAAAATTAGCCAAGGGGCAGTCAAATCATCAAATGCAGCCACTGTGCCCGTCAAATGCAGCCACTGTGCCCGTCAATTGCAACCACTGTGCCCCATCAATTGCAACCACTGTGCCCCGTAAAATGAAGCCACTGTGCCCGTCAAAAGAGAGAAGAGAGAGAATAGAGACAGAGAAGAAGAGAGAAAGAAGGAGAGAAGGGGAGAAAGCGAGAAAGCGAGAGAGAGAGAAGGAGAGCGAGAAACACAGAGAGAGAGTGACACCTTTTTTTTTTTTTTTAAATCTTCGTTCTGTCCCACTTCTAGTCACAGCCACCATGGCCGTTATTCAGCATGACTCTGGAGGTTGAGGGAGAAGGAGGCATCGCGTTCTCCTGATCTCCTTCTGCTTTCCTCAGGCCAGGCAGCATATCACTCCGCCTGTCAGTCAGTGCAGTGGGCGGCGCTGCAACGGCCAAATCACACAGGTAAATTGCGGCTGCCGCCGCTGCTGTCTAACCTATTTTCTCTCCCTTTCTCTTCACTGCAGGATAGGGTTGCCCCCTTTTCTTTAAGCCAAACCTGTACACTTTAGAGGTGCATGGCAAAAAATGTTGGAAAAAAAGCTGCATGGCAAATATTAGCACAACACATTTTGGAATGGATTTACACCTCTATTCATACATTATTATATGTGTATGGCGACTGCACAGTATATGTTTAAATAAGATTGGAGTGTATTAATACTTTATCCTTTGCGGTTTCCACCATCATTCACAATTCTTTTTTCATGTTTCAATTAATATACACTATAGGATTGTAAAGACCTGGGACACCTTTGGGTGCACTAAGGAGAGCAATAATGCAGGACGCTTTATTGGTGAGTGTTACCCCCCATAATACAGGGGTCAGTGTTACCCCATATAATTTAGGGGCCCCCCATAGAGGACCCCCATTAGATCAGAGTCCCCTTTTATCAGTGCTCCTCGTAGAGACCCAAAAAAATTTAAATGGAAAAAATGCAGCACAACCTCCCCCTATAATTATATTCATATATGAAAAAATAGTTGTAAATGATGGTGGAAACCCCCAAGGATAATCCAAGTACTAATACACTCCAATCTTATTTAAACATATACTGTGCAATCTCCATACACATATAATAATGTATGAATAGAGGTGTAAACCTCCAATTCATTCCAAAATGTGCTAATATCCAATTTACTTTTTCGGATATTAGCAAAACACATTTTGGAATGGACTTACACCTCTATTCATACACTATTATATGTGTGTGGCGATTGCACAGTATATGTTTAAATGAGATTGAAGTGTATTAATACTCGGATTACCCTTGGGGGTTTCCACCATCATTCACAATTATTTGTTCACATTTTAAATTAATTATTTTAAATCAATTATAATTATAGGGGGAGGTTGCACTGCATTTTAATTTATTTTTGCATAGTTTTTTTCGAGGAGTTTTAATTTTATTCTAGGTGTTTTTTATTTGTTTTTTTAGATCAGAGTCCCCTATATCTGATCCTCTTCAGAGACAAACTGTCAGTCTCTAAGGGGGGTGCTGATATAAGGGGACTTTAATATAATGGGTTTCTCTGAGGAGAGGGAGGGGTAGGTAATATAAGGACAAACTGATCTAATGTGGGTGCTGATATAAGGAGAGTTTTCCTTATTTAGTAGAGGTCTCTAGGGAGGGGGGGTGGGGGTGCTGATCTAATGGCGGGTGCTGATATAAGGAGAGTTTCCCTTATTTAGTAGCAGTCTCTAGGGAGGGGAGGTGGGGGTGCTGATCTAATGGCGGGTGCTGACTGCTGATCTAATGGGTCACCAGCAGTCAACACCCCCTCTACATTAGCTCAGAGTCCCCTTATATCAGCACACCCCTTAGATATCTCTAATAGATCAGTGACCCCTCCCCCCCATCACTGTCCCCTGCCCCTAAAGACTCCCATTAGACGGCACTACCGAGAGCTGTTTAGAGTCAGGAAGTGTGGGTGCCGGAATTTGGGGGGGGGGGGGAGCTGCTCTTCTGTAGTGCCATTTTCCTTCCTTCCTTCCATTGTGTGAGGGGGCTTGAGGAGAAGGCATAGTAGAGGCAGATGCTGCATCGCTGTGCCCACTGTGTAGGCAGGACACATTTGAACTGGTACACTCACTCACAGGGCTGCTGTTAGGAATCATGGGGCCTCCACCCCCTGAGAGGCGAAAAGAGGTGAGGGGAGGGAGGTGAGAGAGTAGGCAGGAGAGGGGGTGCTGACACAGAGGAGGGTGGTGCTGACAGAGAGGGGGAGGGCTGACAAAGAGGGGGAGGGCTGACAGAGAGGGGGTGGGCTGACAGAGAGGGTGTAGGCTGACAGAGTAGGGGACGCTGACAGAGAGGGGGCGCTGACAGAGGAGGGGGTGGGCTGACAGAGAGGGAGGGGCTGACAGAGAGGGGGGCGCTGACAGAGGGGGTATGGGCTGACATAGAGGGGGGGTGCTGACAGAGAGGGGGTGCTGACGAGGGGGGTGCTGACAGGGGGTGGGCTGACAGAGAGGGGGGTGCTGACAGGGGGGTGGGCTGACAGAGAGGGGGGTGCTGACAGAGAGGGGGGTGCTGACTGGGGGGGTGGGCTGACAGAGAGGGGGGGCTGACAGGGGGGTGGGCTGACAGAGGGGGGGGGGTGGGCTGACAGAGAGGGGGGTGCCGAAAGGGGGTTCGGCTGACAGAGAGGGGGGTGGGCTGACAGAGAGGGGGGTGCTGACAGGGGGTGGCTGACAGAGAGGGGGGTGCTGACGAGGGGGGTGCTGACAGAGGGTGGGCTGACAGAGAGGGGGGTGCTGACAGGGGGGTGGGCTGACAGAGAGGGGGGTGCTGACAGAGAGGGGGGTGCTGACTGGGGGGGTGGGCTGACAGAGAGGGGGGGCTGACAAGGGGGTGGGCTGACAGAGGGGGGGTGGGCTGACAGAGAGGGGGGTGCTGAAAGGGGGTTCGGCTGACAGAGAGGGGGGTGCTGACAGGGGGGTGGGCTGACAGAGAGGGGGGTGCTGACAGAGGATATGGGCTGACAGAGAGGGGGGTGCTGACAGAGAGGATATGGGCTGACAGAGAGGGTGGTGGGCTGACAGAGAGAGGGTGCTGACAGGGGGGTGGGCTGACAGAGAGGGGGGTGCTGACTGGGGGTGTGGGCTGACAGAGAGGGGGTGCTGACAGGGGGGTGGGCTGACAGAGGGGGGGTGGGCTGACAGAGAGGGGGGTGCTGAAAGGGGGGGTGGGCTGAAAGAGAGAGGGGTGCTGACAGGGGGGTGGGCTGACAGAGAGGGGGGTGCTGACAGAGAGGATATGGGCTGACAGAGAGGAGGGTGGGCTATCAGAGAGGGGGGTGGGCTGACAGAGAGGGGGGTGCTGACAGAGAGGGGGGTGCTGACAGATAGGGGGGTGCTGACAGAGAGGATATGGGCTGACAGAGAGGGGGGTGCTGACAGGGGGGTGGGCTGACAGAGAGGGGGTTGCTGACAGGGGGGTGGGCTGACAGAGAGGGGGGTGCTGACAGAGAGGATATGGGCTGACAGAGAGGGGGGTGGGCTGACAGAGAGGGGGGTGCTGACAGGGGGGTGGGCTGACAGAGAGGGGGGTGCTGACAGAGAGGGGGTGCTGACAGAGAGGGGGGTGCTGACAGAGAGGGGGGTGCTGACAGAGGGGGGTGGGCTGACAGGGGGTGGGCTGACAGAGAGGGGGGTGCTGACAGAGGGGGGGTGCTGACTGGGGGGGTGGGCTGACTGAGAGGGTATGGGCTGACAGAGGGGGGGGGGTGGGCTGACAGAGAGGGGGGTGTGCTGACAGAGAGGGGGGGTGGGCTGACAGAGAGGGGGGTGGGCTGACAGAGAGGGGGGGTGGGCTGACAGAGAGGGGGGTGGGCTGACAGAGAGGGGGGTGCTGACAGGGGGGTGGGCTGACAGAGGGTGTGGGCTGACACAGAGGAGTGGGCTGACAGAGAGGGGGGTGGGCTAACAGAGAGGGGGGTGCTGACAGAAAGGGGCGGGATGACAGACGGGGTGGCTTACAGAGAGGGGCACGCTGACAGACTGGAGGAAGGGCAGATAACAGACCTTAGTAAAGAGGAGACACATCGCGCGCCAGGCAGGGAGGCGGGACTCCGGGCGGCCAAGATCACCCACAGTCCAGCCCAGCCCCGCCTCCACATGTGACCATTTACCACCTCCACCGGGCCAATCACAGACATGTCAGCCGCCTGCACAGCCAATCACAGAGCGCCTGCTGCCCAGCCCTTGTATGTGACAGAGTGTAACACAGATGTCAGTGGGCACGGGAATCGGGATGCGCCGCTCTCGATCTTGCGGCCGGGGCCACTGGTCACAGGATAGCTGAGACATGTCTGTATGCAGCCGCTGCATAACTAAGCAGGTAAAAGAGGTGAGGGAGGTGGCGGTCCGATGGCTCAGTGCCTGCTCGTCTCTCCTCCACCTCCAATGAGGCCCGCCGCAGCCGCGACCCGCCCGCTAGTTTCTCCTCCACACCCGCCGTTGAGACTCGGGGCTATGGGCTCCACATTCGGGGCTCCAGCCTCGATAGCCACCCCTGGTGACGCCTCTGCATATATATATATATATATATATATATATATATATATATATATATATATACACACATACATACATACATACATATACATACACATACACATACATACACATACACATATACATACACACATATATATATATACACACACATATACATACATATACACATACATTTTTTTTTTATTTTTTTTTTATATTAAATGAGATTTCACAAGTTTTGGGTGTGAAATAAATAAGGCTTAAATATTTAAACATGTTTCTGTTTGAACTAAGATTTAACAATTAACTATTAATATTGAAGGGTCCTTTAGGAAATGTTATAACTTTAGGACATAAAGGAAAATCAGTTAAATATGCCATAAATGACTATGGCTCGCATATTTAGTCTTAATATTCAAAATAAATGAGAAAAGGACTATGAAGTCCAAATGGGGTCTATGTGACACTGTCTTTTATTATCAGTCCATAGAGTCTTCCTGTTCCAGCAGGAAGCTGGACCTTGTTAGCCTGATGGTTTCCAGGATTGTTGGATGTAGATCTTTTACGAGTAAGGTTGGTAGATTGTGATTTATAGATTTATAAGTGTAGATCTTGTAAAGTCAGCTGCAATTCTTCAGGAGATCTGCAGGTAAATCTAGAACCTTGATGTGTGAATCTGATGGAGAACGGGAATCCCCATTGGTAAATGATATTGTGATTCTGTAGTACTGCCAATTGGGGCTTCATTGATCGCCTCTTATTGATGGTCAGCTGGGATAGGTCAGTAAATAGCTGATAGTCATGACCTTGAAAGGATAGGTTATGTTTTTCTCTGGCTGCTGACATCAATTGTTCCTTCGTGCGATAGTAATGAAGTTTCGCTATGATATCGCGTGGAGGGCCATCTATTTTCTTTGGCGCCAATGCTCGGTGGACCCTATCCATCTTTAGGCGCTCAATAGGTATTGTCGGTTGTAGCTCCTGAAATAGGGCTGTTATCGTCGAAGGTAAATCAGTTACCGTCTCAGGAATTCCTCTAATACGAATGTTTGAACGCCTGGCCCTATTCACATAATCTTCTAATCTGGATTGAAGTGTGAAATTCTCCTCTTTAAGGTTTTCTATTTCTTTCATGGTGTCTTGTACAGAAAGTTCCATTACTTCAAATTTATTTTCCAATACATCAGTACGTGTGCCTAGTTCTCTAATTTCTCTTGTGAGGCTGCTTGTAATATGTTCTGCTGTTTGTTTAAGTGTCTTTGTAACATTCTCTGTTTCAAAGGCACAGGTGAAGCAGATACATTCTTTGAAGAATCTTGTGAGGGGAAAAGTTCTATGTCAGAATCATCTGGTGATGTTATCTGAACAGAAGGCTGCTTTTCTTTGTGTGAGGGCTCTGAGGTGTTCTGTGAGGTAATCTGTAATCTGTAATCTGCTCTGGCTGCAGCCCTTGACTGAGACTTCTTCATGGAGGACGTTTTGAATTTGTTTCTGCCACCTCCTAGCACCATTTTACCTGTGACAGTTCAGTCCCTGAGGTCACGGGAATAAGCCCAAGGTAGTGGTAGATGTTATACCGGCAGGTTCAGGCTGTATGGTGGGTTTTCTCTCAGTCACGGAGCGGAGCTCTAACAGCACATTACCGCTCAGTTAGACTCCACGCATGCGCCCCGAACTCTTTATTTTCAATCCCCAAAGATCTTTTCTTTCTTTCAGGACTCAGCTGTTTAATTTCTCCCTTTCACAATCTCCACTCCACCCAATGTATCCCTCACAGATAGGAAGTTGATCTCCGAGATTATTCAGCTGTTCCTCCACTTCAAGGGACTCATGTATCATGTGATTAAAAACACAGCCGACATAGTGCTCTCTGCTATAAAACTTTTCTATAAAACCCCGCTAAAAGAGGACACTTACTAGCAGGGCCGTAACTAGAAATAGCAGGGCCCCATAGCAAAATGTTGTATGGGGCCCCCCTGCAAACAGCCCCCCCCCACAGCTGTCCTAGTGTCAATGCAGCGTGACCTGTGCCACATACAGCATGACCTGTGCCCAACACAGCATGACCTGTGCCCCATACAGCCCCACCTATGCAGAGGAAGAGGCAAGCCACCCAGATCAGCAGAGAGCGAGATTGCCCGCTGTACTAGCTTTCATTTGAATTTCCCTTCTTCCTGGGGCTCATCGTCACATAGCCCCACCTCTTGGCCCGAGGCCTTTGATGATGTCACATGTCCCGCATTGGATCGGCGTTCTGTCTATCAAAGGCACCGGGCCAAAAGGTGGAGCTATGTGACGTGAGCCCCGGGAACACTGGAAGTTCTAATGAAAGCTCTTACATCGGGCAATTCAGCTCTCTGCTGATACGGACAGCTCGCCTCTTCCTTTCCTCTCTCTTCCCCTGGCTGGGAGACTGTGCCGGTGGTGCTCTTATCCTCACTGGGCCCCACTCGGCTGCGGGCCCCATAGCGCCCGCATGGGTCGCTATGGTGGTATTTACGCCCCTGCTTACTAGATAGAAAAACAAAATTTGCTTGTTACATGTATTGAGAGCGTCCGCTCGCTCACCACTGTGGCTGCGCAACGTTACAGGCTCGGATCCTCTCCTCTGCACATGTATTGACCTCTGAATGGTCTTCCTCAGCAGATCTTCTGTATATATATCTTGTATATACTCTCATTTAGGTTCACCTTGCTAGTACCAGGTTGGACCACATTTGGCTTCAGAACCCTCTTAATTCTTTGTGGCATGGATTCAACAAGGTGTTGGAAGCATTCCTCAGAGATTTTGGTCCATATTGACATGATATCATTATGCAGTTGCTGCAGATTTGTCGGCTGCACATCCATGATGCAAATCTCCCATTCCACCACATCCCAAAGGTGCTCTGTTGGATTGAGATCTGGTGACTGTGGAGGCCATTCAAGTACAGTGAACTATTTGTCATGTTCAAGAAACCAGTTTGAGATGATTTGAGCTTTTGTGACATGATGCATTATCCTGCTGGAAGTAGCCATCAGAAGATGGGTACAGTGTAGTCATAAAGGGATGGACATGGTCAGCAACAATACTCAGGTAGGCCATGGTGTTTAAATGATGCTCAACTGGTACTAAGGGGCCCAAAGTGTGCCAAGAAAATATCCCTCACACCATTCCACCACCACCAGCCTGAACCGTTGATACAACGCAGGATGGATCCATGTGTTCATGTTGTTTACGCCAAATTCTGACCCTACCATGTAAAATGTTGCAGTTTAAATCGACACTCACCAGACCAGGGAACATTTTTCCAATAGCAGAAAACAAACACTGCTGCGCACAAGGTTGGTGCGCCCTTGTTTCCTTTCTTTCCTTTTTAACATTTTTCCAATTTTCTATTGTCCAATTTTGTTAAGCCTGTGTGAATTGTAGCCTCAGTTTCCTGTTTTTAGCTGACAGGAGTGGCACCCGGTATGGTCCTCTGCTGCTGTAGCCCATCTGCTTCAAGGCTCGATGTGTTGTGAGATGGTATTCTGCATACCTTGGTTGTAACAAGTGGTTATTTGAGTTACTGTTGCCTTTCTATCACCTCAAACCAGTCTGCCCATTCTCCTCTGACATCAACAAGACATTTTCCTCCACACAACTGCCACTCACTGGATACTTTCTCTTTTTCGGGCCATTCTCTGTAAAACCTAGAGATGGTTGTGCGTGAAAATCCCAGTAGATTAGCAGTTTTTGAAATACTCAGACCAGCACGTCTGGCACCAACAACCAGGTCATGTTCAAAGTCACTTAAACCCCTTTTTTCCCCATTCTGATGCTCAGTTTGAACTTCACCAAGTCGTCTTCACCACGTCTACAGTAGATGCCTAAATGTATTAAGTTACTGCCATGTGATTGGCTGATTAGAAGGTTGTGTTACCAAGCAATTGAACTGGTGTAACTAATAAAGTGGCTGGTGAGTGTATATTTTTATTTTTTAACCACTTGCCGCCCGCCATATAGCAAAATGACAGCGGCAAAGTGGTTTTAATATCCTGACTGGACGTCAAATGACGTTTTCAGGATATTAGGCCGTGCATTGCAGAGATCGTTGTTGCGGTGTTACGGAGACTCTTTACCACGTGATCAGCCATGTCCAAACAGGAAGAGCCAGTGATCGGCTTTTCCTCACTCACGTCTGTCAGTCACGAGTAAAGGAGAGCCGATCGGCTGCTCCTCTGACGGGGGGGTCTGTGCTGATCGACTATAAGCGCAGACCCCCCCCCGAGGATGCCCACACTGGACCACCAGGGATTCCACCAGACCACCAGGGACGCCCACCACCAGGTATGCCATCCTAGACCACCAGGGATGCCAATCAGTGCCCACAATGGGCATCACTGATTGGCAGGCATTATTGCTACCCATGGCAGGCATCTGTGCTACCCATCAGTGCCCATCCGTGCCGCCTATCCATGCCCATCTGTGCTGCCTATCAGTGCCCATCCGTGCCGCCTATCAGTGCCCATCCATGCCACATATTAGTGCCACCTATCAGTGCCCATCCGTGCCGCCTATCCGCGCCCATCTGTGCTGCTTATCAGTGCCCATCCGGGCCACATATTAGTGCCACCTATCAGTTCCCATCCGTGCCGCCTATCCGTGCCCATCCATGCCGCCTATCAGTGCCCATCCGTGCCACATATTAGTGCCACCTATCAGTGCCGCCTATCAGTGCCCCATTAGTGCCGCATATTAGTGCCCATCATCAGTGCCCATCAATGCCACCTCATTAGTGCCACCTTATCGGTGCACATCAGTGCCGCCTTATCAGTGCCCATCAGTGAAGGAGAAAACTTACTTATTTACAAAGTTTTGTAACTGAAACAAAAAAAAACTTTTTTTTTTCAAAATTTTCGGTCTTTTTTTTATTTGTTTAGCAGAAAATAAAAATCCCAGAGGTGATCAAATACCACCAAAAGAAAGCTCTATTTGTGGGAACAAAATGATAAAAATTTAGTTTGGGCGCAGTGTAGCATGACCGCGCAATTGTCATTCAAAGTGCGACAGCGCTGAAAGCTGAAAATTGGTCTGGGCAGGAAGGTCTATAAGTGCCCGGTATTGAAGTGATTAAATAATTTAGTGTTTATACACTTCAGCACTTTTTGAACCAACAAGAATAGGACTACACGTAGACTGTTATTTGTCACTTTTTATCTGTTGTATATTGGGTTCATTAAAGGATTTCATGGTATTTAGGAACATAGAGTGTAGCTCTGGATGACTTTAGACTGTGTTTTTGTAATAATCCAAGAGGATGGTTACTTTTCATAAAGCTAATGTTTCCAGGCACGCATCAGCAGTTGTTAACCATACTTATGCGTAGGGATGAGCTTCGCATTCGAGTCGAACCCATGTTCGACTCGAACATCGGCTGTTTGGTCATTCGCCGAATTGCGAAGGATATGGGCCGTTCGCGCCAAATTCGTGTGGCGCGTCACGGCCCATAATTCACTGCGGCATCGCAGTGCATTGCTTGCTGATGATTGGCCAAGCATGCACTATGACCCGCATGCTTGGCCAATCACCGCCTGAACAGAGAGCCGTAATTGGCCAAAGCCAAGGAGGCTTTGGCCAATTATGGCTCAGGGGATTTAGTACACGCCCCACACTATATAAGGCCGTCTGCACGGCGGCCCTGTGCAGTGTGTTCCGGTGTGCTGAGAGATAGAGAGAGAGAGAGAGACAGCGTCATTTCATTTGAGTTAGCTAGATTAGGCAGGACAGTCAGTCAGTTAGCTGCACTTAAAGTGTATTGTGTATATATATGCATCCCAGGTGTTGCATATATATATATACACTGTATTCAGTTTAGCTAGATCCGTTCCTGTTATCTTCTACACTATTTACATTTAGTGCAGTGCGTCCTGCTCACAGTGTTCAGCTAGATCCGTTCCTGTTATCTTCCTACTGACAGGCAGGCTTGTCTTGTTACAGTATTTACAGCTACCTAAAGAAAATTACTGGTGTTCTTTTGATCCTATTAGTACCGCGGTCAGGCAGCTAGACTATTTACATTTAGTGCAGTGCGTCCTGCTCACAGTGTTCAGCTAGATCTGTTCCTGTTATCTTCCTACTGACAGGCAGGCTTGTCTTGTTACAGTATATAAAGCTACCTGAAGAAAATTACTGGTGTTCTTTTGATCCTATTAGTACCACGGTCAGGCAGCTAGACTATTTACATTTAGTGCAGTGCGTCCTGCTCAGAGTGTTCAGCTAGATCCGTTCCTGTTATCTTCCTACTGACAGGCAGGCTTGTCTTGTTACAGTATTTACAGCTACCTAAAGAAAATTACTGGTGTTCTTTTGATCCTATTAGTACCACGGTCAGGCAGCTAGACTATTTACATTTAGTGCAGTGCGTCCTGCTCACAGTGTTCAGCTAGATCCGTTCCTGTTATCTTCCTACTGACAGGCAGGCTTGTCTTGTTACAGTATATAAAGCTACCTGAAGAAAATTACTGGTGTTCTTTTGATCCTATTAGTACCACGGTCAGGCAGCTAGACTATTTACATTTAGTGCAGTGCGTCCTGCTCACAGTGTTCAGCTAGATCCGTTCCTGTTATCTTCCTACTGACAGGCAGGCTTGTCTTGTTACAGTATATAAAGCTACCTGAAGAAAATTACTGGTGTTCTTTTGATCCTATTAGTACCACGGTCAGGCAGCTAGACTATTTACATTTAGTGCAGTGCGTCCTGCTCACAGTGTTCAGCTAGATCCGTTCCCGTTATCTTCCTACTGACAGGCAGGCTTGTCTTGTTACAGTATATAAAGCTACCTGAAGAAAATTACTGGTGTTCTTTTGATCCTATTAGTACCACGGTCAGGCAGCTAGACTATTTACATTTAGTGCAGTGCGTCCTGCTCACAGTGTTCAGCTAGATCCGTTCCTGTTATCTTCCTACTGACAGGCAGGCTTGTCTTGTTACAGTATATAAAGCTACCTGAAGAAAATTACTGGTGTTCTTTTGATCCTATTAGTACCACGGTCAGGCAGCTAGACTATTTACATTTAGTGCAGTGCGTCCTGCTCACAGTGTTCAGCTAGATCCGTTCCTGTTATCTTCCTACTGACAGGCAGGCTTGTCTTGTTACAGTAAATACAGCTACCTGAAGAAAATTGCTGGTGTTCTTTTGATCCTATTAGTACCACAGCCAGGCAGCTAGACTATTTACAGTTAGTGCAGTGTGTCCTGCTCACAGTGTTCAGCTAAACCTACAAGTTAGTGGGGTGCGTCCACCTCACAGTGTTCAGCTAAAGCTACCTGTAGAAGGTTGGTGGTGTTCTCATACTACAGGCAGGCAGTTGATTTTGCTAGCTGCAGTATCAGTACATATATATATATATATATATATATATATATATATATATCCCAGCTTAGTGCAGCTACAGGCCATTAGTATGTCTGGAAGGCCAAGAAGGAGAGGCAGACAGTCACAAGCCAATAAGAGAGGGCAAGCAGGCTCTGTGTCTAGTGCTGGTCGTGGAGACAGTGCATCCTCATCAGCACGTGGCCATGGGACACGCTTGGCCTTTTTTCGGCAGCTGGCCGTGTTGAGCCGCAACATGCAGAAGACTTGGTCGAGTGGATGACCAAGCCGTCCTCATCCTCTCTCACCCATGCCCAGGGTGCTTTGTCTGGCAAAGCAGCGGCCTCTTCCCTCGGCTCAATGTCATCAGTGACTCCTTCCCTAGCTCCACCATGTCCTCCTGAGGAGTCCCTCGAACTGTTTGACCACAGTGTTGGGTACATGCTCCAGGAGCATGCCCAGCGTTTGGAAGGCTCTGATGAGGATACTGAGCTCGATGAAGGCAGTAACATGAGCACGGACAGAGGGGGTGCCCAAGAAGGACAGCAATCTGGCAGTCATGCTCCCCCTGCTGCAGCATACTGCCAGGTTTGCTCCAGTGATGAGGAGGGAGGGGATGATGAGGTCACTGACTCAACGTGGGTGCCTGATAGGAGAGAGGAGGAGGAGGAGGCGGCACATCACCAACGAGGCAGGATGCCCTCCAGGGGCCAGCCTAAGGGCAGCACATTGACTGCATCACACCCCAAAGCTCCACATGTGCAGGGAGCTGCAGTCTCTGCGCGTTATTCAAAAAGTTCTTTGGTGTGGGCCTTTTTTGAGACGAGTGCATCAGATCACACCGCTGCTATTTGCAACATATGTCTCAAGCGTATCTCACGTGGCCAAAACATCTCCCGCTTGGGTACCACATGCTTGACCAGACATATGTTGACCTGCCATGCAGTTCGTTGGCAAGCGTATCTAAAAGACCCACACCAAAGAACAAAGAGGACATCTCCTTGCTCCTCATCAGCTGAGATTTCCAACCTCACTAGACCTTCAGTCCTCTCTGAGACCTGCACTGAGAGGAATGAAGGTGTAGAATTAGGTGTGTCACAGCCAAGTACTTGTGGGCAATCTGCTTTTGGTACACCGACGTCAGATTGTGCCAGGCAAATGTCCCTGCCCCAGCTGCTGCACCGCCGAAAGAAGTTTGCTCCCAGCCATCCACATGCCCAGCGGTTGAATGCTAGCTTGGCAAAATTGCTAGCACTTCAACTGCTGCCTTTTCAGTTGGTAGACTCTGCCCCCTTCTGTGAGTTTGTGGAATGTGCGGTTCCTCAGTGGCAGGTACCCAAACGCCACTTTTTCTCACGGAAGGCGATTCCGGCTCTCTACCGGCATGTGGAAGGCAATGTCCATGCCTCGCTGGACAGGGCGGTCAGCGGTAAGGTGCATATTACCGCTGACTCATGGTCCAGCAGGCATGGACAGGGACGTTACCTAAGTTTCACGGCGCATTGGGTGACTCTGCTGGCAGCTGGGAAGGATGCAGGACAAGGTGCAGTAGTGTTGGAGGTTGTTCCGCCACCACGCCTCCAAAATGCTAATGATTGTGACACACCTCTCTCCTCCACCCCCTCCTCTTCTTCTTCCTCCATGGCCTCTTTCTCTGAACCAGCGGTGCTCCGTAGTCATTCAAGGGGCTACGCAAGTACGCAGGCCAAAAGATGCCATGCGGTGCTTGAGCTGGTGTGCTTGGGGGACAGGAGCCACACTGGGGCAGAGGTTCTGTCAGCTCTGCAGGGGCAGGTTCACGCCACGCCAACATAAGGCAGGAATGGTGGTTTGCGACAATGGCACCAACCTCCTCTCTGCCTTCCGACAGGGACAAATGACCCATGTGCCCTGTTTGGCTCACGTCCTTAACTTGGTGGTGCAGCGGTTCTTGGGCAGGTACCCGGGCTTACAGGATGTCCTGAGGCAGGCCAGGAAAGTCTATGTGCATTTCCGCTGGTCATATTATGCCAGTGCTCGGCTGACGGACCTCCAAAAGGAGTTTAACCTGCCCAAGAACCGCCTAATCTGTGACATGCCCACCAGGTGGAACTCAACGTTGGCCATGCTGCAGCGGCTGCACACACAGCAGAGGGCCATCAATGAGTACCTGTGCGACTATGGCACCAGGACAGGGTCAGGGGAGCCTGTTTTTTTTTTCCCACGCCAGTGGGCCATGATCAGGGATGCATGCACTGTCCTGTCACCATTTGAGGAGGCCACGAGGATGGTGAGCAGTGACAGTGCATGCATCAGTACTAAGTATAAAATTGATGCGCTTTAAATAAATAGTGCACAATATGCTGCTGCGACTAAGCTTAAATCCAGGAATAAAAAATGCATACATGTGAATAAAATAAATTAATAATTATGGTGCTAATACATGTGTTAAAATTGCCAAAATAAATCTTCAAATTGGTGATGTGACGGTGAGTATAAATAAAATAATAATGACACTCTAAATACAATGTCCAGGCAGAGATAAATGGTGGGAGAAAGTAAAAAAAATTAAACAGTTCCTTCCCTTAATCCAGATTGATTGACTCACTGGGTTAGATCGTTTGTATCAGGATATTTCGTTTTTCTTGTATCCCACTTCAGCATTTACACTGCTGGTGATTCGGCTCTCAGGATAAAGGTTTTATGCAAAGCAAGCAAAGAAAAAATAGATCATTGTGCAGTGAACTTACTAGATAGTACATAAGCAAAACAGGGACAAAAGATACACTCACAAACTCCCGGTCTATTAGAAGCATAGAAATTCATCAATTTTTTCATCATTTTTTTAGTGCATGCATCAGTGACACTGTCCCCCTTGTCCACCTGTTGGAGCACACGCTGCGTGGAATAATGGACAGGGCACTTGAGGCAGAACAGAGGCAGGAAGAGGAGGACTTCCTTAGCTCTCAAGGCCCCCTTTATCCAGACAGTGTTCCTGCGTGCCCGCCGATCACACAGGAAGAGGACGAGGAGGAGGAGGAGGAGGAGGAGGAGGAGGAGAAGGAGGAAGATTGTGTCAGTATGGAGGTGGAGCCTGGCACTCAGCATCAGCAGCAGTCTTTAAGGGATCAGTCCCAAGAAACACATGGACTTGTACGTGGCTGGGAGGAGGTGGCTGTGGACCATGTCGTCCTTAGTGACCCAGAGGACTCCGGACCGAATGCCTCAGCAAACCTACGCTGCATGGCCTCCCTGATCCTGCAAAGCCTGCGTAAGGATCCTCGTATTCGTGGTATCAAGGAGAAGGACCAATACTGGCTGGCAACCCTCCTTGATCCACGTTACAAGGGTAAGGTTGCGGACCTTATCTTGCCATCGCAGAGGGAGCAGAGGATGAAACATCTTCGGGAGGCCTTGCAGAAAGGTCTGTGCAACGCGTTCCCAGAGACTGGGAGGTTACAAACTCCTGTTTCTGGACAACGTGTTGCTGAGGCTTCGGTCAGTCAAAGAAGGAGCGGTGGAGAAGGTGGCCGTCTGACCGATGCGTTCAGACAATTTTTTGGTCCGCAGCCCCAAGGTATGATCGGTTCCAGCAACCATCGCCAGCGTCTGTTTTACATGGTGCAGGAATACCTAGGGGCAAGATCAGACTTGGACACCTTTCCCACCGAAAATCCTCTGGGTTACTGGGTCTTGAGGATGGATCACTGGCCAGAGCTTGCACAGTATGCAATTGAGCTACTGGCCTGTCCTGCATCCAGCGTTCTTTCGGAACGCACATTCAGTGCTGCTGGAGGCGTGGTAACCGATCACAGGGTGCGTCTGTCCACCGACTCAGTCGATCGACTGACCTTCATAAAAATGAATCAGTCTTGGATCACCACCAGCTACCAAGCACCTGATGCTGATGTAACCGAATAATTTTTTTTGAAATCTCAGATCCCTTCAAAGACTGCCTATGCTGATGCTGAGTGACTATCCCTGAGTAATTATCCTCTTCCTCCTCAATCATCATGCTGATAGCTTGTAAGAACATTTTTGGTTCTGGGCACCACCACCAGTGCCTAAGGCACAATTTTTCAGCGCCTGTTTAACAGGGGCGTGTAATTACAATTTTTGATGTAATACTTTGCAGCAGGGCTCGTTCCTACATTCCAACTAGAGTGTCTGTGAGGGGTTGCAGTGTTGTGGCACCAGCACCAGTGCCTAAGGCCCATTTTTTCTGCCCCTGTTTAACAGGGGCGTGTAATTACAATTTTTGATGCAATACTTTGCAGCAGGGCTCGTTCCTGCATTCCAACTATAGTGTCTGTGAGGGGTTGCAGTGTTGTGGCACCAGCACCAGTGCCTAAGGCCCATTTTTTCTGCCCCTGTTTAACAGGGGCGTGTAATTACAATTTTTGATGCAATACTTTGCAGCAGGGCTCGTTCCTGCGTTCCAACTAGAGTGTCTGTGAGGGGTTGCAGTGTTGTGGCACCAGCACCAGTGCCTAAGGCCCAATTTTTCTGCCCCTGTCTAACAGGGGCGTGTAATTACAATTTTTGATGCAATACTTTGCAGCAGGGCTCGTTCCTGCGTTCCAACTAGAGTGTCTGTGAGGGGTTGCAGTGTTGTGGCACCAGCACCAGTGCCTAAGGCCCAATTTTTCTGCCCCTGTCTAACAGGGGCCTGTAATTACAATTTTTGATGCAATACTTTGCAGCAGGGCTCGTTCCTGCGTTCCAACTAGAGTGTCTGTGAGGGGTTGCAGTGTTGTGGCACCAGCACCAGTGCCTAAGGCCCAATTTTTCAGCCCTTGTTTAACAGGGGCGTGTAATTACAATTTTTGATGCAATACTTTGCAGCAGTGCTCGTTCCTGCGTTCCAACTAGAGTGTCTGTGAGGGGTTGCAGTGTTGTGGCACCAGCACCAGTGCCTAAGGCCTAATTTTTCAGCTCCTGTTCAACAGGGGCATGTAATTACAATTCTTGATCTAATATTTCACAGCAGGGCCCTGTGAGGGATTACAGTGTTGTGGCCACAGCAACACCTAAGGCCCAAATTTCTGCTGAGTATATAGGGCAGGACCCTACTTTCAAACATCTAACTTACGACTCCTACTTGCAAACGGAAGGAGACAACAGGAAGTGAGATGAAATCTACCCCTAGGAAGGGAAATTCTCTCCTGTAAGAGTTAATATGGGAAAAACATTTCTCCTTTCCACTGATGCTTTCCAATCTTTGTTCCACAAAAAAAAAACACATTTTCAAAAAACATTTTTCATTGGGACAAAAAGTGAGGTGAAATCTTCTGAAGAGGAGGAAAGACAGCAAAACAAATGTCACAGGGGTGATAACTTCTTCCTATGTTTTCCAAAAAGCTTAAAAAAGATTTTTTGGCTGGAGCTAAACACGTTAAAAATGTACCCGTTCAAAATTACAAAGAGATTCTACTTAACAACAAACCTACAGTCCCTGTCTTGTTTGCACCGCCTGTATACTGCTGTTCAGAGTATATAGGGCCTGGTGGCCCCACACCTTTCCTTATTTTTTATTTGGGTGCGGGGTTCCCCTTAATATCCATACAAGACCCAAAGGGCCTGGTAATGGACTGGGGGGTACCCATGCCGTTTGTCTCACTGATTTTCATCCATATTGCCATGACCCGACATTACATTAAACCCGCAAGCAGTTTTAAATGAGATTTTTTCCTTTAAAAATGACATTTGGTGCAGGGACTGTTCTAAACACGGGAAACACGCGTCACTTTACAGGCATACTATAGACACCCCCCAGGTACGATATTTAAAGGAATATTTCACTTTTTTTTTTTTACTTTAAGCATCATTAAAATCACTGCTCCCGAAAAAACAGCCGTTTTTAAAAGTTTTTTTTGCATTGATACATGTCCCCTGGGGTAGGACCCGGGTCCCCAAACCCTTTTTAGGACAATACCATGCAAATTAGCCTTTAAAATGAGCACTTTTGATTTCGAACGTTCGAGTCCCATAGACGTCAATGGGGTTCTAACGTTCGTGGGAACTTTTGGTCCGTTCGCAGGTTCTGGTGCGAACCGAACCGGGGGGTGTTCGGCTCATCCCTACTTATGCGCTTGATTTTTTTCAAGACCCTTTTTCTCTTATATTGCATGCTCCCTATGTAGTGAATTTGATGATATAATAAAGCCAGGCTATTCTGGTCCACAACATACGTTTCCTTTCTAGATATTCAAGCCTGGAAACGAGCTTGTTCCAATTACACCAACTTTACCAATTTCATATAGTCATGGACACCTGCACAACCTTACCACCCTTTTCGGTAGACTATGGATTATAATAGCTGCAGGTTAGGCAATACTATTATCAAGAATAAGGAATTGTGTCAGTCACAGGTACTACAGTAATAAATATAAAATGTCATGACTGCAACCACTTGCGTGTCATTTATAATGTGCAACAATGCACACTTCAATGTGTAAAAAGACATGCATATCATAATGCATGCCAAGCACACATTTTAAAGCACTGAAAATAAAGGATGTACTTGACAGCCAGGAAAATGGCAATGGATAGCAGTTAACGCTTAATTCCAATCTTTTTTTAAATAGTGAGGAAAGGATAGAACTTTAAGAAGAGATGCATAGAAAGAAAAAACACATGGAAGGAATGCTAGAGCTCCACATGCATGCTTTAAATAAAAATACAAATTGCAAATAATGTTTTTAAACTTTTTTTCTAGTTTTAGCCATAATGATTTAAAAAAAAAAAAAATACGCAAACTCGCCACACCATCCTTTCAACAGGTCTCACCAAATAGCTACCAGCTGAACTCACTGTTTGACAAATGCAGGTATTTGGCTTGCAAAGAAGGGTGATATTTGACAGCAGAAAAAAATATAAGGGGAAAATAACATTTTGGTCACTTTAGAATTGCTGCCTGCCGTATATATGGCAGAGAACTCCATTCATCTGGTTGCAGGCTTTGCCAAAATGGCAGCTGATGACCCCAGTTACAGATGCCTACCTTCTACTTTGTGAAATCTAATCTACTTTTTCTTATTGACATTGCTGTCCACAAAAGCAGAAACATGTGTGAAACATTTGTTTTCAACGTTGCAGATATTACATACTGTAGTTTTATTAAGTTAATTCCTTTATCAAACAATACATAATCTAAAACACATAACCATGAAAAATTGAGAACAGTAAGAATAGTGGGACGTTGGCATCTTTGCAAAACAAGTCGTGTATTTATTTCTAGACTCTAATAATAATAAATAAAATCTGACTGTAGCTATCGCAGAACCATGCATATACTGTATATATTGATACTCTGTATTGCAGTCCTTCCTGTTTTCATTTCCTCAAACTGTTTCCCTTGGTATAAATCAGTGATCTTTTTTCCTGATAATGGGTCACAGCAGTCATAAAAAAGCCTGGTGTCTGCCTTGCAATACATCAAATGTTTCACAGGCACAGATTGGCGCTGGAAATGTTCCTTCTTCTCTGCACTCTATTAATTGAGGATGGGCAAGCAAATATCAATGAATTTAAAGGTAACTTAAATTATGCTTTTAGTCTGACAGCTGCAGGAGAAGTCTTGTGACTTTGTTTTCTTCTAAGAATAAATGTATTTTTTTCATTTGCATTTACATGCTGAACATGACATAAAATCATGACTGTCAAATGATATCATTTTTTTTAAATGTAAGGTAATGGTATATTTGGTATTTCAGTTTGATGTCATTGTTATAATGCTCTGCTACAATTTATATTACTGCATAAGAGTTCAAGGTCACTTGCTTGACTAGTCACAGGATTTGTAAAGACTATTACTATAACCGTTATAAGGAGAACTATAATCTTTTTTTTAATGCTTACTAGATATGCATGTATAGGATGGCTGTGCATGTTGAAACCAACAGTTTTAGATGTGTGTGTGTGGGGGGGGGGGGGGGGGGGTGTTAGAACCTTTGGCAGGGTTTTATTGCTGTCTGTGTGCTCAATGGGGAGATTCACTCCGTCTGTTTGTCTGTGAAAAAACGCGACATTTTAAGATGACACCAAAACAGGAGAAGAGAGGTTATTTTCCATTGAGAACACTTGATCAGGTAACTATTGTCTAAGATGGGATTTCCCTTATTTTCAAGAGATTTTCTCTTACTTCCTGTTGTGTCTATGGGAATACATTTTCTCTAATGAAATACAGACAGCAAAAATAAAACAAAGACAACCATCAGGGGTTTTAACTATTTCCTACCCTATATATAACTAAAAAAGTTTGGGCTTCAATATGCTTTAACCTTCCTGGTGGTATGATTATTTCAGATTTTTGATGCGCAAAACGATACAATGTTTGGCATGGAAATTTGGCGTTTTATATTGTAGGCCTGTAATTCTTAGAAATAACACACTTAAATCTGTCCAAACAAGAGTCTAGTAGACATCCCGGGTATGATAAAGTTTGAAGCACAAAATCATAAATTATAATATATTAAATAACTATAAATAATTATAACAAATAATAATATAATAATAATAAAAATTACTGTATTCAATAATGTAATCAAATCAAACTCTTATTGATTTTGGTATCTTGCCACTGATTAGAAATAATAGGCTTTCTACAGTAAAGATTGGTAGCCAAAGACCATGTATATGTAGGTTGTCTACGCTACTTCCTGTTGTGTCTATGGGAATACATTTTCTGAAATACAGACAGCAAAGATTTAACGGAAAATGGAGCTCGGCACTGTAAAAATAAAACAGGGAATGGAGCTCGGCACTGTAATGAATCGAACTGAGACACGGCTCGCACACACAGCGGGGAGACATCGCAGGATCCTGGGGACAGTAACTGTACCTGGATTCTGCGTTACGATCCCAAGTGTGGCTCAGGGTACCCGCTTTTAGTTCTGAAAATTCACCCCGAGCCACACTGGGGAATACTGCTAAGGAGGTTAATATATGAAAACTTTGTACTAATCTAGATACATGGGGACAACTCTTATTGATTTTGGTATCTTGACACTGATTAGAAATAATAGGCTTTCTACAGTAAAGATTGGTAGCCAAAGACCATGTGTATGTAGGTTGTCTACGCTATAAGCTAACAACATATTAGAGAGAAGAAAACACTTCGAGCTCAAGTAAATTAAAAAAAAAAAAAAATTGTAAAAGTTTTTTTTTAGTTTGCCAAAGGTTAGTAAAACTGGAGCTGCCTCCTTATTGCTGAGAGCCCTCCAATCCTACATCCCAATATGTGCAAGTCACACACTGAACTGTGTGCCTGAGATTATTTTTAAAAACTAAAAACTCTTTTGTAATTACGGTAGTCATTTAATATAGACCAGTAGTATTATTTCTTTTTTTTCTTTTTTCTTTAACAAGCAAACATTTTTACCCATTTGCATTTGTTTCATTGAATTAATTTCATAGTTTCACATTAAAAAAATATACACAGAACTGTAAAAAATATGTATTTATTACAATAAAAGTTGTACTTTGTATATGAAGTAAATCCTAATTGTTTTGATATGATTATATCTAGTATGTATATAGGCCGGTTAATATATATAAAGTATATACTGTCAGTAAATATTGCTTATAATTTAGCTATTTAGTTTATAAGGTTTCACATTGCACTTAGAATATTCAAACAAATGATCCCTGAAACTGTATTTTAGTCACCCAAAATGTTAAGCAGCAAATATTTTGTTTATGGCCAGGGCCGGCCCGTCCATTAAGGGCGCACGTACGCAGCCCCCTCTATCACGCCACCCCCCTATATGGTTAATGGATAGATTCATGCATAGCTTCAAAATAGGGTGGACTTGGAGCGCAGAGCATTGCGCTTGGAGCCCACCCAGGTTTGTTAGAAAAGCAAATGAATATTCGCTTTTCTAACATTGAATCACCTCTCCACCAATCAGAAAGCGTCAGTCTGTTACCAATTTCCCTATTGACTAAAAGGTTAGGCGATCCTATTGGATGCCTAGGAGGAGTGAAGGAGACACATGGCGGAAGCCGCCCTGATTTTAGAATCGAAGAGCACACAGGAGATGCTGCCAAATGCCTGCCGCAGCTTGATCCCCTGCCCAATGTACCTGCCGATCCCCGATGCTGTGTGCCTGCCGATCCCGGATGTGCCTGCCAGTCTCCGATGTGCTCACCGATCCCCGCCACTGATGGGGTAAGAGTGGTGGTGGATCGGCAGACAGCGCGGGGGGGGGTTAAGGTGCCACGGGAGGTGGTTGTTTGCTGCCCCCCTAAACACCTAAACAAAAAACCACCAGCCGCCACTATTTATGGCAATGCATTCCCTATCAGTACTGTTACTGATAACAGATTAACCACTTCAGCCCCGGAAGGCTTTACCCCCTTCCTGACCAGAGCACTTTTTACAATTTAGCACTGCGTCGCTTTAACTGCTAATTGCGCGGTCATGCAATGCTGTACCCAAACGAAATTTGCGTCCTTTTCTTCCCACAAATAGAGCTTTCATTTGATGTTATTTGATCACCTCTGCGGTTTTTTATTTTTTGCACTATAAACGGAAAAAGACAGAAAATTTTGAAAAAAAATGACATTTTCTACTTTTTGTTATAAAAAAAATTCAATAAACTCAATTTTAGTCATACATTTAGGCCAAAATGTATTCGGCCACATGTCTTTGGTAAGAAAAAGTCAATAAGCGTATATTTATTGGTTTGCGCGAAAGTTATAGCGTCTACAAACTAGGGTACATTTTCTGTAATTTACACAGCTTTTAGTTTATGACTGCCTATGTCATTTCTTGAGGTGCTAAAATGGCAGGGCAGTACAAATCTCCCCCCCCCCAAAGGACCCCATTTTGGAAAGTAGACACCCCAAGGAAATTGCTAAGAGGCATGTTGAGCCCATTGAATATAAATTTTTTTTGTCCCAAGTGATTGAATAATGACAAAAAAAAAAAAAATTACAAAAAGTTGTCACTAAATGATATATTGCTCACACAGGCCATGGGCATATGTGGAATTGCACCCTAAAATACATTCAGCTGCTTCTCCTGAGTACGGGGATACCACATGTGTGGGACTTTTTGGGAGCCTAGCCGCGTACGGGGACAAAGCCCTTTCTGACACTTTTTGTTTACATGAAGAAAATAATTTTTTTTGCAAGAAATTTAATTTGAACCCCCAAACATTATATTTTTTTTTAAAGTAAATGCCCTACAGATTAAAATTGTGGGTGTTTCATTTTTTTTCACACAGTATTTGCACAGCGATTTTTCAAACGCATTTTTTGGGAAAAAACACACTTTTTAAAATTTTAATGCACTAAAACACACTATATTGCCCAAATGTTTGATGAAATAAGAAAGATGATCTTAGGCTGAGTACATGGATACCAAACATGACAAGCTTAAAAAATGGGGAAAAAAGGTGCAGTGGCAACAAAATAAATACTTTTTTAAAAGCCTTTAAAAGCCTTTACAGGTTACCACTTTAGATTACAGAGGAGGTCTACTGCTAAAATTACTACCCTTGATCTGACCTTCGCAGTGATACATCACATGCATGGTGCAATTGCTGTTTACATTTGACGCCAGACCGATGCTTGCGTTCACCTTAGCGCGAGAGCAGGGGGGGACAGGGGTACTTTTTTTTATTTTTTTCTTTATTATTTTTTTGCTTTTTTATCATATTTTTAAACTGTTCCTTTCATTTTTTTTAAATCATTTTTATTGTTATCCCAGGGAATGTAAATATCCCCTATAATAGCAATAGGTAGTGACAGGTACTCTTCTTTGAAAAAATTGGGGTCTATTAGACTCTAGATCTCTCCTCTGCCCTCAAAGCATCTGACCACACCAAGATCGGTGTGATAAAATGCTTTCCCAATTTCCCAATGGCGCTGTTTACATCCGGCGAAATCTAAGTTATGAAATGCTCGTAGCTTCCGGTTTCTTAGGCCATAGAGATGTTTGGAGCCACTCTGGTCTCTGATCAGCTCTATGGTCAGCTGGCTGAATCACCAGCTGCATTCTCAGGTTCCCTGTTGGGACAGGAGAGCCAGAGAAAAACACGGAAGACAGTGGGGGGGGCATTCCCTCCCACTACTTGTAAAAGCAGTCTAGAGGCTAATTAGCCAGTAGGATTGCTTTCACATGAAAGCCGACCGCTGGCTGAAAAGAATGATACCAAGATGATACCTAAACCTGCAGGCATCATTCTGGTATAACCACTCAAAGTCGTGAATTGCGTACCTGAATTCATTACAAAAAAATGGTTAACAATAAAACACAGTAAACGGTAAAGTATAAAAAATTGCATACCTGAAAAGCAAACATGGTAAAACATAATAACAATAAAACATTGCAGAATAGAATACAGTAAAAAAGAGCAGAACAATAGAGAGAGGATAGAGAGAGAGAAAACAATGAAACGACAACTATTTTTTTTTATGTTATATATTTTTTTGTGTTTTTTTTGTGTTTTGACACTTTTTTTTGTAACTGTAACTTTTATAACTGTAACCGGTTCCAGGTTCGGGTCTCTCAAAATGCGATGGCATCTTGGGAGACCCTGTGAAAGTGTGCCTAGTCTGTGCAATGCTGTACCCTACGCTAATACTCAACTAGTGTATGGTAGCGTTCAAAACATTCACCAATACAAAGACCAGGATTGTCAGGACAGGAGGGAAAATAATAGCGGGTGTCACGCCTATATCCACGTTTGTTGCAGACACGACATCTTTTTGGGGGGGTTCGTTGGGTAGGGGTACTCGGGAGGACATAAAGAAAATGCCTCTCATGCAGCCGACTGCATTTGTTTGGGGATGTGAATGGGGGAAGTACGGGTGCTGCAGAAGTGGTGGGTTCCCAATTATTAGGATTGGCGAATGCAGCAGGAAGGGCATTGTGGGCACGACGGGCCTGTGTTTGTCTTCTTCTTGGTGGCAGCAGGACACTACTTGTGCTTGCCACCTCACCAGCTTGAACTGCATTTATGGGACTCGCCACGTCACCAAGTGTTACTGCAGTGCTGGTTTGACTACGACCGGGGTGTACTAGGCCGCTGGTGCTTGCCAGTTCACTAAAACGCTACCAAAAAAAAAACTGTTAGCGATCGCAGGGATCAGGCCTGACTCTGCAAACGCTGCAGTTATGCGTTTAGTGTTTTGTAAGTGTGAGTGATCGATCGGGGCAAAATGCAGGTGCTAGCAGGTATCTGGGCTGATCCCGCTAACACTGCATTTTTGGGAACCCTAAACTGCTGGGGACGATCTGATCAGATCAGATATTGATCCGTTCAGATACTATACCACTAAGCGAGGTGTACGGTGCGTACGTGGGTGTTAGCGGTACTGGCGCTAACCTGACGCTGCTTGGGGCTGGTGCTTGTTCACCAAAACGCTACCAAAAAAACTGTTAGCGATCGCAGGGATCAGGCCTGACTCTGCGAACGCTGCAGTTATGCCTTTAGTGTTTTGTAAGTGACAGTGATCAATCGATACTGCACTTGGGTGGGTTGGGCTGGGCCGGGCGGAGGGGAAAAACGCAGGTGCTAGCAGGTATCTGGGCTGATCCCGCTAACACTGCGTTTTTGGGAACCCTAAACTGCTGGGGACGCTAGTATAGATCTGATTGGATCAGATATTGGTCCGTTCAGATACTATACCACTAAGGGAGGCGTATGCTGTGTGTGTGGGTGTTAGCGGTACTGGCGCTAATCTGACATTGCCTGGGGCGACGCATATCACTGCCGGGTGATCAGGGGGCTAAACCTTTATTAGGTAATAAATGGCGGGTGCCCTGACACTATAAAAAATAAACGAACTAACCAGCGTCACCCGTAACATTGTTTTAGTGTTCAGTGTTCCGCCTATCACGGACATGGAGGAGACGGGGCTTTGTTACAGTGGAAGGCTGCCAAACAGTTAAGACTGCATGACACAGCGGGAGACCCTCACTCGAGTATAAGCTGAGGGGGGCTTTTTCAGCATAAAAAATGGGCTGAAAAAGTCAGGCTTCTACTCGAGTATATACGGTATATGAGTCTAGCTGTGTATTTAAATGTAGATATTGGCCAGCACACCAATGATCATCAATTGTGTCCAAACGTTTTTTTATTCAAAAAAGATCGCATCACAGGACAGTGTAGTGCAACATTTCGGAGCCACGCAGGACCCCTTCGTCAGACATATGATGATCACATGCCTGACGAAAGCGGTCCTGCGTGGTTTCGAAACATTGCACTACACTGTCTTCTGATGTGATCTTTCTTGAATAAAATAATGTTTGGATGAAATTGATGATCCTTGGTGTGCTGGCGAATATCTACATATTGCATAAGTTCCAGTATCCAGCTGGCGTTCGCTTCAGCACCCAGTAGCCTAAAAAAATTATTCCAGGAACGTGTACGATGGGAATATGGACTGTAGCTGTGTCTAGAGTCTCTAATCAGATCACAGATGCACAAAATAAATTTTTCTTTAATTGCAGCTAAACTGACTGCACCTAAACTCAGGTAAATGTACAGTGTAAATGGCACTATTGAAAAATAATTACATTAATTTCATGTGTTTAGAAATGTCTTCTAAATGCATATAAAATACTTTTTTATTATTTCGGCAAAAACATGATCTTCAAATGACTCATCATGCTTCTAATTAAATACTTCAGAGGGTCTTCTTTGCAAAATGTGTCCATTTTTTGGGTGTTTCTCCTGTTCGGTCACTTCAGGGCCTTAAAAAATGTGATATATAGTCAGGAAATTAGATGAATTATGTATGTCTCTTGAAAGCCTGAAGATGCTGTTTGGATTTCTGGCCCCTCCATGCATCTAGGCAGAAAAAAAGTCTCATACATGTGGTATCCCCATACTTAGGGGTAAGTAGAAGAATGTGTTTTGGTGTGTAATTCTAAGTATGCCTATGCCATGAGTAAGACATTACCTGTTAAATTGACAACTTTGTGAAATCAAATCAAACGTTATTTACTTTCTTCATTTTCCAAAAAATTGTAGCAAAAAAATTACAACTTCAAAAAACTCAAAATACTTTTTACTAAATGCACATGGCTAAGGACTAACGTCCGAAACACGTAGGCTGTTTTACAGCTCTGTACATGTATTTAATAAAGGAATACTATTTTAGATGTCATCCTGAGTGCCGACCATCCCTTTCCTCATTCTGGCATGTTGGAGTTGTCAGCAGCCTCAGGGTCTGAGCACTGGGCGGAGCTTTTATGTGGAAAGGTTGCAGCACCTATACACTTGTTTTCCTTGGCTGATCTAATGTATGCCTGTTCAAAAGTGTTAAAAAGTTAACAATTTTAATGGGGTATACTTACTTTTTCAGAGTGTACAGTGTATGTATATACTGTATGTATTGAATTGCAATTAACATAATCTGTAATGTATCAACTGTATGATCACTTGAAGCTATTCACCATTATTCTTCAAGCAGTACTATAGTAACTGCATAATTTTCATAGGTCCTCCAGGAAATATGACTTTAAGATGGGAAAACGAGACAATGGTCATTCAAAGTTTGTGGGAACCTTTTGGACAACCATTAGATGATTATTGCTTTTATTTGGTTCTGAAGTTTAGAACAAGGAATACCGCAGAGTGGCAGGTAAGCATCATTTTTTATGGTTGGCTGTAATGATCAGCAGTTTGGTTCGCTGGACGTTTGCTGAATCCAGTGTGAAATCCATGAACCCTGACCATAGCACCCATATCCCACTGAAGTTTTAGGAGTTAAATCTTGTAATTTTTCTGGCTTTCTTTTAAGGCCAGTTTGCAAACTCTTGGGTAAAAAGGCATCGGTAGCCGGGCACTGCACATTCGGGATATGCACCAATGCAAAAAGAAAAAATATCAGTGGGCAGCTGATCTTTTAATACAACTTAAGGGGCAACATTAAATATACGCAATTACTTTAAATATCACTTTCGGGGGATTCCTTAAACCTTCACATGAAGATGTAGACTGTACTCTTTTAAAACGGACATTTAAACAAAATATATTGATTGCCGCTAAATGACAGGTTATTCCCCAGCCTTACTGGGGAAATGGAATTCCTCTTTAGCCCCCTTGTTATTTATTTATAAAAAAATAATGGGAATAGGAAATAAACACACACAATTCCTTTATTAAAACAAACAAAATAAAACAAAAAACACAAAAAAAAACTGTCTATAATGATAGATCCAACATCACTCTTGTTGTCCACTGATGTAGATCAATCAGCAGTCACGATTAGTGATGTTCTATGGTGTGATCGCACTATATGCTGCTGCTTATATGCTTTTGTGTTAGCGCGATTCTTTCCCTATACATACGATTAGTGATGCCCTGACAACCCACAGATGACTTGCACCACAAAAATCTTGTCCTGCCAATACTCCTGTTGTAAATGACAGCTCCCTGGTTGATTACTGAATGTCAGCAAACCAGTCAGGGATGCTGGCTGGTGTAACTGACCATATATTAGTAACGTCATTCTCAGGATTACTGTTGGTTTGTTTACAATGTAAAATAGGCTGGCGTGCAGGAACATTTAATTTAATAACTGTAGTGAACCACCTCTAAATGAATGATTTCCGATTGCAGAATCCAGAGATTCAGGCAGGTGGATGAACTGCCAAAATTGCCCTTCTAGTTTGCCCATTCAGCAAACTGTGCACAACCTGGGTTCAGGTCGACTCAAACCCAAACTTATTCCTAGTGGACAGATGCCATTGGCGTAATAGATAATATAAACGCTTTAGAAAAATTTGCTTAAAGAGAATCTTTACCCATGTTAGGCTGACAAGGTAAAAGACTAATATTTCTTGACGTCATGGCTAAGCTCTATCTCCCCCTGTCTAAGAAAGGTGCTCTTGATGGTTTAGTGAGAGCATTTAGCCTAGTGAGGTAAGGTAAAGCTACTGTTTGTTCACTTTGAATACCCAATCATGGGCAAGGAAAATTGCAAAGACAGGATCTTTGTTTGCACATAATTGAAGTATACCTACCCTGTGACACTACTCACCAAGCTAGTAAGTAAGGTCATCATTTACTTTACAGCCTCTACTTCTTTAGTTATTCAAACTCTCATAAGTCATTAGTTAGTGCTACTCTTGTAAATCAACTCAGGTTTAATTTTTAGGATCCCAGCTCATAGCCTGTTGGCTGAGTAAGCTCTAGCTTCTATTATGTCCTGGATACTTGAATAGAAAGAGCTCCCTGTCCCGACGATTTTCCGTCCCCCTTGGAGCTGTGGGTGTTTTTGCCTGTCTTTTACCCATCTTCCAATGTTCCAGCTGCCTGGTTGCAATCTCCATAACATAAAATAAAGACAAAAACGATCTGGAAGACTAAAAGACCCTAATAGTGCCACAGCAGGGCAGACTTAGTAACTTAAATGTAGACATCCCACCAACAGTGTCCCTGATAGAAATAAGAAAATGGCAGGTAGTCTAACTTATCGGCTGACTCTTTTGAGTTGATGAGTTTTAAATATGTCAAAGGAATATTCAAAGGAAGATCATACAATTGCTGTTATCGTGCCCTAAAGTTCTGGGTATTGTTACTGTTTGTGGAGGAGTGAGCCAGCACTACTGCAAAAAGACAGGCAAAAACACCCACAGCTCCAAGGGGGCCCCTTTCACACTACCGCGACTTCAAAGTAGCGCGATTTTACCGCAAATTCAGGGAATGCCTGTGTAACTCGCATCAAAGTCGGACCAAAGTAGCACAGGGACTACTTTGAAGTTGGCACTACTTGAAGTCGTACTAATATGAATGGTTGTCATTGGAAATCATGGGGAATGACTTGTCATGCGACTTTGCATTCCCAAATCGTAGGACAAGTCGTACAAGTGTGAAAGGGGCCTTAGTGGGTGGGGGGCCCTTTGTAGAGGCACAGTCACTTTTCCCTGCATGGGCAAGGTGGCGGCGTCTCTTTACATCATTTGTATAATATTTACAGCTGGTTACTGTATTGTGTCTTCAAAACTAAAATATCAAGTTTGGATCAAAGTACTCTTAAAATGTCAGTGATATATTGCTTTATATGCATTATTATTTACATATCGCTTATGTTTTTTTTTTGTCAAAGTATCTTGACCGTTATTAGGGAGCACTCTGTTGTACTTTTTATTGAACACTCCTCTCATACTCTCCCACCTTTCACACTCCTCTCCTGCACACACTGCCCACCATCACACCATCCGCAGTTCTCGCCTGTACCTAACGTTTGCTGTCATTCCTTCTTACACCACTTCTGTACATACTGCCAGCCACCTTACCCTTCCCACTGCTTCCCTATGCATCCTACTCAATAGATGCACACAGCGTGCCTCGGGGATTGAGCCTGCATGAGTTCCCCTTAGCAAATGGCTAGCTAGGGAATACTTGAAGGCAGGAGGGGCCAGGAGCACCGGCAGGGGACCCTAGAAGAGGAGGATTGGGGCTGCTCTGTGCAAAACTATTGCGCAAAGCAGGTAAGTATAATTTTTTTTTTAAAGATCCTTTACAATCGCATTTCAAGTTCAACTGGCTTCTGTTAGGTGTGAGGCAGTGGATTGCTTTGCATTGTGCTGTACTGAAAAAAAAAGTACTGTATGCGGTACTTTTTTTTCACAGCACACATCCGCATCATAGTGGTGTGAACAGGGCACACAGAGGACAAGGCATTTTGTCTTGTCATGTGGTTGGACTGCACTGGAATAGCATTGAATGAACCCTAATACTGGGTTAGTAGCCATCCCATAATAGCTCCTTCACTTTTATGCGTACATTGATTCTGTGACCATTGAAATATTTTCCTAATATTTGACTTAAAAAACATCTCTTACTGTAGCTTCTGTGTAGTGCATGCTTTCTGCCTTATACATTCTGAGGCTCTTTGTTGTTTGCTGGGTATGCTGTGTTCACTGTGAATGCCGGGCCATGGTTCTGCAATCTCTATTGTGTAGTTGTGTTCTGTGTATACTGTGTAGGCTCTGTACTTCATACGCTGTTCAATCTATGTAATCTGTCCATATGCTGTGTATACTTTGTGCACCTTGTGCTATGTATGTAGGCAGGTGCAGTTTATTTTCTCCACTGCAGGTGGTGCTCAACCACACCAGCTCTCCAGCTGGAGAGGAAGTCAGGAGGAACCTGGTTCCACTATGGCTCCCTGGGTCACTGGGGAAGTGACACGGTTGGATGCTGATGCCCCATTTGACTCTGGCAGCCATCTTGGGTCAGGCAGAGCCTATTTGAAGCCCTGGTTCCCGGGTTTGGTGCACTTGATGGGAATGGGCAGTGCAGGAAAAGGTACCCTGTCTGTTAGGGATGGTACTAGCGGTAGGGAAAGGTTCCTGACGAGGAGGGAAAGCATAGGTTTGCATCTTTTCTGGACATATTCCTGACTGGGTACAAATTAGCAAGGCCAGATTCTGCTCCTTTCTACAGATGCTGTCATTCCAGCTGGAACCCACTCTGTTTATGTTACTGTAACCATGCGTGTACCCGGTTGGGAATCTTCCCACCAGGATTGTTGTAAACTGTTGCTGTGTTGCTTCAATACAAGTTTATTATTGCACTTGACTGTGTAAATTATTGCCGCCGAACCACGCTGCAGCCCACCTACATGTATGTTCTGTGCTGTGCATATTCTGTACTGGGTACACTCTCTGCGTTGTATAACGCATGCTGTGTACATTCTGTACTGTGTTAGCTGTTTGCTGTGAGAGTGCACACTCTCTGAGCTCTATGTTATGTGTGATCTGTATGCTGTGTTGGGCTGTGTATACTGCATGCTCTGTGTATTTTGTATTCTATTTCGAGATGTGTGTGATGTGTATTGTATGCTGTGTTTGTAAACCTTGCTATTTGTGATTTGTGCTATTCGTGCTATATATACTATATAAGCTCTGGAGCAACTTTGGGTTATTTCCTGCACTGGTCACTTTGTTGAACACTTTTTTGATCAATATAATTTTCAGCACTTTCAGCACTTTTGCACATAGCGATTCATATGACGGCCTCCCAGAATGACCGCTCTCGCGTGCCCCCGGGGGACCGCAGCAATCGCGGCCACGCTGCTTTGCTAGGACACGGCGCGACCCCGATCTGTGTAAAGAGCCGCGGCCGTGGCTCTTTAACCATGTGATCGGCTGTGTCCAATCACAGCCAGTCACATGTAAACACAGAGATGGCGGCAATCGGCGCTTCTCACCTGACACTGACAGAGTGTGAGGATAGGAGAGCCGATCAGCGGCATCTTCTCACAGGGGACAGCTAGGTATGTAATCAGGGCACTGATCATCACTGCTCTGATTACAATTATGTGCCCACCAGTGCCAGCAAAGCCAGCAATGCCACTGTCAGCAATCAGTGCCAACCAGCGCCCACAATTGGCACCAATCTGTGCCCACAAGTGCCAGCAATCAGTGCCTACAAGTACCAGCAATTAGCAGTGATGCCAGTCAGTGCTGGCTATCAGTGCTGCCCATCACTGCTGCCCATCAATGCTCATCACTGCTGCCATCAATGCCAACCATCAATGCCCATCAGGGCCGCCTATCTGTGCCCACCAGTGTCACCTATTTCTGCCCAGTGCCCACCAGTGCCACCCATCATGGCTCTGAGGAAGAAGGTCAATCCTTTGAAACGCGTAAGCCAGCGGCGGTCCGTGTGCCTCCCTCCTGGGACCTGGACAGCTGCTTACCACTGGAACTATTGCCTTTGTGCGTTCGATATGCATTTTTACCTGCGACTTTTGTGAGTAGCTTTTTACCTTGTTTTCAATTCATTAAACTTGCTAAGGATAATGCGCTAGGCTGGTGCGCTCTCTTGTTTCTTTCTTTGTTTTTCACTATTAGGATAATCCCATCCTTCGAGAGCAGCAAAGCCGAAGTCCATAGTCCTTCTTGAACTTTTTTAGCTAACACACCAGTGCGCAAGAGTACTTTTTTCGTTTTTCCACCCATCAGTGCCGCCTGTCAGTGCTCATCAGTGCCACATATCAGTGCCACCTATCAGTGCCCATAAGTGCAGCATATTCGTGCCTCCTCATCAGTGCCACCTAATCAGTGCCCATAAGTGCCGCCTCATCAGTGCCCATAAGTGCCACCTCATCAGTGCCCATCAGTGCAGCCTATCAGTGCCCATCAGTACTGCCTCATCAGTGCCCATGAGTATAGGAAAAAAATTACTTATTTACAAAATTTACTGACAGAAACTAAGAAAAACTTTTTTTTTTCAAAATTTTTGGTCTTGAAAAA
This sequence comes from Lithobates clamitans, assembly GCA_037952925.1. Taxonomy (NCBI): domain Eukaryota; kingdom Metazoa; phylum Chordata; class Amphibia; order Anura; family Ranidae; genus Lithobates; species Lithobates clamitans. Next base: position 1,339,491 of record JBBGZY010001250.1, on the reverse strand, counting down.
AACCCAGGAGTGATTTAATACCACCAAAAGAAAGCTCTATTTGTGTGAAGAAAATTATAAAAATTTCACATTGTTATAGTGTAGCATGACCGCGCATTCAAAGTGTGACAGTGCTGAAAGCTAAAAATGGATTGGGCAGGAAGGGGGTGTAAGTGCCCTGTATTGAGGTGGTTAATATGATTTTTTAAATAAATTTTGCACATGAAATGTTATTTTTTTATTATTTTTCGTTGCAACCATGACCATATTTTGATCTAAATGCGATCATTTAAAGGGGACAGTTCACCTTAATAGTTAAAAAGAAAAGTGGCCTTAAAAATAGAAAACTACTGTAGACACCACATTTAGGGACTGGTAAACTGCAAAATGTTACATTTTTGTTTTTGTGTTCCAATATATTGTAATTTCCAACATAGAATGACACCAGATTACACAGAGAAATTAACTCAAAGCTTTGGAAGTTTAGCAGGTTGGTGGGGATATTGGGGAAGGTAATAATTAGCAAGCGCGGTGGGTGATGGGCTCTCAGTAGAACCTAAAATGCCATTGCCATGAATTGACAAGGTGATAGGTGCACTTTAATATTTGGATTTTGAAAAGTTTTATCTACATAACTGAGAAAAGTTTGGAAAACATTGCACATCCTGATAGAAGTATATACTGTGCGCAAGTTACACTTATTTTGCAATGTAAATTCACTTTATTTGAATATTCTTTTTATTATACTTAACAGAAAAAATCATCTGAAAGTTGCACCACAAGTGCCTTTTCAATTGAGTGTCCTATTAGCAATGTAGATCTGGATGCAGAGAAATGCTATGAAATGCAAGCACAATTTCAAGTACCGGAGTTCTGTTTGGGGGACACCTATGAAAGCCAGTGGAGCATTACTATGTTCATGAAGAACAACAGTCTGTATGGTAGGAATTGTTATAAATTATAAAAAATATATAAACAAAACACCAAGCGCAATAATGTTCTCAGCGTAACATGTAAGCTCAGATAAGTGTAAATCAAAATATGTGAATGCACGTGCGATTAATTAAGTGATTGATAATAGTTGTTTGATTGAAAAATATTAAATCAAGCTGCTATCAATTACATAGTGATCAGAATCCCCTAAAAATTAAATACATATAAATTAGATTGATGCGCTCTGATACATAATTCAATCAATGTGAAAAAATGAAATTCGTGCTAAAAGACAAATGTGATCAAATAAAATACTATCAGGTCGCTAAAATGTAAAATCGCAAATAATATATATGTGAAAAAGTTGTGCAACTCTAGTCACACCATGTGCAAGTCCACTAAAAATTGTGTTGAAGCATGTGCGATTTCTCCAGAGTAAAAAATGCAAAAAATATTGAAATTGTGTACAAATATACCATAAATGCACTTACAAATTTACAACTAAAGAGTGATTAATCCAATTGGTGCCAATAGAATGAAAATTACTAAATAAATAAATTACAATTAATACAATTAATAAATATAAATAAATAAATAAATAGTGCCGGTAAGGTGCGATTAAGTATGGATGATTTAGTTCATGAGATGGGATTAATAATAGGCAACCGTTCAATCCTCAGTAACCTGGGATACCTGGATTCCTTCAGAACTTGTTTGTTCACACTATAAGTTATTTCTTCCACAGCCACAATGATTAGTAATTTTCTCAGTATCAGATGGTTTATGTAAAACGAATAAAGAGAAAAACCATTGCGCAATATTGCTACAAATAAAGTACACAAGCAAAACAGCACAGTGATACACTCACGTGTGCCTGGCTTGTTTAAGGCATGCAGATAAGCAGATAGGCAGATCTCAGCTGGCTCTTACGGACGAGGCTTGCTATACAAGCTGCTGCTGTTTGATACAATGTATTCAGCAGACTACGTCCTAGGCTCCTCCCACACATTGCGTCACTGACACATGACTTTCTCAAGGCCTTGCGATTTTACATTTTAGCGACCTGATAGTATTTTATTTGATCACATTTGTCTTTTAGCACGAATTTCATTTTTTCACATTGATTGAATTATGTATCAGAGCGCATCAATCTAATTTATATGTATTTAATTGTTATAATTTAGTTGACACTTTTTGGAAAGGTTAAATTAATGATCAATAGTATTCAATTATAATTATTTTTGTTTGATTTTTTTATAATCGTGTTTTTTATTGACGCTGTTTTTTTACTAGATGCATGTCCTGAAGTTGCCAGAGAAAAGCAACAGATAACAATGGAGATGCAAAGACTTGTCATCATTTTGTTTTCAGCTCTTATGTCTGTACTGTTTCTTTTAATAATATTCATTGGATGTTTTATGAAAAGGTAAATTACTTTCATTTGATGGGCTGAATGTTCAGTAATTTTATTTCATAAGGACCTTATGGCTTTTGTATGCCTTTGCTCTTATTTAGACATGTAAAGAAAAATTGACAGTTGTTTCAAACAGGTATAAAAACCCCAAACCAAAAATATAATATGGTGGCTTACCGATCATTGGGAGTGGAGGCTGCATTTGTTTTCTTTTTTTAGGCTTTTTCCCCCTGTTTTCATTTGGTGATCTGGCCAGTAACACACCTCTTGTATTAGAGTGCCCACACTCTGGTTGCACAGGGGACACCTTTGGACAGCAGCAGTGTCAGTCTGGGGAGAGTTTTAGATGGACTTGCAGATTTAAATACACTAACAAACTGAAGCCAAATTCCAGCTCATGCTTTATAAACAGTAACAGAAAAACATTTTTTTTCCTTTTGGGATAAAGGTTTTACATAAATAAAAGATGATCGTTAATATAATCACCCAACCCAGCGCTACAAACACACAATTCCCCATGGGTTGGAATCTCATCTTCGTTGCCCCATTTCCTGTATAAACTATCCCCAACAACAAAACCCAGGTCCATCTCCCACATCCCATGCACTTCTGCTACTGTTGCATGACTCCATGACACAATCCTTGCGAATATCCTGAAACCCTTACATTTTTGTGTCTCCTTTTTAAAATCCATTGTTCCCTATTCCACTGACAAACTCCTCCTGTTTCCGTCTCAGTATCCTTCCACCTCCACCTTTACAGTCTGCAATGCTGGTGACAGGATCTCGACTACCCTCACTGTCCCAAAATAAGCTGCTTCTATTTTAGCTGGCCCTTTTCCTGGACACTGATTTTATTTTGATTTAATTTTCCTCTGTAGAAGCCTCTGTGTGAAGAGCTTGGCTCCCATGCTGCTGCTCTGTAATTACTCAGTTTTGTAAATGGGTGCCAAATGCATTTTGGGGAACTTATCTTCACCCTTGTATGACTATGACCATATTTTTTAAGTGATTTTGTTGCCAATTGTGAAAAATCAGTAGCTACTAGTTGTGAACACAAAGATTAACTATTTCTCCCACTGTCATACCCTGCACATAATCCCCCCTGTCATATTCTCTGCACCCCTTGTTTGCACATATTGCCTGCTGCCCCACATTACACACCCTCCTCCCGTATATATTGCCCCATGGCATATGCTCTGCATTCCGCTCCTGCATATCTCCTGCAGTTATTGCTTCTCATCTTACAATCTGCTTACTGCCAAATGTTATACCCTTTGTATTTCTCTCCTGCACATACTATTTGCTGTCATACCCTCTGCAATCCTCGTACACATAATGCTCCTATCATACTCTCCACACCCTTCTCCTGCACACTCTATCTGATAATACATTAAAAGTGCAGTGCTAAAAATATAATCAGTCTCTCACATGTAATTTAAACAGTAAAAGTCTTTCATAAAATAATAGTCCTTTCCAGAAAGATGTAAATTTGCTCAGTAGAGACAGGTGTATAAATATAAAATTGGGTGCTCCAAAGGAAAGCATAACACCTGATTACACTGCCTCTTACCATCAAACATGGCCCCTAATATGAGAAGGTCACATACACAGTATAGCTCCACTCCTGGAAAAGGTCTCCAGTTAAGATAGTTCACCACTCCTCGCTTAGGGCACACTCCTATCCTCCTGATCAGGGACTCCCCAATGATGTCATAAAGAGTAAGGGAATACCTCTAAGTGTAGTAATTCCAACTTAATTTATTATTAAAAAGTAATGCACTCACTTAGGTAGCAATTAAAACAGCATATGTGTGTATCACATTGGTGTTGTCCACCAACAAGATGGCCGCCACATCCTGATACACAATGACGTCACACATCTCCAACTCCTCCCTACGCGTTTTGTCAGTATATAATGTTGTCAGTTATCTTGTTGGCTTGACAACTCTGATGTAATAGGCAGACATGTGGTTTTAATTGCTACATAAGTGAATACATTACTTTTTAATAATAAATTAAGTTGGAACTACTACACTATGAGAGGTTTTACCTTACTCTTTCTTATATCATTGGGGAGTCCCTGGAGGAGTTGATCAGGAGGATTGGAGTGTGCCCTAAGCGAGGAGTGGTGAATTATCCTCACTGGAGACCTTTCTTTAGGAGTGCAGCCATACTGTGTATGTAACCTTCTCATATGAGGGTCCACGTTTGATGGTAAGAGGCAGTGTGATCGTGAGATGGTGGTGGTGTTATCCTTTCCTTTGGAGCACTCAATTTTATGTTTATACACCTGTCTCTACTGAGCAAATTTACATCTTTCTGGAAAGGACTCTTATTTTATGAAAGACTTTCAATGCTTAAATTAGAAGTGAGAATCTGATTATAGTTGTAGCACTACAATTTTAATGTATTTGTAAATGTATATTGTTATCCAGAAATATAGTGCTAGAGGCTACTATTCAGCTATTTATTCAGTTTTTAAGTATATTTTCCTGGTGCAGCTGATTGTATTTATTGTTTACATACTACCTGATGTCATACCTTCTGCATTATGTTCCTGCATATACTACGGATTGTCACACTCCCTGCACTCTTCTTCTGCACATACTGCCTGCTGTCATACCCTTGACACTCCTCTTCTACTTACGTATCCTGCACATTGTCATACTCTTCACGCTCCTTTCCTGCATATACTACCCGCTATCATACCCTTTACACTTCTCTGCTGCATATACTACCCGCTGTCATACCCTTCATGCTCCTTTCCTGCATATACTGCCCGCTGTCATACCCTTTACACTTCTCTGCTGCATATACTACCCGCTGTCATACGCTTCATGTTCCTTTGCTGCATATACTGCCCTCTGCCATAGCCTTCACACTCCTTTCCTGCATATACTGCCTGCTGCCATACCCTTCACACACCTCTCATGTATATACTGTCCGCTGTCATACCTTTCACACTCCTCTTCTACATATACTGTCCACTGTCATATCCTCCATGCTCCTTTCCTGCGTATACTGCCTGCTGTCTTATCCTTTACACTCCTTTCCTGCATATACTGTCCACTGTCATACACTTCATGCTCTTTTCCTGCAAATGCTGCCTGCTGCATACCTTTTACATTGCTTTCCTGCATATACCGCGCCCGCTGTCATACCCTTCATGCTCCTTTCCTGCACATACTGCTCACTGTCATACCCAGGGCCGCTGATAAGGCAGTACAACCAGCCCTGTTGTACCAGGCCTGGCTAGCAGGGGGGACCTGAGTAGCTTCACACAGTTCGGTGGAGAAAAAAAAAAAAAAAACACTCTCAAATTTACACCCCGCTCAGCCGCTCCTGCTAGCATAGAGGGGGCCCGGACTGGCTATAGGGCACAAGATTAATTGGCTGTGATATGCAGGGCTGGCCGCGGGTGGATGTTCTGCATATGTTGGGTGGTGGTGGGAGGAGCAGAAGGAGTCTCTCCATTCCCCTGCCCACGAAGCCGTTCCAAGGCAACCTAGGCCGCAGATGGACTGAAAATCCCGGTTCGTGCATGCGTGCCGCAGCCGCCAGGCACTCCAGGATGACAGGAGAGGAGAAGAAACGGAGAATCCGAGGCCTTCTGCACTACCACCTTCAGACCTGCCTCCTGCCCATTAAAGCCGGCGAGGTGCTGCGGGCACTTATATGAAAGCAGTGTGGCTGGTGTATGCCCACCTCCTGTCCCGCAAGTGAAGGGGTCTAATCAGATGCTCCAGGCCGGAGAGCGCTTGATTTTCCTATGGTAACTGTGCTCTTTTTTTTTCCCCTCACTGACTGCAGTCTGATTAATCAATGTGCACCTGCTGTCTCTGGGCACAATGGTCTCCACTTCAGCTTGAGCCAGGCACACCGCTGCGCATATTGCTGGCTGCTCTGCTCAAATCCCAGCTGCCTGCTGCTGTGGCTGCCCGTTGCCTTCCTTGGTGGAGTGATCTTTCTCCGCTGAGCTCCACACTCAGTAGCCGAGGCCGAGAGGCTTATGTGAGGCTGGCGGGCAGTGGGCGGCAGCTGACAGGTCTGTGTCCACTCAGCTTATGCAAAAATAAATGGACAAGTCTGTTTACATTCATCACTCTATAGTGAAGTGAATGGAGGGTCAGATCAGGTCTGCCTATAGATATTAAAGAGGTCTGTTTTCAACTGAAAACAATATTAATTTTGAATAATCAAATTTATAACAGGCTGGAGAAAGATAGGCGGAGTCTGGGGCAGGGGCAGGGCCAGGGGTGGGGTTGAGGGTGGGGCTGAAGGGGGCCCCATCAGGTAGGCTGTAGGGGGCCCCATGATTTCTATCATGTACTAAGCTCTGGCATGTGTAATGAAAGATAAAGACTTTTAGCACAAAAGCAGACAGGATGCTTCAAAACCAACACTTGCAAGATCAGCAACGTGTCTGGAACAGATAAAACTAAAATGTCTTTCATAATGTGTCATATATTTATTTTTCTGTCTGTCCTTTTAACAGGGTGAAGAAATATGTGTTGCCTACAATACCTGATCCAAAAAATGCATTTTATGACCTATACGACAGTCACAATGGATACTTACAGGTAACATTTACAACTACATGATACAAGTTTGCTACATCAGGGAGAAGAATAATCTTGAAGGAGTAAGGTTATTTTTGCACTATAGAGGTATAAAAAAAGATCTCAAGGGGATCTCAAAGCACAGTACTAAATGCAAAAAAATAAATAAAAAAAAAGTAAAAGTAGTGTGTATGTATATATATATATACAAATATAATAAATATATATATATATATACAGTATCTCACAAAAGTGAGTACACCCCTCACATTTTTGTAAGTATGTTATTCTATCTTTTCATGTGACAACACTGAAGAAATGACACTTTGCTACAATGTAAAGTAGTGAGGGTACAGCTTGTACAACAGTGTAAATTTGCCGTCTCCTCTAAATAACTCTAAACACAGCCCTTAATGTCTAAACTGCTGGCAACAAAAGGGAAAATGTCCAAATTGGCCCAAAGTGTCAATATTTTGTGTGGCCACCATTATTTTCCAGTACTGCCTTAAACCTCTTGGGCATGGAGTTCACCAGAGCTTCACAGGTTGCCACTGGAGTCCTCTTCCACTCCTCCATGATGACATCACGGAGCTGGTGGATGTTAGAGACCTTGCGCTCCTCCACCTTCGATTTGAAGATGCCTCACAGATGCTCAATAGGGATGAGCTGAACACCCCCCGGTTCGGTTGGCAGCAGAACATGCGAACTAGCAAAAAATGTGTTTGAACATGCGAACACCGTTAAAGTCTATGGGACACAAACTTATATGCAAAATCATTGCCATAAAAAGTGTTTGGAGACCCGGGTCCTGCCCCAGGGGACATGTATCAATGCAAAAAAAGTTTTAAAAACTGCCGTTTTTTCAGGAGCAGTGATTTTAATAATGCTTAAAGCGAAACAATAAAAATAAAATATTTCTTTAAATATCGTGACTGGGGGTGTCCTTAGTATGCCTGTAAAGTAGCGCATTTTCCCCGTGTTTAGAACAATATCACAGCAAAATTACATTTCTAAAGGAAAAAATGTCATTTAAAACTACTCGCGGCTGTAATGTATTGTCGGATCCTGGCAATATAGATGAAAATTATTGAAAAAAACGGCATGGGTCCCCCCCCCAGTCCATTACCAGGCCTTTTGGGTCTGATATGGATATTAAGGGGAACCTCGTACCCAAGTTTTTAAAAAAATGGCGTGGGGGGCCCCAGGCACTATATACTCTGTACAGCAGTATATATATACTATATGGCCTGCCCTATATACTATGCAGAAAATTGGACCTTAGGTGTTGGTGGTACCAGTACACTGCAAGCCCTCACAGTTACCCTTGGTGGGCGCATGAATGGGCCCTGCTGTGAAATATTATATCCAGAATTGTAATTACATGCCCCTGTTAAACAGGGGCAGAAAAACTGGGCCTTGGCTGGTGGTGATGGTGCCACAACACTGTAACCCCTCACAGATATTCTTGTTGGGTGCAAGAATGGGCCCTGCTGTGAAATATTAGTTCAAAAATTGTAATTACATGCCCCTGTTAAACAGGTGCAGAAAAATTGGGCCTTGGGTGGTGGTGGTGCCACAACACTGTAACCCCTCACAGATACTCTTGTTGGGCACAGGAATTGCCTTGCTGTGAAATATTAGATCAAAAATTGTAATTAAATGCTGGCGATGGTTGCTTGAACTTATTAGACCTTGGTGCTGAGGACTGAAAAATTGTTTAAAGGCATCGGTCAGCCGACCACCTTCTCCTCCGCTCTTCCTCTGACTGAACGAAGCCTCAGCAACACATTGTCCAACACCAGGAAATTGTAACCTCCCAAGGTCTGGAAATGTGTTGTACAAACCTTTCTTCAAGGCCTCCTGAAGATGTTTCATCCCCTGCTTCCTCTGCAAAGGCAGGATAAGTTCTGCAACCTTACCCTTGTAATGTGGATCAACATGGATCAAGAAGGGTTGCCAGCCAGTAATGACCCCTCTCCTTGATACCACGAATCCTAGGGTCCTTTTGCAGGCTTTGCAGAATCAGGGAGGCCATGCAGCATAAGTTTGCAGAGGTATTCGATTCTGAGTCCCCTGGGTCACTAAGGATGACATGATCTGTAACTACCTCCACCCAGCCACGTACAACTCCTTGGGCTTCTGAGAACTGAAAACCATCCCTTGAAGACTGCTGCTGAGTGTTATCCTCTACATCCATGCTAACACAATCCTCCTCCTCTTCTTCCTATGTGTTTGGTGGGCCCACAGGAATACTATCTGGATAAAGGGGGCCTTGAGAGGTAAGGAAGTCCTCCTCTTCCTCCCGCTGTTCTGCCTCAAGTGCCCTGTCCATGATTCCACGAAGCGTGTGCTGCCCCCTAGAGGAAATCTTGCCTCATTGGAGTTGTGCCTCCTCCTCCTCTCTTTTCTCAGGCACCCAAGTACAGTCAGTGACCTTATCATCCCCCCCTACTCATCACTGGAGCAAACTTGGCAGTATACTGCCGCTGGGGGAACATGACTGCCAGTTTCTTGTCCTTCTTGGGCACCCCCTCTCTCTAGGCTCATCTTACTCCCTTCCTCAACCTAGGAACCAACATTGGAGCCTTCAAATTGCTGCGCATCCTCCAGCAGTATGTGCCCGACACTGTGGTTGAATACTGTAATTCTGGGGACTCCTTCGTGCATGAAGGTTAGTCAGGCTACTGAAGGAGTAACTGTAGACATGGAGCCGGTGGAATAGGCCGCTTTGGCAGCTGCTTTGGAAAGCAAACTACTCTGAGCCTGGGTCACAGAAGATGAGGAAGATGAGGACGGCTTTGTTACCCACTCCTCCAACTCTTCTGCATGTTCTGGCTCAATAACATGGCCAGCAGCAGAAAAAAATGGACAAGCGTTGCCCCACGGCCACCTGCAGAGGATGCACCATATCCACAACCAGTACTGTTGACTGTAGACACAGACTCTCCTTGCCCTCTTTTAGTGGCCTGTGAGCATCTGCCTCTCCTTGGTGGCCTTCCAGACATGATGTATATTTTGTTTTGCAACACCACACAACGCTGTATAATACATAGTTACATAGTTAGTCAGGTTGAAAAAAGACACATCCAGTTCAACCTTATAAACAATAAGTGTAAGGCTGACCGCAGGTCAGCCTGTAATTGTAGGAGGAGTCAGGCTGCATAAAGCCTGCCCTCCTTCTTCTCCTTCCTGTGGTCGTAGGATCTCGTGTCGACATGTCATTTCTGGGTTAGGGCAGGTCACGGCAGATCACTTCCTGTTTCGGCTTGCAGGACGGCAGCATGGTCGGCTGCAAGGTTCTCACCCGGTCGTCGCGGTTCCGGTAGGTGTGGGCGGGTGGCATCAACGGAGGATCCACATCAGATGCCACCCGTCCCGCTCAGGTGCCGGCCTGGGCTGGGGGGGGCAGCCTGTTGCGGGGGGCTGGAAAGAGTAAGTGTTAGACGGCAGATGGGATGTAAAGGAGAGAGAGAGTGGGATGCTTCGTCTCAGTATATGGGCAAATGATACGGTAGACTCCCGGGGCGCTGCGATCCGAGTCTGCCGGTACACACCGCACACCCGCCAGACACACCGCCAGTGACACCGCCACCACCAGTGACACCGCCACCCAGGTATTGTGTCTTTGCCTGATCGCACACAGGGCTGAGCATTCACCCCATCAGCTTCCAGCTTCCGTGCTTTGTACTACTACACGTGGGTTGTGTAAGTGGGCTCCGGGTGTGTGTGCGGGTTCTGGGCATACATGGGAGCATATATATACGGGGCATACATGGAGGTATATAGTGAGGGCAGGTGACAGCAGACACAGCTTGTAGATCCATCTCATACTAGATGGCTTAGGAGATTTATTCATGATGATTGGTGTCATGCTGACATCTGGTTAATTCATTCCAAATCATTGTACGGAGCTGATGTGTGGAGGTTATTCATAAGCGGAGGATTTTGTTGCAGATGTAGAATCCATTTCTTTTATTTGTAGACCTTTATAGTATATATCTGCTCCTCCACGTGAGAGCCGCCATCCCGGAGCTCGCTCTGTGGGGGAAGGGGATCAGCTGTGATATTGCTAAGGTATTAAGGTTTAATGCAGATGGGGGTGTCCATGGTTCAGTCTGCTGACAGGGCAGCCTATGGGTGCTGCCTTTTCACCTGCATGGGGCCACGCTACTAGCATCCGGTTACCTCATGCACGCACGCATAAACACAGGGTTCAAGGGTCAATTCAGGCTGTGGGGTTGTCATGACACTTGCTCATTCGCCTGTCATCTCATGATATCCTGTGGAGGTCCTTCGGGGGCATGCAAATTACGATTTCTCAGGTCATGTTACGGTTTTAGGCGATGTACGGTTCTCATGCAATTTACGGTTTCTCATGCATTTTACGGTTTTCATGCGATTACGATTTCTCGGTTATTTGACGGTTTTCATGCAATTTACGGTTTCGCATGCACTTTACGGTTTGCATGCGATTTACGATTTCTCATTCATTTTACGGTTTTTCAGGCAATTTACGGTTTCTTATGCATGTTATGGTTTTTCATGCATAGTTACGGTTTCTCATGTAATTTATGGTTTCTCATGCATTTTACGGTTTTCATGCGATTTACGATTCTCATTTATTTTATGGTTTTTCATGCAATTACGGTTTTCTTATGCGTTTTACGTTTTTTTATGCGATTACGATTTCTTATTCCTTTTTACGGTTTTCATCCAATTTACGGTTTCTTATGCATGTTACAGTTTCGCATGCAATTTACGGTTTCTCATACAATTTACGGTTTCTCATGCATTTTATAGTTTTATGCAGTTTACGGTTTCATAAAATTTACGGTTTCTCATGCATCTTACGATCTCTCATGCTTTGTTACGGTTTCTCATGCTATTTACGGTTTCTCATGCAATTTACGATTTCTCATGCAATTTACGATTTCTCATGCAATTTACGTTTTCTCATGCAATTTACGTTTCTCATGCAATTTACGTTTCTCATGCAATTACGTTTCTCATGCAATTTACGTTTCCCATGCAATTTACGTTTCTCATGCAATTTACGTTTCTCATGCAATTTACGTTTCCCATGCAATTTACATTTCTCATGCAATTTACGTTTCTCATGCAATTTACGGTTTTCTCATGCAATTTACGTTTCTCATGCAATTTACGGTGTTCTCATGAAATGTACGATTTCTTATGCAATTTGTCACTTCTTATGCCTGTTTACGTTCTTACATTTCTCATGTTTCTCATGTTTCCATGTTTCTCACTTTTTACATGGTTCTCACGTTTTCTATTGGTTCTCACGTTTTCCCTTGGTTCTCACGTTTTTCCGTGTTTCTCACGTTTCCCACTTTTTTCCATGCCTCTCACTTTTTGCATGCTTCTTACGTCTTCCCATGCTTCTCACGTCTTCTATGTTTCTCACGTCTTCACATGTTTTCTCACGTTTTCCCCATGTTTCTCTCGTTTTCCATGCTTCGCTCGGTTGCTTCTCTCGTTTTCCCATGCTTCTCTCGTTTTCCCATGCTTCTCTCGTTTTTCCATGTTTCTCTCATTTTCCCATGCTTCTCTCGGTTTCCCATGCTTCTCTCGGTTTCACATGTTTCTCTCGGTTTCCCATGTTTTCTCGTTTTCCCATGTTTCTCTCGTTTTCCCATGTGTCTCTCGTGTTCCCATGTTTCTTTCGTTTTCCCATGTTTCTCTCATTTTCCCATGTCTCTTACGTTTCATGTCATATGTTTATGTTATGGCCTTTCATTCGTTGCATTTCCGTTAGCTAGTGCTCACATTCAGGGTCTGGCACGTTTACAGATCCGTACGGGCTGAGGTTTCGTTTTAATTGATTGTTGTCCCACAATCTTCTCGCCTGTTTTCCATACGTCATACGTGCACGTTCACCATTACACCTTTACTTCTACCCACCACGGTCTGTGAGTACCTTAGCCCTGAGTGTTCGTTTTAATTTCTTGTCCTGGCACTGCAGGTTGCTCGGGCTTGCTCACTGCATACAGTAGGGGGATGTCGTCATTAGGTTCACATTCTTGCGCTCTTGGTCTTGTCATTTCTGCATTCACATCATCATACTTGTCAGGTACTAGGGCTGTTATGTCTTGGGCTGGTTGTATGTAATGTTATCTGGTTGCTTTCACACAGCTGAGTTGTTCGTGTTCTACCACTGCAGATTACCCGTCACGTCTATGGGTTTAACAGATTGAGGTGATCGTTTTTAATTGGCTTGTTCGGTGGCAAGTCTTCTCAACTGTTCTTACGCTGCTTATGTATTTCGTACAAACTCACGTTTCTCATGCAGTTCACGTTTTCTCAAGCAATCTACGTTTCTCATGCAATTACGTTTCTCATGCAATTTACGTTTTCTCATGAAATTTACGTTTCTCATGCAATTTACGTTTCTCATGCATGTTACGTTTCTCTTGCAATTTACGTTTTTCATATAATTTATGTTTTTCATGCAATTTGTTGTTTCTATGATAAACTCACTTTTTTATGTTTCTCTCATTTTTCCAGGTTTCTCATGTTTTTCCAAGGTTACTCTCGTTCTCATGTTTCTCACGCTGTTCATCAATTCACGTTCTAGTGCTACCGGTGTTCTCATGTAGTTTGCGGTTTCTTGCAGCCTCGGTTTTTAGGCTGCTAACGTTTCGTAAGCTTGCGCTATACATGTGTTAGGTCCTGTACGCAGCTTACGTTCCTGGCACAGGTTTTCTCAGTATGCTCACGTTTCTCTCGTAGTTCATGTTGCTGTCCCAGTGGTGTGTCACTTACGCGGAATAGGTTACCCAGGGGACTGCGGTTCTTCCTTGTTCAAATGCACATGACATTTTATTTCCTAGCTACATTTGGCTAGGATTGGCAAAAGCATGGAACTATTGGTAAGTCAGCCACGATAGCTCCAGCAGCCTTTACGAGCTCAGGGGCTTTAGTGGATTCCGTATTTTCTCAGTCCCTAGGCCAGTATCAGTAGGCTTCCTACTTGGTTTGCTTTTTGCCTCTTTTAATTCATATCGGCTCAGCATTGTCGGGGCGTATCTGGTTGGGACTCAGCATTTCATAGTACTAAGTATAAAATTGATGCGCTTTAAATAAATAGTGCACAATATGCTGCTGCGACTAAGCTTAAATCCAGGAATAAAAAATGCATACATGTGAATAAAATAAATAAATAATTATGGTGCTAATACATGTGTTAAAATTGCCAAAATAAATCTTCAAATTGGTGATGTGACGGTGAGTATAAATAAAATAATAATGACACTCTGAGTACAATGTCCAGGCAGAGATAAATAGTGGGAGAAAGTAAAAATAATTAAACAGTTCCTTCCCTTAATCCAGATTGATTGACTCACTGGGTTAGATCGTTTGTATCAGGATATTTAGTTTTTCTTGCATCCCACTTCAGCAATAATACTGCTGGTGATTCGGCTCTCAGGATAACGGTTTTATGCAAAGCAAGCAAAGAAAAAATAGATTATTGTGCAGTGAACTTACTAGATAGTACATAAGCAAAACAGGGACAAGAGATACACTCACAAACTCCCGGTCTATTAGAAGCATTCAAATAAGCAGATTGCAGTCAGCCGCTGTGGCTGAGGTTTCCCATAGAGAAACAGCTGCTGTTAACCTTCAGGTGTATTGCAGCACTGAACGTCCTAAGCTCCTCCCACGCGTTACATCACTGACACGTGACTCTCGTCCCCCCCTCTTTTCCTGCGGCCTGCCAGGTTGCGTGCTCGGATAAGGGTCTGGTATGAATTTTTGGGGGAACCCCACGCCGTTTTTTTTTTTTTTTTTTTTGGCGCGGGGTTCCCCTTAAAATCCATACCAGACCTGAAGGGTCTGGTATGGAATTTAGGGGGAACCCCACGTCATTTTTTTAAAAAAATTTTGGCCAGGGTTCCCCTTAATATCCATACCAGACCTGAAGGGCCTGGTATGGAATTTAGGGGGACCCCCCCACGTCATTTTTTTTTAAAATTTTGGTTCGGGGTTTCCCTGTGGGGAATTCCCATGCCTTTTTTATCAATGAACTTATGTGTATTGTCGGACCGGCAATTCATTAATAGCCGCGGTAGTTTTAAATGAGTTTTTTCCTTCGAAATGTCATTTTGCTGTCAGACTGTTCTAAACACGGGAAACATGCGCCCCTTTACAGGCATACTATAGGCACCCCCCAGGTACGAAATTTAAAGGGATATTACACTTTTATTGTTTGACTTTAAGCATTATTAAAATCACTGCTCCTGAAAAAACGTCCGTTTTTAAAACTTTTTTTTGCATTGATACATGTCCCCTGGGGCAGGACCCGGGGTCCCCAAACACTTTTTATGACAATAACTTGCATATAAGCCTTTAAAATTAGCACTTTTGATTTCTCCCATAGACTTTTAAAGGGTGTTCCGCGGCATTCGAATTTGCCGCGAACACCCCAAATTGTTCGGTGTTCGGCGAACTTGCGAACAGCCAATGTTCGAGTCGAACATGAGTTCGACTCGAACTCGAAGCTCATCCCTACCAGATACAAACGATCTAACCCAGTGAGTCAATCAATCTGGATTAAGGGAAGGAACTGTTTAATTATTATTACTTTCTCCCACTATTTATCTCTGCCTGGACATTGTACTCAGAGTGTCATTATTATTTTATTTATACTCACCGTCACATCACCAATTTGAAGATTAATTTTGGCAATTTTAACACATGTATTAGCACCATAATTATTTATTTATTTTATTCACATGTATGCATTTTTTATTCCTGGATTTAAGCTTAGTCGCAGCAGCATATTGTGCACTATTTATTTAAAGCGCATCAATTTTATACTTAGTACTATTTGTTTGGTTATCTGATCACCCTATATTGATAGCAGCTTTAATTTACTGATTTTTTCATAGCACTAACTATATTGGTATATATATATTTTTAAGCACAATTTATTCATATCACACATATCTATCCACATCAGCGCTTGGTTTTTATTCATTTTTTTGACTCAGCATTTCATGTTGTTGGTAGACCCAGACAGGTCTTTCTTTATTTTCTGTGCATTCTATTTAAGCCATCCTCAGGATTCCCGAAGAGTAGCCCTCCTGCTGTGATCAGCAGACTTCTCATCATGGGTCATATTTCCGTGTCGTATCTATCACATTCTCATGGTCTCCTTCGTGTTGGGTTCCAGCTCCGTGCTCTAGGCAGCCTATACCCGTTTTTTTGGGTCATAAGAGATAGGAGCAGGTTCTGCGTATTTGTGCCAGGGGCCCCAGCCCGTATTTGGGTAGGTGGAGGTCGTCGTGTTTCTATGGGCTTGGCCCAGAGCCACTTTTTGAGATACCACAAGCGTTTGTCAATTTGGTAGATTATACGTAATTTCAGTGGGTAATAATTTGGCATCTTATTCATCCTATTGGTCATTTTTGCCCCCTTTCAGGCATACTGACCACGTGACCCAGGCACAACTCAGGTCTATGTTCTCTGTTGCTCTTTGTTCCTTTTCTACGCTATCCACAGATTGACTCCGAGTACAAATAAATAAAATAAAAAATATCGTAAATCCAATATACCCAATTTTATACCCTCAGTTGATCCAGAGGAAGGCAAAAAACCCCAGCAGAGCATGCTCCAATTTGCTACAACAGGGGAAAAAATTCCTTCCTGATCCCCCAAGAGGCAATTATATACTGTGTACACCACCAGAAGTGAAGTAGAAACTGTACACATTGTATTAGATATTGTGTACACCGCCTGCACTGTATTAGCCACTGTACTACGGCTGCACTGTATTGTGTGCTGTGCACACCATAAGTGTAGTAGAAACTGTACACATTGTATGAGATATTGTGTACACCGCCTGCACTGTATTAGCAACTGTACTACGGCTGCACTGTATTGTGTACTGTGTACACCACCAGAAGTGTAGTAGAAACTGTGCACACTGTATTAGATACTGTGTACACCGCCTGCACTGTTTTAGCAACTGTACTATGGCTGCACTGTATTGTGTACTGTGTACACCACCAGAAGTGTAGTAGAAACTGTGCACACTGTATTAGATACTGTGTACACCGCCTGCACTGTATTATCAACTGTACTATGGCTGCACTGTATTGTGTGCTGTGTACACCACCAGAAGTGTAGTAGAAACTGTACACACTGTATTAGATACTGTGTAAACCACCTGAAGCGTATTAGAAACAGTACACCACGGAATGCACTGTATATATAGGCTACACTGGATGCAGAGTATATATATATATATATATATATATACACACACGAGACTGTATATATATATATATATATTAATATACCGCCTGAAGTATATTAGAAACAGTACACCACAGAATGCACTGTAGATGTAGGCCACTGTGGATGCAGAGTATATATATATATATATATATATATATTAATATACACACACGAGAATGTATATATATATTAATACACCGCCTGAAGTGTATTAGAAACAGTACCTTACGGAATGCACTGTAGTTATAGGTTACACTGGATGCAGAGTATATATATATATATATATATATATATATATATATATATATATATATATATATATATATAAAGACTGTATATTGTATATATAAATGCCTGCACTGACTGAATATAGAGTAAACACTGAATATATAGTCTATGCTAAATGCAGAATATATATATATATATATATATATATATATATATACAGTATGTCACAAGAGTGAGCACACCCTTGACATTTTTGTAAATATTTATTATATCTTTTCATGTGACAACACTGAAGAAATGAAACTTTGCTACAATGTAAAATAGTGAGTGTATAGCTTGTATAACAGTGTAAATTTGCTGTCCTCTCAAAAAACTCAACACACAGCCATTAATGTCTAAACCGCTGGCAACAAAAGTGAGTACACCCCTAAGTAAAAATGTCCAAATTGGGCTCAAAGTGTCAATATTGTGTGTGGCCACCATTATTTTCCAGAACTGCCTTAACCCTCATGGGCATGAAGTTCACCAGAGCTTCACGGGTTGCCACTGGAGTCCTCTTCCACTCCTCCATGACGACATCACGAAGCTGGTGGATGTTAGAGATCTTGTGCTCTTCCACCACCTTCCATTTGAGGATGCCCCACAGATGCTCAATAGGGTTTAGGTCTGGAGACGAGCTTGGCCAGTCCATCACTTTTACCCTTAGCTTCTTTAGCAAGGCAATGGTCATCTTGGAGGTGTGTTTGGGGTCATTATCATGTTGGAATACTGCCCTGCAGCCCAGTCTCCGAAGGGAGGGGATCATGCTCTGCTTCAGTATGTCACAGTGTATGTTGGCATTCATGGTTCCCTCAATGAACTGTGGCCCCCTAGTGCCGGCAGCGCTCATGCAGCCCCAGACTATGACAAGCCCACCACCATGATGATTGTAGGCAAGACATATTTGTCTTTGTACTTTGTGTTTTTCTTGGTCTCATCAGACCACAGGAAATGGTTCCAGTAATCGATGTCCTTAGTCTGCTTATCTTCAGCAAAATGCTTGTGGGCTTCTTGCGCATCATCTTTAGAAGAGGTTTCCCTCTGGGACAAAAGCCATGCTGACCAATTTGATGCAGTGTGTGGCATATGGTCTGAGCGCTGACAGGCTGACCCCCCACCCCTTCAACATTTGCAGCAATGCTGGCAGCACTCATATGTCTTTTTCCCAAAGACAACTTCTGGATATGACGCTGAGCACATGCACTCAACTTCTTTGGTCAACCATGGCTAAGCCTGTTCTGAGTGAAATCTGTCCTGTTAAGCCACTGTATGGTCCTGGCCTATGTCCTGCAGCTCAGTTTCAGAGTCTTGGCAATCTTCTTATAGCCTAGGCCAGGGAGAATGGTGAATTGGTTCCAATTTGGATATTTTCACTTAGGGGTGTACTCACTTTTGTTGCTAGTGGTTTAGACATTAATGGCTATGTGTTGAGTTATTTTGAGGGGACAGCAAATTTACACTGTTATACAAGCTGTACACTCACTACTTTACATTGTAGCAAAGTGTAATTTCTTTGGTTTTGTCACCTTAAAAGATATAATAAAATATTTACAAAAATGTGAGGGATGTGCTCACTTTTGTGAGATACTGTACATATATGAGACTGACTATATATATATATATATATATATATATATATATATAAAACCAGTCCATACCATCAACACTACACACAGCTGCCGTGTAAGCAGCCTTATATAGTTTGGGGTGTGGACTTATTCCCCCTGAGCCATGATTGGCCAAAGGCACCCTGCCTTTGGCCAATTATGGCTCTCTTAGCAGAGGGCGTTGTGATTGGCCAAAGCATGCAGGTCAGGTGCATGCTTTGGCCAATCATCATACAGCAATGCACTGCGATCTTGCAGTGCATCATAGGGGGGTTCCATGGTGCTCGAATTTGCCGCGAATACCCCATAATGTTCGCTCTTCAGTGAACGGGTGAACACCCGATGTTCGACCCGAGCATCAAGCTCATCCCTAATGCTCAATAGAGTTTAGTTCTGGAGACATGCTTGGCCAGTCCATCACCTTTGTCTCAGCTTCTTTAGCAAGGCAGTGGTCGTCTTGGAGGTGTGTTTGGGGTCGTTATCATGTTGGAATACTGCCCTGCGGCCCTGTCTCCAAAGGGAGGGGATCATGCTCTGCTTCAGTATGATACAGTACATTTTGGCATTCATGGTTCCCTCAATGAACTGAAGCTTCCCAGTGATGTCCCATCATGCAGCCCCAGACCATGACACTCCCACCACCATGCTTGACTGTAGACAAGACACACTTGTCTTTGTACTCCTCACCTGGTTGCCACCACACACACTTGACACCATCTGAACCAAATAAGTTTATATTGGTCTCATCAGACCACAGGACGTGGTTCCAGCAATCCATGTTCTTTGTCTACTTGTCTTCAGCAAACTGTTTGCGGGCTTTCTTGTGCATCATCTTTAGAAGAGGCTTCCTTCTGGGACGACAGCCGTGCAGACCAATTTGATGCAGTGTGCAGCGTATGGTCTGAGCACTGACAGGTTGACCCCCCCACCCCTTCAACCTCTGCAGCAATGCTGGCAGCACTCATACATCTATTTCCTAAAAACAACCTCTGGATATGACGCTGAGCACGTACACTCAACTTCTTTGGTCGACCATGGTGATGCCTGTTCTGAGTGGAACCTGTCCTGTTAAACCGCTGTATGGTCTTGGCCAACGTGCTGCAGCTCAGTTTCAGGGTCTTAGCATTCTTCTTAGAGCCTAAGCCATCTTTATTTAGAGGAGCAATTCTTTTCCTTGAGGTGCCATTTTGAACTTCCAGTGACCAGTATGAGAGATTGAGAGTTATAACACCAAATTTAACACACCTGCTCCCTATTCACTTCTGGGACCTTGTAACACTAACGAGTCACGTGACACCAGAGAGGGAAAATGGCTAATTGGGCCCAATTTGGACATTTTCACTTAGGGGTGTACTCACTTTTATTGCCAACAGTTTAGAAATTAATGGCTGTGTGCTTGAGTTATTTTGAGGGGACAGAAAATTTACACTGTTATACAAGCTGTACACTCACTACTTTACATTATAGCAAAGTATAGTTTCTTCAGTCTTGTCACATGAAAAGATGATAAAATATTTACAAAAATGTGAGGGGTGTACTCACTTGTGTAAGATACTGTGTGTATATATATATATATATATATATATATATATATATATATATATATATATATATTACCAAAAGTATTGGGACACCTGCCTTTACACGCACATGAATGATATTCCAGTCTTATGCCGCATACACACTATCGCACATTCCGACAACAAAATCAATGTTTTTTTTCTGACGGATATTGGCTCAAACTTGTCTTGCATACACACGGTCGCACAAATCTTGTTGGAAATTCCAAATGTCAAGAACACGATGACGTACAACACGTACGACGAGCCAAGAAAAATGAAGTTCAATAGCCAATGCGGCTCTTCTGATTGATTCCGAGCATGCGTGGAACTTTGTGTACACACAATCGGAATTTACGACAACGGATTTTGTTGTCGGAATATTTGAGATCCAGATCTCAATCTCAATCTTGTTTGGCAGATAATGTCCGATGGAGCCTACACACGGTAGGAATTTCTGACAAAAAGCTCCTATCGAACATTTCCCATCGAAAAATCCGACTGTGTGTACGCAGCATAAGTCTGTGAGGTTCAATATTGAGTTGGCCCACCCTTTGCCGCTATAACAGCTTCAACTCTTCTGGGAGGGCTGTCTACAAGGTTTAGGAGTGTGTCTATGGGAATGTTTGACCATTCTTCCAGAAGCGCATTTGTGAGGTCAGGTACTGATTTTGGATGAGAAGGCCTGGCTCACAGACTGCACTCCAATTCATCCTAAAGGTGTTCTATCTTGTTGAGGTCAGGACTCTGTGTAGGCCAGTCAATTTCCTCCACCCCAAACTCGCTCACCCATGTCTTTATGGACCTTGCTTTGTGCACTGGTGCGCAGTCATGTTGGAACAGGAAGGGGCCATCCCCAAACTGTTCCCACAAAGTTGGGAGCACAAAACTGTCCAAAATGTCTTGGTATGCTGATACCTTAAGATTTCCCTTCACTGGAACTAAGGGGCCAAGCCCAACCCCTGAAAAACAACCCCACACCATAATCCTCAATCCACCAAATGATTTGGACCAATGCACAAAGCAAGGTCCATAAAGACATGGATGAGCAAGTATGAGGTGGGGGAACTTGACTGGCCTGCACAGAGTTCTGACCTCAGCCTGATAGAACACCTGAATTAGAGCCGAGACTGCGAGCCAGGCCTTCTCTTCCACATCAGTTCCTGACCTCACAAATGCCCTGCTGGAAGAATGGTTAAATATTCCCAAGAGACACACTCCTAAACCTGATAGACTGCCTTCCCAGAAGAGTTGAAGCTGTTATAGCCGCAAAGGGTGGGCCAACTCAATACTGAACCCTACGGACTTATGCCCCGTACACACGGTCGGACATTGATCGGACATTCCGGCAACAAAATCCTAGGATTTTTTCAGACGGATGTTGGCTCAAACTTGTCTTGCATACACACGGTCACACAAAGTTGTCGGAAAATCCGATTATTCTGAATGCGGTCGACGTAAAACACGGACATCGGGACTATAAACGGGGCAGTGGCCAATAGCTTTCATCTCTTTATTTATTCTGAGCATGCTTGGCACTTTGTGTGTCGGATTTGTGTACACACGATCGGAAATTCCGACAACGGATTTTGTTGTCGGAAAATTTTATAGCCTGCTCTCAAACTTTGTGTGTCAGAAAATCCGATGGAAAATGTGTAATGGAGCCTACACATGGTAGGAATTTCCGACAACAAGGTCCTATTACACATTTTCCGTCGAAAAATCTGACCGTGTGTATGGGGCATAAGACTGGGATGCCATTAAAGTTCCTGTGCATGTAAAGGCAGGCGTCCCAAAACTTTTGGATATATACAGGATATGTATACAGTATACTAATATATATATATATATAGCCCTCTTTGGGGGGGGGATTATGAGAAATGACCTTTCCCAAACAGGATATTGCACTAAAACTGTAGATAAAGTGGAAAAGTGGGTTTGATAATAAAGCTGGCAGTCCCTCTACCCAGGACAGGGCTTCTGTGAACAGAGGAAATTCCCTTCCTGGAAAATTAACCGGTAATCTTATCAAAGTAATTGGGAGCAGAGAAACTACTGCAACCAGAATATAAAATGACCCATAAATATATAGATGCACACCAGTATAGAAATAAGACATGTTTTAAATAAGAAGATTAATAACTGTACATACATCCAAAGTATACATCCTTTAGTAGTTTTTAATCTGACATGCAGCCAGACCTCTATCTACCAGAACCTAGATCTAGCCTATGATGGTTAGATATGTATATAACTAAAATAACGAGAGCGGCATATAAACTATATTGCAATAAACAGGTCCACCTACTAACATACTGGAAGTTGACCACTACACACATACAATAGCACAGACCTAACTATCTGGCACTGTACATGTGAGAAAATAACAATAGGACAGAGATAAGTCTGTCACAAGAATTCAGAAATATACTAAAGAAGCTATAGGCAGCTGCATTTAAAGTGATTTTGAAAAAAAAAACGTAAATAACAAACATGTCATACTTACCTGCTCTAAAAACGTGAGCCTTTTAGATGAAGTCTTTTGCTTTAAATGCAGAGCCACTTACAGATGGCTTTGAGGGTATAGGGGTTTGTTCAGAGGTAATGATCCTCACTGTTCTCATTTAAAGGCATGATAAATATTCCTACCTAAACCTTGTTTTTCACCAGCATAAGATGTGCATAAATCATGCAACCTGATGGTGCCTATAGTTTAGTAAGTCTTCACATTCCTGTGCCAGCGTTCGGCAAAGTACTGCACAGGTTGATGCATGACCTCTGTCTGTAGTGTGGGACCTGACACTTTTTTGTGAGTAAACTACATATCCCACAATTCTCAGGCTTCTCAGTCTAATGCTCGTGCAGGTGATAACTACACAGCTGTTAGATATGACATGCAGACAGAGCACCCACAGACACACATAGAGCTCACTCTTGCAGCTAGGATGATGTATTTAATCACATGACTGCTGAGGTGCAATAAAACCAGGTCCATACCATGATCCAACCAAAACTTAGACCTTACCCCTTCTTCCCATCCAATAAAGACCACTTACCACCATTAATGTTGGAAAGGGCAAGGCCACAGCTTTATTAACTTGAACACTTTAACAACTTGAACATATAACAATTAAACATTCCACAGTGCCAGTCACAGTAGCACTGTGAGCACTTAATTCCGAATTGTGAAAAGGGAGATAACTGAGGGGCCTGTCCTTACCATAAGTGCCGGACGGCCGTGTATCTCCCAATTAGCATGAAGGGGCGTACCTCTTACCGCCATGTTTTGCTGGCAAGGTCTCCAAAAACCGTAGCAAGCTGTGACATACCAACCATAAATAGGGCGGGAGGGTGGGCAGCTCTTACCACGCTTCTTCACAAAAGGCCCAAAATCCCCTGGGGCAGTCACCCTAGTGAGCTCAGGCCCAACCCCATCCCATCCCCCCACCAATCCACAGTGACCCCTAGTCACCATACTCCACCCTGGTTATGCCCCCATCAGTCAGGGATCTCTTTCCCAATGGGTTCAAGAGGCCTGCATGACTACTGAGGTGCAACAAACCCAGGTCCATACCATGATCCAACCAAAACTTAGACCTTACCCCTTCTTCCCATCCAATAAAGACCACTTACCACCATTAATGTTGGAAAGGGCAAGGACACAGCTTTATTAACTTGAACACTTTAACAACTTGAACATATAACAATTAAACATTCCAAAGTGCCAGTCACAGTAGCACTGTGAGCACTCAATTCCGAATTGTGAAAAGGGAGATAACTGAGGGGCCTGTCCTTACCATAAGTGCCGGACGGCCGTGTATCTCCCAATTAGCATGAAGGGGCGTACCTCTTACCGCCATGTTTTGCTGGCAAGGTCTCCAAAAACCGCCACCCGCCTGTCAGTAAGCTGACAGGCGCCCCACCGCAGCCAGCGCCTGTTCCACGCCCCTCTGAAGACCCAAATTAAAAATGTCCAGCCCAATGTCATTGAGATGAACTCCATCTCTGCACAGCAAATCGTTATTGTCACCCTCAAGGTCCCTGTGGCGGACCACTACACCCCCTATCTGACGCACAAACTTGGCCACTTGCGCATTGACTTTTCTACGAAAGTGTTCCAGACAGGGGCCAGGGACATCACGCGCCCACACCGAGCAAGGCAAAATTTCCGACCAAACAACGGTCAAGTTAGTGAAGAAAGCAGAACATTGGGCAATGTCACTTTTAACGGCTGATATGATGTCCACAGAGCGCACATAGCCAACATCATTCCCACCCGCATGTATTACCAGGATGATGGGACCAGAAACATGGGCACGAAGTCGCTGACATTCCAGAAGGACCTGAGGCCAACTTAACCCACGCAACCCGATCCAGCGTATTCTTGCGACATCATATGAAAATCCCAAATTTCTGCCATAAGTTCGGATCTCTGCTCGACGAGCGGCCCAGTATATGAATGAGTCACCGAGAATCCAAATCTGTGCCGGGAGGGAACCTGTAAATCAACACAACAGATGTGGACGGACATACAAGGAGAAACGAGATGACTCCCATCTACCTAAGCGCTGCAGTTCCGTATCGGAGAACCCCAAACCAGAAGCGGCAGTCGCGGCGCCGATGCGAAACGAATGGGTGGAAAACTCCTTCGCAGGGAGGCCCAAAGCCTCCAAGCAGCGACGAAAAACAGGTAAAAATTGAAAACGACTAAGAGAGGTTGCATCAGCATGTACAAAAAATGTGGAGGAAAGGGGGTGCGCAGACACGAATGGGAGGGCCAGGCACACTGGACAAAATGGGCCGCGCCAATAATGCAGGACTAAACGGCGACCCCTGCCAAAACAATCAGTCTTGGATGAACGCAACAAAATCGTAACGCTGCAATCCGATAATGACACGTCCTCCCATTGAATGCCCCCCGGGGACGACATAGATTTTGACACCAACTCGCCACTGCGAAAGGCACCAAAGAAAGCCCATGAAAAGGCTACCCGGAACAGGAGGGTCTCGAACCCCGATGAACACACGGTCGGCAGCAGAGAGAAGATGCCCAAGAGGATTTGGATGGAAATGGGACGCCTAGTATCCGGTAAATGAGTGACCCGCTTCCAACCCCGAACCACCCGCAGAACTGGGAAGGCTTTTGTGACATCCTCCCATCCCAGAAGCTGAAACCAAAATGACAGGGCCGACAACGCAGATGAAACCGTAGACCCAAAAACGCCTTTTTCCGACAGGAAGACTAGAAAGGCAAATAGGGTTAAAAGTCGGTCATCCGGGGAATAAATGTTGAACTCACCGCCCGAAGCTTGGACCCACTCGTGCCAAACCCGGCAGTACGACGTCCACGAAGAAAGCGACGACCGAAGGAGCTCTGTCAAACGCTGGAAACGAGGTTCCATAAGTGGGCCGGACAGGGGAGGCCCTCCAAAGAAGCCATCGGAGTCAAGGTTCGAAAACGGCAGAACTGTTGACGAGAAAGAGCATCGGCAATGTCGTTAGAGGCACCCGGAACATGCCTGGCCCTAACGCAGATGTTTAAATGTAAACATTTTAAAACTAAAAACCGTAGCAACGAAACGACCGGAGGAGAACTGGCTGACTGTTTGTTCACCACCTGCACCACACTCATATTATCCGACCAGAAGACCACCTGAAGATTGCGCAACCGTTCACCCCAGAGCTCAACGGCAACAATAATTGGAAACAGCTCCAGCAGGGTGAGGTTGCGCAACAAATCCATGTGGGCCCATGAGGCCGGCCAGCTTTCAGCAGCCCATTCCCCTTGAAAGAAAGCGCCGAACCCACAGGAGCCCGCGGCATCGGTACACAACTCCAGCTATGGGTTCGGTACTTCCTCCCGCAACCAGCACGACTGCCCATTGTAAGTCTGCAAGAAGGATAGCCATATCCCCAAGTCATCCCTCATGGGCTTGGTGATCCTGACATAGTGGTGAGGGGCCATTACGCCCTTCGTTGCCCACGACAGGCGCCTACAGAAAGCCCTCCCCAATCGAATGACCCTACAGGCGTAAACCAGATGACCCAGCAAAGACTGTAGCTGTTTCAACTGTAATTCTTTCACCCCTTTCACCAAGCGAACCAAAGAGAGAAGCCTGGACAGCTTGTCACTAGGCAATTGAAAAACCATCGCCACTGTGTCTATCTCAATACCTAAAAATGACAGGACTGTGACGGGGCCCTCCGTCTTGTCAGCGGACAGTGGGGCGGCAAAAAGCCGGCATGTATTCTGAAAAACAGTCAGTAGGCGTAGACACTGCCCACTGCCCGCTGGGCCCACAAATAGGAAGTCATCAAGATAATGCAGCAGGGACTGAATACCCGCCTCTTGGGTGACCACCCATTCAAGGAAGCTACTAAAAAGTTCAAAGAAATAACACGAGATGGCACAGCCCCTAGGAAGGCACATGTTGAAAAATAGCTACCTTGAAAATAGCAACCCAGGAGGTGGAAACAGTCCGGATGGACCGGGAGGAGGCGGAACGCGGACTCGATGTCCGCCTTCGCCAGAAGGGCAGACTGCCCCGCTGCCCTAACCAGCTGAAGCGCCCTGTCAAAGGACGCATAGTGCACTCTGGATTCCTCCCTGTCGATGCCGTCATTCACCGAGGAGCCAGAAGGGTAGGATAGATGATGAATAAGGCAAAATTTTCCCTCACCTTTTTTGGGACCACACCTAGGGGAGATACCCTAAGGTTGTGGAAAGGTGGAAGATCAAAGGGGCCTGCCATTCGCCCCAGTTCCAATTCCTTTTGAAGCTTCTCGGCGACGACTGACTCGAATTCCACCGCTGATTTCAAGTTTGGGGACATGATCGGGGCGTCTGACCGGGAAAAGGGGGATCCAGAAACCATGGTCCAAGCCGTCCCGCAGAATCAGGGCCTCTCTATGAAGGGGGTACCGGTCTAGCCAGGGAAGCATCTCGAGGACGTTCACCGGCGTCCTCCGGCTTAGGAAGGTCAGTCTTGGCTCCGGTTCTGGTAAGTGATTGTTTGCCTTTCCGGAAACACCTACTGGCGGGGTGAGCCCCCCCACAACTGGAGCACTCATGCCTGAAACGACAGGCGGAGTACCACTTACAGAGACTTTCGTTGAAAAGCCAGCAGATACCCTTCTTTGGAGCGGCCGACGCTCCGGACTGAGGAGCGCCGACCGCAGACTGAAAGGACGAAGGCCTATGAGGGCACATAAGCAGCAACCACAGGCTACCATCCTGACAATCGAAACAAAATTCCCGACGTGCCGCCATTTTTTGCCGAAATTGAGTGTCATAATGGAACCAGCACTGGCCCCCGTAAACCTTGTATGCGCCCCAAATAAGGTCTAAATAGCGAAGTTGCCAACTCCGGGAACTGCTCACTGAGCACTCCCGCGTAGGCACAAAACCCCTGCAGCCAGTTCCCAAACGTTCTAGGAAGCTCAAAGAATGGGGGAAAGGGGGATGATGGGATTATTGCGGTGCCACCAAAATTCAAAATTACTAGAATGATATTTTATATAAAATCATTTATTTTATTGATATCAAAGACATCTAAAATGTTTACATGAAAGAGTACAAAAAATATACAGAACAAAAACAAGAGCAGAAATACAGTTCAAATAAATGACCTTTACCAAAGATGTTGAGGGGTGATCATAGTCTTATGTTCCCAACTAGTTTCGCCAAAACATTGGCTTCATCAGGGGAATGTAGAGATGTACTGCAGAGAGTAAAACCACTATAATAGAGAAAAAATGCATTATTAGATCAACATAATCTTGTACTGCTGGAGGCAAGCCAATCGCATCACATAGTGGTCAAATTGCCGCCCCCCCCATATCCCACGGTCTTCCCACCCCCCACACACCTAAAACATACCATGCGGGCTCCAAAACGCAAGGGGGACACCACCAAGACACTGAGAATGGAAGTTGCACTCAGCCCAGTATTTGGCTACAGGGGAATTAGAGGGCGCCTAAAAAGAGAAATATAGCATATAAGTATTGAAAATTCTTTTAATTTTATTTAACAAAAGGGACCTAAGCCTCAATTACATACCCTAATTATATGCAAAACCAAGGCACTCAATGTTGCACAGGGGAGATTTACAGCGCAGTCAGTTCATGTAAAAAAATCGCATGAGTGCAATCAAAAGGACTGTAAAATAGATTCAAAAGAGGGGGAAAAAAAAAAGGGGGTATGGGAAAAATGATATTGATACACATAAAGATATCAGTGAATTTCAGATTTGAAGGACATAGTGAAATATGTTGGATATAGTGAGTATGGCTTACCGAATACGCATTAGGTTAGAAAAAATGCATCTTATGAATAAGGTTCCGCCAATATCTTGGCTAAACGTTGGAACCTCCACAATGAGTCTTTCTGGTAACACCGGTTATTGTAGATGGTCTGAAAGTCAATGCATATAACAAAGGGACTGTTAGCAAGAGAGTTCAGCCAGTATAGCCATATGTGGCAATATAATGACAGATACTTGCTGTGATGAAAAAAAGTTTGTTGGATCTATTACCTTTTACATATGTAGCCAGCTCCCCAGGATGGTCCCACAGCAAGGAGATAAAAAACACACTGAGAGCAAGGCTGCCTTTTAAAACCCCCACCTGATCAGCATGATATAAATCAGCTGATCAGGAGCGAACGACAGGCGGGCGGGGCACATACGCAGTAGCCAGTATCATTTGCCTACATATCCCATAAGTCCGAGCGTCGGTCCGGTCACATGGCAGCTACTGCCTGCGACATGATCGACAGATGAAAAAGTGCAAGGGAAGGCTCCAGAGGAAGAAGGGGGAGAACCCCACATCATCCAAGGGAGACAGAGGGGAGAGGAGGCATGAACAGGCGTTGGAACACCACGATGGTCCCGACCGAAGGTGCGGGCTGACAATAAAGCCAGCCCTTGGGCGTCCATGCAGCCAAAGGCTGTAGTGAAACAAGTTCCCAGATGAATGGGGGGTAAAAACACCCAGTGCATTGGGCCCACCATGGCACGCCCCGGGGGGGGGGGCGGAAGGAACAAGGGGAAGTCTGATAATTTAGACAGATCGGGGACATAGGTGGAGTGGCCCTGGCGGTGGACAGATGGTATCACCGCAATTGGCCGCCATGCGATAACGGAGGAAAATGCCTGCAACAACACAAGTATAAATTAGATGACAAAATTGCATTAATAAAATCGATATGGTAATCCAAAATTAAACAATACATTTAGTTTTAACATATCTCTACATGAACTTAGGTCATCATATTATCAATAATTGTTTTTTTATTGTATTTTATTATTTTGTATTTTTTATATACATCAAACTAATCCAGATATTTTAATTATGTATTCAATAAAAACAGGTAATAGAAATTATCGTACATACAGTATGCAACTACATATAGTGACTACTGTATTTATTATTTCAACATATAGATATAAAGTTAACCAGCAGAGGGTACAGGACGGGGGCAGGGAGTAAGGGCAGATGAAACACCGAACCAGCAGGGCCCGATGGGCATAAGATCGACCAGCCAATGAGGAGACAGTCAAAGAATAGACTAGCTAGATAATAAGAATATTTGTATATATACACATAAATGTTATTCTAAAGAAAAGATTTGAAGCTAATATACTCATTGAGGCCAGGATATTTGACCGCATTCAATAAATATATCCATCTGGTCTCCATCTGAAGCAAGGAGTTGTCAATATTACCTCCCCTGGCATGAGAAGGGATATGCCCAAGGGCCGCAAACTTGACAACATGAGGGTCGAAGTTATGCTCTGTGGCCACATGCCTATTCAGGGCTGTGGTGGTTAAATGTTTATATAGAGGTGCAATGTGATCCTTAATACGTTTAAGGAATTAACGCTTAGTCTTCCCTACATAGAAACAGCCACACTGTCAAAGAGCCAGATACACAACACCAATTGTTTTACACGTAACTCTATGTTTCAAACGGTGTATCCTACCATTTGGAAGGGGAAAATTCTTAGAGTTAAAGATAAATGGACAGAAATCGCATGTGCCACATGAAAAAGTGCCGGCATTTGAATGATCAAGGGGGCCTCGTATCTCATGATGACTGTGAACAAGCATGTCTCTCATAGATGGGGCCCGTCTGTAAGTGATTTCTGGGTATGATTTGAGAAATTTTTTAATGCTATTATCAGCCTTCAGAAGTGGCCAATATTTTTGAAAGATCCCTCTCATTTGGCCATGCTGTTTTGAGAATTGGGTAATAATCCTAACAGAGTTATTGATTTTTGAGGATTTAGTAGAATGAATGAGATCATGTCTATTCCGTTTAATGACTCTGTTGAAGGACCTCCTCAGCAGGGAGCAACTGTATCCACGCCGACGAAGCCTCTCATACAGGTCATTAGCTGCCAGGTGAAAATCTGAATCCAAGGTACAATTCCTCCTAAGTCTAAGGAATTGACTATAGGGTATGCTGTCTAATAAAGGCTGAGGATGTGCACTAGCTGCATGTAGGATCGTATTGCCCGATGAGGGCTTACGATATAATGATGAATGTAAAGTTCCATCACAATCTAAATGTATTTGTAAATCCAAAAAATGTATCTTAGTTTGACTGCATTCCATTGTAAAACTCAGGTTAAAGGTATTCACAGCCAGCAAATCCATCAGCCGTGAAAGATCCTCTCGACTACCTGACCATAAAATGAAAACATCATCTATATACCTGTACCAGGCTATAATTTGAGAAAGCAAGTCTGACATGGATTCTTGAGAAAACAAATCCCTCTCCCACCCCCCCAGGTACAGGTTGGCATATGAGGGGGCGCATTTGGTCCCCATAGCCACACCCTGCACCTGGAGGAAGTGGGAGGAACCAAACATGAAAGCATTTCTAGTCAGGATAAACTCAAGTAACCGAAGGACAAACTGGCTGTAACCATCAAAAGATGGTCCTCGCTCCAAGAGATGGGTACGGATCACGTCCACACCTTTAGCATGTGGAATTGAGTTGTATAAACATTCAACGTCTAAGGCAACTAGCTACGTATTGGGAGGGACCTGCTTTCCATCAATATGGCGTAACATGTATATGGTATCCTGCACATAAGAGAATAAAGCTGTCACATGGGGTATTAGGTATTTATCCACCAAGGCACTGGCATTCTCTGTTAAACTTTGACACCTCGAAACAATCGGTCGTCCAGGGGGTTTCTTCACTGATTTATGCACTTTGGGTAGTGAATAAAAAGTAGGAGTTTTGGGATCCTTCACATTTAAGTAGTTCCATGTACTAGAGTCAATAACACCTGATTGATATGCTTCGAAGATCAAGCTATAGTATTCGCTGTTAAAGTTGGTTATTAGTGTTTTGGAAATAGGGCGATACCAACGTGCGTTGTCAAGGATCTCCCAACACATAGCTTCATATGCGGGGACATCCATGGCCACAACGTTGCTGCCCTTATCCGCAGGTTTAATAATTAAGCCAGAATGACTCTGTAATTCTTGAAGGGCTTTCCGAAGTTTCCAAGGTAGATTATGTGTATGGACTTGTTGCAAGTCCAGGTTTTCAATTTCTTGAGTAATTTGTTGGACAAAAGCCCAAATATTGGGATTTGTTTGTAATGAAGGAAAATTGCGTGATTTGGGTTTAAAAGATGTTGGTGGTGGGAAGGAGACACCAGAGACGACCATGCCACCAGAGGCCATCGGTGTCACGTCCTCTGTGGTGTGTCCCTCATCCCATAGACACTCAAGATCCGCCAAAGCTCGAAGTTCCGCCTCAGAGGGTTCCCCTGAAGTGGATGTGCTAAACTCCAGAGATGGTGTTTTATCATAGATTACCTTAAATAGCAAACGCCGAGCAAATAGGTGTATGTCTTTTATAAGTTGAAAACGATCCAGATCCGTGGAAGGGCAGAAGGTGAGCCCTAATTTTAGAACTTGAACTTGGTCAGCTGTAAGATCAACAGAAGATAAATTCACAACATCCAATTCAAACAAATTCGTGTTTAAGGAAGTGGGGGCTGGTTGGTTGTGTCTGGTGTCTTTCCTAAAAAAAATGGGTGCCAATTTGGGGTCTATAGAATGAGTACTGGTGGGAAAAAGTGTAGAAATGGTGGGCTCGCTAGAGCGACGACCACTAGTTGTGGAGGCCAAATTGCTCTGAGTGGGGGTGTTTATACCTAGTGAAGAGTGTACAAGGGTGTCAGATGAAGTAAGTGTAGATGTAGACTTACCCAAAGAAGGAAATGGGGTAGATGATAGTGTTTTAGGAGAATGTGTACGGCCCACTGGAGGTTGAGATTTAAGTGAGGAACCCGGTATACGGAGAGGGGGAACCATAGTAGTGCGGTCCCCCTTTCTCTTTTTGGGTAATCTTTCTTGAGAAAGTTCGTGATAAGTGGTGGAGGAACTAGAGGAAAAAGTGACAGAGTTAACATTAGGCACCACAACATCTGTTTTGGAGGGTTCAGCTGTATAAGGTTTAGAAAAAGGTTTGTTAAAGGTCGTGTGGTTCCATTTATAGGCGAAACCATTATCATAGGCCGTTTTATCCCGAAGAAATTTACCTTCCTTAGTGTTTATGATCTCTAATGTATATTCTTCCAAATGTGATCGTAGATCTTTATCACGTTTAATAAAACGAGGGGAAGAAATAACAAGATAGTGTTCATCATACCAATTATTGATTTGTGCATCTAGTTGACCAAGTTCAAGTTCATATTATTTGCATAGTAGTGAAATCATTTCAAAGGAGCAAGATTGAAGGTTTTGCTCCCACGATTGTTTAAGAGAGTCAGTGATCTTCCTAAGATTGGGGAAGATCTGGATTCTCAAACCCCAGGGTACTATACCATTTAGAGAATACTTTTCAAAGTAGGCTTTATGCCAATATGTGCGTACCTTTTTTTCGAGAAGACGTTGCAATCTCATGAATGCACGATCGAGTTCATCTTTAGAAACGTTGGCCTCTGTTTTGGATGACCGGATCTTTGTCATCAGGTCCGTGAAGGCCTCACCACAAAAATCCGCCATCCTGCCCCACTGCTGGTTAGGGAATAGTAAAAAATACAAAATTGCATACACCTTAATAGTATTACACTTTACAAATTTAAATAGAGACACACAAAAAAATCATTAGTAATTTAGTTTATAAGTATAGATGTCCCCACTAGAAGAGAGAGGAAACAATTATACTCAATTAACTCAATGGTGTTGTTATTTGGTTTGTAGCTAAAAGGACAGACTTCTTGGAAGTTCTAGGAAGCTGTTTGGGTTTATCACCCTGAGCCGATACGTCAACGCGTCGGGATTTGTCAATAGTCTCCCTATCCGGTGGGACGAGGGTAAGAAAATCGACGAATTTGCGTCGCCATATCTTCTCTTTCGTCTCATCCGTTAAATGGGTGCCAGTCGGCGCCACCGCCCGCAACGCACCCCCGTAAGCGGAGGTGGGGCTGGGCGAGCCCGAGACTCCCATGCTGGAGAGAACTGACTTTACGACCGACGCTATGTGGTCCTTCGGGCCCGATACAGAAGCGTCAGCTGATCTACCCCAAATTAGCTCGCAGTCATACTCACTTGGTCGAGGAGGCGTCACTGGTGATGGGCGACCAGCTACCGGGCCCGGCAGCGAATCTGATTCCAAAACGACTCCAGAAGGCTGTGAGCGTCGTCGTCCTGCACTAGGTGGATCCGTGAGGCCATATTCTGCTGGGCTGTCGCGACCCAAGGAAAGATCCAAGGGCGGGGGTCCAACCACGGACCCGGTCAAATCCAACTGACCACGGACGGAGGCTGAGCAACGGCAGGGACACTCCCCGGCTCCCCTTGTCTGACCCGGGGCGGATGCTGCCGCCAGCCCGGGTCTGGAGCTGAGATCTCCTGCCCTGATGGGCGCGGGGGGACGAGGACGGGCAACCGATGCGGGCATCCCATCAGGACCGCCAGCTCGGACAGGCACGTAGGGGAGTGTTTGCCCCACCGACGGGGTGGAGGTCAAAAACCCACGACCGGCCTCCACCCTGCGGGGCGCTGGAGGCTGCCGGTGGGCAGGGGGTGTCGGAGAAGGAGGGGTGAACGGC
The DNA here is from genome assembly GCA_037952925.1 of Lithobates clamitans. NCBI lineage: Eukaryota > Metazoa > Chordata > Amphibia > Anura > Ranidae > Lithobates > Lithobates clamitans. The sequence goes on along the minus strand of JBBGZY010001250.1, from coordinate 1,304,830 downwards.
ACATTGCTCGCCCTGCCGGGCGCAGAGGTAAAGTTAATTGTGCTGGCCCCAGCAACCTGCAAAGCTGAGGGGAGGGACCTGTCCCCTACTCTACCGGGTACAGTGGGATTTCCAGCGGATAGACCCAGCACGCGTGGCGGCCCTAGGTTAGACAGCGTGCCCGCCCAGGTGGGCGCAGGGGGATACCGCTGTAGACTGTCATGTGCAGCTCCACACACCACACTGCTGCGCTGCCCAGTGTTCACAGTATCCAGCAGTGGTGTGTGGAGATTCAAAGCTCCCGCCCAGTCAGGCGCAGGGAGCGTTGTGTCCACCGGGGGAGCTGATCCGGCTCCGAGTCCTCGGCGGAGCCGTCATCTAAGGGGCCAGGACCGACAGCGGCAGAGGATGCAGCGGTGGCCGGCGTACTAATCCGCCTCCTCCTCCCCGTCTTCCCAGAGGATTTCTGGGCGGAGGACCGCAAGGAACGAGTGACCGGGACCGCCCTGCCATCCGCGGGGGTAGGCACAGGTACACTGACGGACCTAACAGGCGGGGAGCGGCCGGGGAGCGCTACGGCTCCAGCCCGGCCATGGTCTATTACTGTGAGAGGGGAGAGAGGGGGGCGAGCACTAGTGCGGGGGCTGCGTGAGCGGGGACAGCGCGAGGCGGCCCGTGTAGAGGCCTTAGCCTGCATAGAGGACCGCCGCCGCACCGAAGGGCGGTGGGAGATGGCAGGGGAAGAGCGCTTCCCCACCGGGGAAGAACGGGAAGCCTGAGATAAAGGAGGGGCGGATGGGGGAGAATGATGTGGAGGGGAACAGTAAGAGGCCCTAGAGGGACTGGGGCTAAGGCGGGAAGGTGGGCGAGCCCGCCTTCTAACCCTATGGGGGGTATCCTGGGGGGGATTAGGTGCAGGGATAGGAGAAGGATCCCCAGAAGCCAGGAGGGAGAACAGCCACCCAGCCTGACCCTGGAGAGCCATCTCTCGGACCCTGGCCAGAAGGAGCTCGGTGTCCATGGTTGGAGGGACAGGGAAGGTGCAGCCAGCTCTTACTACGCTTCTTCACAAAAGGGCCAGAATCCCCTGGGGCAGTCACCCTAGTGAGCTCAGGCCCAACCCCATCCCGGCCCCCCACCAATCCACAGTGACCCCTAGTCACCATACTCCACCCTGGTTATGCCCCCATCAGTCAGGGCTCTCTTTCCCAATAGGTTCAAGAGGCCTGCATTAGTGCATTTGTGGTGCAACAGAGAGGGCATGCATTAGATGATGTGGGAACCAAAACAGGAAATTGCCATGTCCCCTTGGTGCATAGGGATCAGCTAGCTGAAGCAATACATGGAAGCTAGCTAAAGCCACAACATGAGAGCCCATCATTACAAGGTAAGATAAAACAAACACAACAGGGGTATAACTACACTAATGCATAGTTTAAACAACAAAAACATTTGGAAATGTACAATGCCTTTAAGAAATAGAGAGCAGGGAAAAAAATCCAACAACCTAAGACACCAAAGAGGACTCACTTTAGTTAAACTAAAGCAGCACAATATGGAAAATGCTTAGTTGCTTTGGGTACTTTTCTTGAGCTTAATCTGTGAAAAAAATGTGCCCAATAGTGAGACGGCAGACAACAGGAGAAAGGCGAGCAAACCAATCCCTGTTCTTGGTAGGAGCCATTTTCTGAATAAAATATTCATTTCATTTTAAAATTAAATGCCCGTATTGTACAGGAAATGCTAATATTAGAGGTCAAATCGGGTGATCTGACTAATGATCTGTCTAAGAGCTCTCCTCTTGTGGTCTTACACTTTTACCTCCTACTTGAATTCCCTGATGCCTTTTAAATTGACCCTGTTGCTACAGAAACAGCCAAGCAAAAGCTCCCTGCAGAAAAAGACATTCTGTTTGGCAGACTCTCCTACTGCATGCCATGGCTTCTCTTACCCTCCGTTACATTTGTACTGTGTCATTTAAGCAACATTGTGGCTGGTGGATGGACATAACATCTTACACACCTGAAAGTGTTAAATAACAAACAAACTAAAAACAATGAGACTTTCCTTCTGGCACTCATAAAGAAACTCACAAATACCCATGAAAAATGTATCTTGAGGGCACCTGATGATATAGTCCTTTAGAAGTTTAAAACCATATACTGTAACTTTGAATTTAGCTGACAATCACCTCATAATCCACAAAGATCACAACAATATTGCCCTATATGTTCATGTGTTTTGCAGCTTAGGGACACTTCCTCAGGACCCAATATTCTCTGGATGTAGTTGGGTTTTGTTTCACAAATTAAATTGACTGGTAGTCACCGATTGTTTTGACATAATTTGTAACTAATCCCATATAAAAGTACAGAAATGTTACATTACACTGAAGTTACAATAAAAACATCAGATTTATAACCAATATTATATTAATATATTTATCATCCTATTCTTTACAATTAATTACAAACAGTATCCAACTTGGAATGGGCTTGTCTGTCCCTCAGATGACTGTCTATACAACTAGGTATCTATAGTAAAGCTCTCCTCTAGGTATATAAGCACATTTGAGCCACCCTGCTCATATTGGAAAAAAAGGCACAGAGACAGACATTAGAGCCATTAGTGCCAAAGGGACCTGGAGAGCAAAAGGGTGTGCCCCACAGGGGGGGGGGGGGGGGCTGCATGGAGAAATAATACTCACTAGCAGAAGTAGTGTGCATATGCCAAGGAACACCAGGATACTGCCCTCCACTTCCCTTTACCCATCTATGATAAAACTGAAGGTGTTGGGTAGCAGCTGCAGATCTGCAAGAGAGTGAAGATTCGATTAGCACAAATCTTCTTTTGCAGGGTCTTTTTGGTCCTTTCTTTTTGGATAGCAATACGGTCACTGTGAAATTTACAGATATGACAATGTGGTATCTTAAATCATTTGTAAAATCAGTAATTTTGTTTATCCATTTCCATACATATATATATTTATCTAGGAATGGATGAAAGCATCAAGAAATAATGCACAGCTTGAAAAAATAGAGTCGGTCTCGGATGAGCAAGATGGAGACCAAATGTCGACATTGCTTAAAGATAATGTGGCTGAGATCTTGGACACCCAGTGTTTGTCTAAGGAACCAATGGACACTTCCATGACTATTTCTGCACCACTTGTTCAAAACGTATCTGATTCTTGCTTTAGAAATATGAACTTCACAATGAATGACAGCATGTATATTATGCTTTAAATACCTGCAGTAGTACTGAAAGGTCTGTTTACTACAGAAACAGAATGTAGAGTCATCCGTTATGAGGTTATAGCTGCATTGACATGTTTTTGGTTAAGCAAATTTTCATTCAAATGATAAAAAAAATAAATAAAAAAGAAAGCAAGATGTGTTTCTTCAATCTACAATAATCTACAATAAAGGTATAATGTTAGTCCTAGCAGACCAAGAGATTGCTATGGGGCTATCTGGCCACGTAATAGTTTATCCTGCCAGCCATAACATGTGATAAACTATTTTGGATAAAATGCACACCTTGATATCCAAGGGATCACTTTGCTAATTTATTAGTTTTTGCTTTTGAATGTCACATTGCTTAGTAGTGGTATTACTATCAACGCTTATAAAAGAAAGCCAGATAATAGGATAGCTGTTAGAAAATATTTCATTGTATGATCTTCACAGGCTCAGTGTAGTCCTAGCTAAATCAAGACCATAAAGGTCAACACATCAGCTATGAATAATAGGGGGCTAACCATAGAGAATTATGGCAATTCAGGGAACAGTTGGGAATTTGCACATGTGCTATGCATGATAACAAGTTAGCTTGGATGGGATACAGTGTGAGTTGCAAGCATTTCCCAGCATTTAAAAGTGCCATCCTTTTATGTTTATTGTTCTAGAAGCTGTGAGGCTGGGTGTTGACCCGAGAGTTGGTAGACTTTTTTTTCTAAGCACATATATCCTTTAACCCCTTGCCGACTAGCGCATGATGATATACGTTGGCACAATGGCACGGCTGGGCAAATGGGTGTACAGGTACATCCCAATTAAATCGCGGCATAGAGGGCGCTTGCATCCCCGCCGCGTGCTCCGTGAGTGTGCCTGTGGGTCCTGCATACTCGATGTCTACCGGTGGCCCGTGATCATGTCACGGAGCTGCAGAATGGGGAGATGCCTATGTAAACAAGGCATTTCCCTGTTCTGCCTAGCAACATGACAGAGATCTACTGCTCCCTGTCATCGGGAGCAGTGATCTCTGTCATGTTGTAGTGAGCCCATCCCCCCTACAGTTAGAATCACTCCCTAGGACACACTTAACCCCTTAATCACCCCCTAGTGTTTTCCCCCTTCCCTGCCAGTGTCATTTACACAGTAATCAGTGCATTTTTATAGCACTGATCACTGTATAAATGACAATGGTCCAAAAATAGTGTCAAAAGTGTCCGATGTGTCCGCCATAATGTCGCAGTCATGATAAAAATCGCAGATTGCCGCCATTACTAATAAAAAAAAATAAAAATAAAAATGCCATAAATCTATCCCCTATTTTGTAGATGCTATAACTTTTGCGCAAAACAATCAATATACGCTTATTGCGATTTTTTTCCCAAAAATATGTAGAAGAATACATATATCAGCCAAAACTGAGAAAGAAATTAGTTTTTTTATATATTTTTGGGGATGGTCAGGAAGGGGGGTAAATCCTTCCGGGGCTGGAGTGGTTAAGATGGCAAAAATAAAAAACAGTAAAAAAGAAACAGCAATGTCTGCTGCAGTGTCAGATTTAACTTTGTGGCGGTCAAAAAAGAAAACAAACAAAAAAAAAAAACGTTGTGGAGGTCCTTAGGCTGTCAAAACCTTTCTGGTGCACAAGCTCCAGTAGGATAACATTAAATTAAGTAGTGTGCACGTTGGCCACTAGATGGAGACGACCATCACTACTGTACATGTGTGTAGGTTGCATCAAATTTTCTTACAAACTGACAGCTAAATTAAGCGTTTAAGAAATAAACTGTAATGTGAACTTAATGACTATAGTTTATGTATGTTGTTATTGGGTACATTACATTTCTACAGTATTTTCTCTATAGAGCATTTAATGTGAAATTTTAATTTCTTGGAGTTGACGTATTCTTTCTATAGTTTGTAAACAATTTAAGAAAGCTTCATTGTAATTTTCTTTCAAGATCAAATCATTATTACTTAGGTCCATTATATCGCGGGCCTTTAAACAGCGTACTTTGCCTTTTTGGTAATCCGCCACTGGTTTGTAGAAAGCAGGTATCAAATTACAGCCGTGCTTTGCAATAGGATTTTTATGTTAATTGAGACACTTTTAGGCTATGCATGTGTAAATAAATTTGGGGCTACAGTTTTTTACATTACAGTACTGGGGGCTGATCATGCTATTGTTGTGAAAGAACACCTTCCTACCACTGGCGTAGTGCAGGGGAGGGGGCAGCCAGGGTGTATGCCCTGGGCACATCATGTAGAGGGGCACAGAAACGAGTCCCTTGTTGTCCATAGTGTGCTGGGTCCGATGCCCCAACTGACAGTGTACTTACAACTACAGCTCTTTTTCATTCTGCCATCTCTGGCTAACCCTGTCTTCTTCAACCTGTTACAAAACTCAAAAGGCGGGAGAGGACGTTTTTGCACTAATCACTTCCTCTACCAACTTCTGTGTGCTATCGTCAGCCACTCAGAACATGTGCGGGGCAGGGCTCATGTTGGTGGGTGACCCGATCCTGGACGCATTTTTTTTTCATTCCTGTGGTGCTTTGGGAGGCTTCTCCTGTCCCCACCCTGCTTGTTCTGGCCTGTGTGCTCTAAGGAGCTTTGCTGGCAGGATCCTTTTCATTTGGATTGTAACCAGCTTTTACAGACTGGATCCATTCAAAGTGACACTGAGGCCAAAGTTGATGGTACCCGGGCCTTGTATAGGGAGAACGAGGTTTCGCCTGTAATGCCTCTCCTTGGAGGCTGGACCCTGGGATTCAGTGCTTTGGTCATGCTTACATTACCATGAAGTTTTCCTGTCAGGGTGCTATACAGGTCCAAGGGAGTGGAACCACGATAAAAAGGGACCCAGTCCTTGAAGGTTTGTTAAACACAGCCCAGTGTGATGGGTGAAGGTTGGATCTGTCTGGTAACAGCAGAATCCTGCGGCGGGGATAAGGTAAGTGAAGCAGCCTAGGAACTGTAAAATGTCCACCTATGGTTTTCTTCTGTGAGTGGAATGTTGTAATGCCTAAAATCTCCATTAGAGGGTGCAAATGCACATACCTTTTTACGTTGCTTCTCTAGCTCTGTGTCAGCAGCAGACAGTATGTTGGGTCCAGCCATCAGGTCAAGAAGGGGAGTCCTGGATTACAGGGGAAGTTAGCAAGTGAGTTAGCCTTGCTGCAGCTTCTCCCCCCTGGGGAAAGAAGGGGTTGGAGGCTACAACAGCCTGTTTGTGCTCCCTCCGACTCCCCCTGGCTTTCCATGTATTTCTTGCCTCTTGAGTATCCCTCTTCTGTGTCTTCCCCCTCCCTCTCATGGAATCTGCTGAAAGACAGATTCGAACGGCACCGCGCACACAAGACTTTAAAAGTAATGAAGAGCGTGTTAAAGAACAGAGGGGGCTTGGCTTAGCGCGGCACCATGTACGGGACGCGGCATCCAAGTGGATTACACGGCGCGGAGCTCACAGAGCTCAGAAAAACAGACCCCTGTCAGTTGGAAGCTGAAAGCTGAGCAGGCAAGGCTCTACAGACACAGGACCGGTGGGGGCACGTAAGAGGGATGATACAGGCATTCCCAAAGGATAATACATTTCACTCAGCATTAGGCTGAACGTTATTAGTGGCATTTTATTTGCTAGACTATAGTTCAATAAGTGGTGCATTTGTTTAGTACCTCTGCTTTTGTGTTTAGGACTATGACTCCCAAAAAGCCCGGTGCAAACACCTTTAAAAAGGTACTTAATGCATCACCCCCAGGCACTGAGGATTCTAGTCATGCCTCCACATTGTCATCTTCTCTTGAAGTACCAGAAGTGGCTAGCCAGGGTGAGCCATTGGGACCAGTGCGCTTTGCAGCTGCTGCTGACATCTTAGCCCCTGTAATAAAGATAAAACAATGTGTCTGCGCTAAAAAAAGCCACTTCAATCAAAGTGCAGTAATAATAAACATAAACAGCATGGGTGTTGACATAAAATGTGCTAGAGTGAAAATACCCCTAGGTGCTGGAGTATAAAGTGCACAGTGCTATATAGAACACAGAATGTGAGTGATCAAATAAAAAAACATATCACTTAGAAAATAAATCAAATATAATGTAAAGGGATATAACAACTGGTGAATGAAATAAAGTCCAAAAACAGTGTATATCCAATGATGTAAAAGTGCCCAGAAAATTAGTCCGAAGATTTAGTGAATTTCACATATCCTTTCTTCCAAAGTGTGTCACCAAAAAACATGCTGTGGTGTCTTCCAGCCACCCCCACAGGTGTATATGCTCACCTTCCTGTGTGTGACACAGCGATTAAACTATGTCAAACAAAGCCTTGGAGCCACTCCTGTGCTCATTAGGAACCAGCTGTACAGACTTCCAATGTTCTCAAATCAAGATGGTTTATGCAAAAGAAAAAAACTCCATAGCGCAATATTGTAAGGTATAATAAAAGGATTTTAATAAAATCCCCTGGCTGGGGTACTCACATACTATGGGTGCGTAAGTGCACCATCCTTAACAAGCATAGAACGGTCAATCTCTCGGTGTGGCGTGCGGTGCGGTGTGTGTAACGAAACTCTCCTTCTCCCTCTCTGCTGACAGCTCCATCCAGGCCCCTCCCCTACGCGTGTTCGGCACCGGGACCACGTGCCCTGATGAAGGCACGTGGTCCCGGTGCCGAACACGCGTAGGGGAGGGGCCTGGACGGAGCTGTCAGCAGAGAGGGAGAAGGAGAGTTTCGTTACACACACCGCACCGCACGCCACACCGAGAGATTGACCGTTCTATGCTTGTTAAGGATGGTGCACTTACGCACCCATAGTATGTGAGTACCCCAGCCAGGGGATTTTATTAAAGTCCTTTTATTATACCTTACAATATTGCGCTATGGAGTTTTTTTCTTTTGCATAAACCATCTTGATTTGAGAACATTGGAAGTCTGTACAGCTGGTTCCTAATGAGCACAGGAGTGGCTCCAAGGCTTTGTTTGACATAGTTTAATCGCTGTGTCACACACAGGAAGGTGAGCATATACACCTGTGGGGGCGGCTGGAAGACACCACAGCATGTTTTTTGGTGACACACTTTGGAAGAAAGGATATGTGAAATTCACTAAATCTTCGGACTAATTTTCTGGGCACTTTTACATCATTGGATATACACTGTTTTTGGACTTTATTTCATTCACCAGTTGTTATATCCCTTTACATTATATTTGATTTATTTTCTAAGTGATATGTTTTTTTATTTGATCACTCACATTCTGTGTTCTATATAGCACTGTGCACTTTATACTCCAGCACCTAGGGGTATTTTCACTCTAGCACATTTTATGTCAACACCCATGCTGTTTATGTTTATTATTACTGCACTTTGATTGAAGTGGCTTTTTTTAGCGCAGACACATTGTTTTATCTTTATTACTTTGCACGATTATGGGACGTGACTGAGTGTTTGCAGCTGGTCTCCACTTAAGACTAATTACTCACTATTTTGTAGGCATTCATCCGTAAGTGGCTCGCAGGGTTTTGCTTATTATCTTAGCCCCTGTATAAGTGACTGAAGATGCCTTTTCCTCTGCCCTGCTGGGGCTATTGAAGAGACTAGCGGCTTTAATCGCATCTTCCATCCAAAATGATAGGAAGCGTGGTTATATCCCCCTCCCCACCTCAGACCCTTTATCGAGAGAACAGTGGGTAGAGGATCATATATTACCCTCAGGGGATCAGGAGGAAAGACAATCCAATGATTCTTTTCCTGAGGAATCAACAGTGGAAGAACTCTTTTCAGCTTCGCAATCTGAGAAATTGCTGGTGCAGTCTCTTACAGAAATGGTCCGTTCCGCTTTTAAGCTGCCCTTAACTGTGTCAGCCGAAAGTTCAGTTTCTTCTTTGGGTTCCTTAAAACCTCCACAGACTTTGCATGCGTTTCCCATCCATCCATTACTGAAACAGCTTATTTATGCTGAATGGGATCATCCAGATAGGCATTTTCTCCCTCCAAAAAAATTTTCAGTACTTTATCCCATGGAGGAGAAATTCACCAAAAGATGGAATGTACCAGCAGTTGCCGCTGCTATATTCTGTGTGCAAAAAGTCTAACTTGTCCAGTAGACAATGCTCAAATGCTTAGGGATCCAACAGATAAAAGATTGGAATTCTTGTTAAAATCCTCTTTTTCTTTGGCAGGTGCAGTTACTCAACCTGCAGTCGCTGCAATAGACATCTGTCAATCCCTGAAGGACCAGTTTAAACAGGCCCTTAAGGAGATTCCTGTGCAACAGGCCCGGGACTTGGCCGAACTGCCAAGAGCATTATGTTTTGGTCAGCCGAAGCACCATGCAAAAGGCTCCTGACTGGTTTTCCTTTTCATTGGGATCGGCTACTTGGGGATGATTTGGACAAATACATCCAAAAGATTTCAAGTGGCAAAAGTACTCTTTTGCCAGTCAAAAGAAGGAATAAACGCCTTCATTTAAGTGGGCTCTTTCTCCAGGGCCAGGGGCATCTGCCTCTACACAGTCGCGACGGTCTCCTCCATCAGGGTCTAGGGGAAAGCCTCAGGGTCAGGCCCAGGGACTAAAGAAGCCCTGGGGGCGGAAACCTGCAAAACAGATTCTAAGGCCTCATTATGAAGGGGCGCCCCCACTCGCCAGGGTGGAGGGAAGACTTCTGCAGTTCTCAGAAGTCTGGCAGGAGGAAATTCAGGACAGATGGGTCATCTCCACAATAGCTCTAGGTTACAAATTGGAGTTTCGGGCATTAGACCGATTACTGGCTCAGGGGGTGATCATGGAAATCCCCACAGAAGAGCAAGGTTTGGGGTTCTATTCAAACCTCTTCACGGTACCAAAACCAAATGGAGATGACTCAGACCCATTCTAGATCTCAAGAATCTGAATCAATTCCTGAAGGTCTGCTCTTTTTGCAATGAGTCGATCAGGTCGGTGATTTCTATCCTACAAGGAGGGGAACTTCTGGCATCTATCGACATCAGGGATGCATATCTGCATGTTCCTATATTTCCTGCTCACCAAAGATTTCCAATTTGTAGCCTTGCCCTTCAGGTTAGCTTCAGCACCCAGGGTATTTACAAAGGTTATGGCTCCACCTCTAGCCAGGCTAAGGGCGCAGTGCATAACAATCCTGGCATATCTGGACGATCTATTGTTAATAGACTGGTTGGTTGCCTGTTTGGAGCAAAGCGTGTGCAGCACAGTCAAATGCCTGGAAAGACCAACGCCGTAAAAGAGCTGGTGCAGATGGTCAGGTCAAAGAGAGATCCCTCCATTCATCTTTGCATGAGGTTGTTAGGAAAGATGGTGGCTTCATTTGAAGCCGTTTCCTATGACCAGTTCCATTCGAGACTGTTGCAAAACAGTATCCTGTCTGCTTGGAACAAAAGGGTCCAAGCTCTAGATTTGCCAATGTGGCTGTCCCCAAAGGTGTCCCAGAGCCTCAATTTGTGGTTGGTAACCCAGAATCTGCTGAAGGGGAAATCCTTCATACCAGTTATCTAGAAAGTGGTAACGACAGATGCCAGCCTTTCAGGTTAGGGAGCAGTACTAGAAAAGTCAACTGTCCAGGGACAGTGGTCAGGAACCGAAAGAACCTTGCCCATCAACATCCTAGATATTCGGGCAGCGCGTCTGGCTCTGAAGGCTTGACATTCAAGTTACAGGGTTGTCCTGTCAGGATCCAATCCGACAATGCCACAGCTGTAGCCTATATCAAGGGGGCACCAAGAGTCTCAGCTTAGAGGGAGGTGAACCATATTCTAACTTGGGCAGAAAGGAATGTTCCTTGCCTATCGGCAGTCTTCATTCTGGGAGTAGAGAATTGGCAGGCGGACTACTTGAATCACCAGCAGTTAATCCCGGGGGAATGGTCCCTTCACCCTGACATTTTTCTGGCTGTTTGCCAAAGATGGGGGAACTTTTGGCATCCAGGTTCAACATGAGATTGGTCAACTTTGTGTCCAGGACAAGGGATCCACTTGCATGAGGAACAGATTTCCTGGTGTGAGTCCAAGGTTTGGCACCCTCTGAACTATAGCATAGGCAGAATTCTTGCCTTTCTACAAATAGGGGTAGAGATGAAGCTGGCCTTGAGTACTATTAAGGGCCAAGTCTCGGCTTTATCGGTCTTATTTCAAAGACCGCTTGCTTCGCATTCTTTGGTCCGGGTTTTTATGAAAGGGGTGATGTGGCTTAATCCCCCAGTTAGCTCACCTTTGAACCCTTTGGGACTTGAACTTGTCAGTGTTGCAAAAACAGCCCTTTGAACCGATACAGCATACTCCCTTAGTCCTTCTGACAAGGAAATTAGTGTTCTTGGTGCTATATCCTCAGCAAGGAGGGTTTCGGAATTGCCTGCTCTTTTCTGTAAAGAGCCATATTTAATTATTCACGAGGATAGGGTGTTGCGTCCTTGTCCAAGTTTTCTGCCTAAGGTGGTCTCAGGTTTTCACCTGAACCAAGATATTGTCCTACCATAGTTTTTTTCCAAAACCATGTTCTACAGAAGAGAGGTCACTACATTGTCTTGATGTGGTAAGAGTGGTCAAGGTCTATTTACAGATGACTGCTCAGATCCGGAAGACTGATGTCTTATTTGTGCTGCCGGAAGGTCCTAGGAAAGGACAAGCAGCGTTGAAATCCACTATTTCTAAATGGATTAGGCAAGTTATAATTCAGGCCTATGGTTTAAAAGGTAAGACTCCACCTTTTCAAGTCAAGGCACACTCTACCAGAGCAGTTAGTGCTTCTTGGGCAGTGCATCACCAAGCCTCCATGGCTCAGATCTGTAAGGCCGCAACTTGGTCTTCAGTCCATACATTCACCAGATTTTATCAGGTGGATGTAAAAAGGCATGAGGATATCGCCTTTAGGTGCAGTGTGTTGCAGGCAGCAGTATAGGTCCTCAAGTCTGTTGGCGCCCTGCTGGTTGTATCTCCCTCCCCTCAAGTAGCATTGCTATGGGACATACCATATAGTTATTGCTATGGCTCTGTGTCCTGTGATGTACGATAAAGAAAATAGGATTTTTATAACAGCTTACCTGTAAAATCCTTTTCTTGGAGTACATCACTGGTCACAGAGGTCCCTCCCCTCTTTGGGATTTATGTATATTGCTTTGCTACAAAAACTGGTAATCCTGGTAAGGGGAGGGGTTATATAGGGAGTGAACTTCCTGTCTTGGGTGTGCCAGTGTCCATCATCTGAAGGTGCCTATATACCCATGTACCCATATAGTTATTACTGTGGCTCTGTGTCCCGTGATGTACTCCAAGAAAATGATTTTACAGGTAAGCTGTTATAAAAATCCTATTTTCCCTCTCTATAACAGGTTTTTATTGTCATTTTTTCTGGCCAGCCGATAACGCCGTTATGTCTGGGTTATTGGCTGGCCGCTCTACTGTGAGTAAATTAGGGTTAGGGGGATTAAGGGGTGCAAATTGCTTGCCTTGCCCCGGGCGCTGACAACCCAGGCTACGCCACTGCTTCCAGGTGTTTCTGATAATGGAAATAGGCTTAGGCTCCTTTCACACTGCCCAGTTGAAAGTTGCGCAATTTTGCCGTGATTTTGCATCTGTGATCATGCTGTGATTTTAGGCAATACCAGTGTAAACTTAAGGTCTAGGGACCTCAACTCGCACCAAAGTCAGATCAAAGTAGTGCAGGGACTACTTTGAAGTCAGTGGGACTTGAAGTCGCACAGATATGAATGGTTAGCATTGGGAATCATGGGGTACGACTTGTCATGCGACTCAGATGTCCAAAGTCGCAGGAAAAGTCGCACAAGTGTGAAAGAGGCCTAAACCAACCTCCAGAACAGAAACAGGTGAGAATCTGCAGTGATCTTTACAAACAAAGTTTTGTTATGTACATACGTGATTTGATTATGAATATTTTTTTTATTTTTTACCTTAAAGTAGAACTATAAGCAATTACTATTTTTTTTGATAGAATAAGGGAGGGTTATAACCCTTGTCATCTGTGTCCTATTGGGGAAATCTCTCTTCACTTCCTATCCCATAGCCGGGAGAGAGAGAGAGAGAGAGAGAGAGAGAGAGAAAGAGAGAGAGAGAGAATGCCTGGTTGTTTCTGACTTTCTGTCTTTTTTTTATTTGTTTAGCAGAGAATAAAAATTCCAGAGGTGATCAAATACCACCAAAAGAAAGCTCTATTTGTGGGAACAAAAAAAATAAAAAATTTAGCTTGGGTACAGTGTTGTATGACCGCACAATTGTCATTTAAACAGTGACAGCGCTGAAAGCTGAAAATTGGTCTGGTCAGGAAGGTGTATAAGTGCCCTGTATTGAAGTGGTTAATAACAAAATGTTGTCATTGTTTGTTATGTGTCCCAATATGGGGAATTCTGTTACATTATCAGTAATGCTAGACAGTGTTGTTAACAACGGCATTAAAATATAGGCTATAATTCCTGCCTTTTCTTTAAAACTACAGTATGTTAGTGACTACAATATTGATGTAGATAATCAGTACTATTTCCCTATTGATATGCTGAATGTATATTTCCCTATTGATATGCTGAATATGTATTATTGAGAAATAAAGCAAATTTGTAACCTATATTCTTGGACTGACTAAATGAAACCTCCTTGATTTGTCACCCATGACTGCCATGTACAGCATGATAGAATATATTTTTATTTTATTTTATAGATTTTTTAAAATCTAAGCTGTTTTGTTTTATGTTAGTAAATTGTGACAACTGAGAAATTACCTCTACTCTCAGCTTTTCATTTGTTTTGTAATTTATCTACACTAGTTATCTAAGATTTTTATTCAGGTCACCAAACTTCCCCGTGGAGGTTTTGTAACATGTGCAACATTGTGATGTAAAGTATTGTGATCAGCACAGATGTACTATACAGATATACGCCTCTACATCTGCTTTCACACACACGCACAGCAGACATCAGCACAGTCACACTTCCCTTCTGAGATCAGGTTTATCTCCCATTCAGAAAGACAATTGCAATGATCACACACTCATCTGTAACATATAGTACTCATAATTCTCAGAGGGGATGGTAAGCTTCATTTATCCTGAAATGCCCCTTTTTCTATGTATTATATGCAGTGAAATTTCTACATTCTCATGATATGACAATATTAAAGTATATGTACGCCAATTGCTATAGTCGCATATAGGCTCTAAAATGGTAATGACATTTCAAAAGTAATTTTCTAAAACTTTAAACCTGCAGTTTTTCTTCAAATATCACCTAGTGATAGGGTTGCCACATGTCCGAGATTCACCCGTACAGTCCGGGTTTTGAATCATGTGTCCGGGTTTAAATCCACCTGAAACCCAGACACATTGTTCAGACAGGAATGTGGCTCGAAACAGGGCTTGACAGGAGGGGGCACGATCTATGTATGCATTACTAGTCTCATTGGAGTGGTCTCAGGTCCCAGGTCTGTCAACAGAAAGACAAGCACTCCTGTGCACAAGTGAGTTACCATGTGGAAATGAACTTGTGAAAAATCCTGGACAGCCGCACTCCAAAAAATAGCCTTTATTTGTCAAACGGAATCAAAAATACATGCCACAGCAGAACATACAGAAGAGCCGATGCATTTCACACTATCAAACAGGTCTTAATCAGCTATGATTAAGCAGTGTTTGTTAGTGTGAAATACCCTCAAGATAGGGGTATCCTAATAGTCAAAAGGGAAAGAAGAAAAAGAGGGGGTGCACCAGCCTTGTGCATTATCCTTAAATGTTTTTTTTTATTAAAAATAAGTTTAAAAAAACTACTCACAAACATGTGGGATAAAATTTGCAGTTATAATTAAAATTCAAGTTATTTCCAGATTACAGTTAGTTGACTGACGAACAGACTCAAGGGCCACTGCCATCTGACGCGTTTCGAATACGAATACTTTCTTCCTCATGTGTGCTGCTAAAGTGTTCGGGTTTGGCTTCAAGAAAAAGTGGCAACCCTATCTAGTGATCCTGTCATGAATATTTTTCAGGTGCTTCCTGTTCTAGGGTGACAACGCTGTGTTCCTATCGCCCACTTGTGCCCCTGTGTTTTCAGCCTGTCGCATACTTTCCCTGTAGAGCAGGGGCTCGAACTACAAGACCCATCATGCCTCTGCCTGTGGGAGTCATGCTTGTAACTGTCAGCCTTGCAATGCCTCATGGGATTTGTAGTTCTGCAACAGCTGGAGGGCCACTAGTTTGAGACCCCTGCTGTAGAGACTACAAGAGGCCATTTCAACACACTTAGGCATGTTCTACAGGGGGAAAGCAATATTTTATTAACCGCTTGCTGACCGTATAACATAGATATATGGCGGCAAGGCGGCTCGACTGCGCCAGATCACGGTACGTGATCTGACACTTCCAGATGGGGGTGCGCACACGCGCTGCTGGCAACCTGGCCGTGCTGTAATTAAACGCAAGTGCCCCAAAAATTCTTCAAATATATTAATAGTAAAAAGGTCAGGTCTGAGCATGTTGGCCCTTTACAAAATAATCTTGAGTGGGTGACTGGGGACAAAGAGAAGGCAAAATTATTAAATACTTTCTTCAGCTCTGTGTATCCAAAGGAGCATGGGGGAGCTCATGTCCATAATGGGGGTGGTAGTGACACAGCCCCAAATGATCCACAATGGCTCAAAAGGGATATGGTCCAGAAATATTTAAACAGAATAAAGGTGGATAAAGCACCTGGACCAGATGGCATCCACCCACGGATCCTGAAAGAATTGAGCTCTGTCATTTCAAAGCCATTGTATCAAATTTTTAGGGAGTCATTAATGACAGGAATAGTACCACTGGATTGGCATAAGGCCAATATGGTGCCTATATTTAAAAAGGGAACAAAGTCTTTACCAAGTAACTATAGACCTGTTAGTTTAACTTCTATAGTCAGGAAGATACTGGAGAGTTTAATAAAAGACGAGTTCTTGTTGGAAAAAAGTATTTTAAGCAACAGACAGCATGGATTCAGTATAGACAAAAGTTGTCAAACAAACCTGATTTCTTTTAATGAGGAGGTAAGTAAAACCTTGGACAGAGGGGTGGCTGTGGACGTGGTATACTTGGGTGTTGCAAAAGTGTTTGACACAGTTCCCCACACACGGCTCATGTATGAGGTAAAGTCTACAGGCTTGATAACATCAGTTTGTAAATGGATAGAAAACTGACTAAAAGACAGAATCCAGAGAGTAGTGGTTAATGATTCTTACTCTGAATGGTCTAAGGTTATCAGTGGTGTACCCAATGGTTCGGTGCTGGGACCCTTACTTTTTAATATCTTTATAAATGATATTGGGTCTGGGATTAACCGCTTGCTGACCGCCGGCCGTCAATTGACGGCCAGGTGGCGCGGCTCTCATTGCGGGACGTCACATTACGTCCTCCCATTTAAACAGGGAATGCGCGCGATCGTGCACGCGCATCCCTGTTCCTTCGGTGGCGGCGTGTCACAGAGATACCGCTCGCCACCGAGGGGGGTGAACAGCCATTGGACATGGCTGTTTACCACGTGATCGGCCGTGATGAAGTCACGGCCGATCACAGATAGGTCCACCCCATTGTGCACGGCGCATGCGAGCGATCGCGAGCGCGCTGTGCGTGCACGTCGGTGACAGAGTGTTCCCGGGAACACTACTCGTCACCGACGCCGGTAAACAGCCATTGGCTGGCTGTTTTCCCACGTGATCGGCTGTGATCCATTCACAGCCGATCATAAATGTAAACACAGAGCGGTAACTAGCTGTTACCAGTTCTTCTCTCCTCACACACCGTTTCCAGTGTGAGGAGAGAAGAGCCAGAAGCAGTGAGTTACCGATCTGTGTTCTGTAGTGTCTGCACCAACACCACACCTGTCCCATCGCCCCCCCCAATTGTCATCTGTCACCCAACAGTCACCAGTGTCACCCAATAAAGTGCACCTGTCACATAAGGGACTGCCATCAGTGACCGTCAGCGGGGCACCTGTCACCCGTCACAAATCAGTGACCATCAGCAGTGCACCTGTCATCCGTCACAAATCAGTGACCATCAGCGGAGCACCTGTCACCCGTCAGCCATCACCCGTCACCCATCAGTGACCGCCAGCCATCACCTGTCACCCATCAGTGACCGCCAGCCATCACCCGTCACCCATCAGTGACCGCCAGCCGTCACCCATCACCCATCAGTGACCGCCAGCCGTCACCCGTCATCCATCAGTGACCGCCAGCCGTCACCCATCAGTGACCACCAGCCATCACCCGTCACCCATCAGTGACCGCCAGCGGTGCACCTGTCACCCGTCACAAATCAGTGACCATCAGCGGTGCACCTGTCACCCGTCACAAATCAGTGACCATCAGCGGTGCACCTGTCACCCGTCAGCCATCACCGTCACCCATCAGTGACCGCCAGCCATCACCCGTCACCCATCAGTGACCGCCAGCCATCACCCGTCACCCATCAGTGACCGCCAGTCATCACCCGTCACCCATCAGTGATTGCCAGCCGTCACCCGTCACCCATCAGTGACCGCCAGCCGTCACCCATCAGTGACTGCCAGCCATCACCCGTCACCCATCAGTGATCGCCAGCGGTGCACCTGTCACCCGTCACAAATCAGTGACCATCAGCGGTGCACCTGTCACCCGTCACAAATCAGTGACCATCAGCGGTGCACCTGTCACCCGTCAGCCATCACCCGTCACCCATCAGTGACCGCCAGCCATCACCCGTCACCCATCAGTGACCGCCAGCCATCACCCATCAGGGACCGCCAGCCATCACCCGTCACCCATCAGTGACCGCCAGCCATCACCCGTTACCCATCACCTGTCACCAATCAGTGACCGTCAGCCATCACTGATCACCTGTCACCTTATAGTGACCGTCACCCATCACCAGTAACTGTCCGTGGCCTGTCACCCATCAGTGACCATCGCCTGTCACACCGTCATCACTGCTCAGTGAATGTCAGCTGCCACCCATCGCACAGCCCATCAGTGACCGCCAGCCGTCACCCATCAGTGACCGCCAGCCGTCACCCGTCATCCATCAGTGACCGCCAGCCGTCACCCATCAGTGACCGCCAGCCATCACCCGTCACCCATCAGTGACCGCCAGCGGTGCACCTGTCACCCGTCACAAATCAGTGACCATCAGCGGTGCACCTGTCGCCCGTCACAAATCAGTGACCATCAGCGGTGCACCTGTCACCCGTCAGCCATCACCGTCACCCATCAGTGACCGCCAGCTATCACCCGTCATCCATCAGTGACCGCCAGCCATCACTCGTCACCCATCAGTGACCGCCAGCCATCACCCGTCACCCATCAGTGATTGCCAGCCGTCACCCGTCACCCATCAGTGACCGCCAGCCGTCACCCATCAGTGACCGCCAGCCATCACCCGTCACCCATCAGTGACCGCCAGCGGTGCACCTGTCACCCGTCACAAATCAGTGACCATCAGCGGTGCACCTGTCACCCGTCACAAATCAGTGACCATCAGCGGTGCACCTGTCACCCGTCAGCCATTACCCGTCACCCATCAGTGACCGCCAGCCATCACCCGTCACCCATCAGTGACCACCACCCGTCACCCATCAGTGACCGCCAGCCATCACCCATCAGGGACCGCCAGCCATCACCCGTCACCCATCAGTGACCGCCAGCCATCACCCGTTACCCATCACCTGTCACCCATCAGTGACCGTCAGCCATCACTGATCACCTGTCACCTTTTAGTGACCGTCACCCATCACCAGTAACTGTCCGTGGCCTGTCACCCATCAGTGACCATTGCCTGTCACACCGTCATCACTGCTCAGTGAACGTCAGCTGCCACCCATCGCACAGCCCATCAGTGACCGTCACCTGCCACCTGTCACACCGCGTCATGTCCAAAAGAGTATACAGCAGTGAGGAGGCATTCCAGATCTTCTCCATGACTGATGAGAGCAACGGGGAGTTCTCATCAGATTCCAATTTGGATTCTGATTCAAGTTCGGCATTTGAACCAAATAGTGAATCGGCAAATGATTCGGAGGAAATGGGTCCCTCCCAAAAGGGCACGGCACTCTGGAAACCAGGATTATATTCCCAGGCCCAGTACCAGCGCTGCCACCACCAATAGGCCCCAGGAACAAATTCCCAGGCCCAGTACCAGCGCTGCCGCCAGCGTTAGGCCCCGGGAACAAATGCCCAGTACCAGCGCTGCCGCCGGCGATAGGCCCCAGGAACAAATCAGTGACCATCAGCGGTGCACCTGTCACCCGTCACAAATCAGTGACCATCAGCGGTGCACCTGTCACCCGTCAGCCATCACCCGTCACCCATCAGTGACCGCCAGCCATCACCCGTCACCCATCAGTGACCGCCAGCCGTCACCCATCAGTGACCGCCAGCCGTCACCCGTCATCCATCAGTGACCGCCAGCCGTCACCCATCAGTGACCGCCAGCCATCACCCGTCACCCATCAGTGACCGCCAGCGGTGCACCTGTCACCCGTCACAAATCAGTGACCATCAGCGGTGCACCTGTCACCCGTCACAAATCAGTGACCATCAGCGGTGCACCTGTCACCCGTCAGCCATCACCCGTCACCCATCAGTGACCGCCAGCCATCACCCGTCACCCATCAGTGACCACCACCCGTCACCCATCAGTGACCGCCAGCCATCACCAATCAGGGACCGCCAGCCATCACCCGTCACCCATCAGTGACCGCCAGCCATCACCCGTTACCCATCACCTGTCACCCATCAGTGACCGTCAGCCATCACTGATCACCTGTCACCTTTTAGTGACCGTCACCCATCACCAGTAACTGTCCGTGGCCTGTCACCCATCAGTGACCATCGCCTGTCACACCGTCATCACTGCTCAGTGAACGTCAGCTGCCACCCATCGCACAGCCCATCAGTGACCGTCACCTGCCACCTTGTCACACCGCGTCATGTCCAAAAGAGTATACAGCAGTGAGGAGGCATTCCAGATCTTCTCCATGACTGATGAGAGCAACGGGGAGTTCTCATCAGATTCCAATTTGGATTCTGATTCAAGTTCGGCATTTGAACCAAATAGTGAATCGGCAAATGATTCGGAGGAAATTGGTCCCTCCCAAAAGGGCACGGCACTCTGGAAACCAGGATTATATTCCCAGGCCCAGTACCAGCGCTGTCACCACCAATAGGCCCCAGGAACAAATTCCCAGGCCCAGTACCAGCGCTGCCGCCAGCGTTAGGCCCCGGGAACAAATGCCCAGTACCAGCGCTGCCGCCGGCGACAGGCCCCAGGAACAAATCAGTGACCATCAGCGGTGCACCTGTCACCCGTCACAAATCAGTGACCATCAGCGGTGCACCTGTCACCCGTCAGCCATCACCCGTCACCCATCAGTGACCGCCAGCCATCCCCCGTCACCCATCAGTGACCGCCAGCCATCACCCGTCACCCATCAGTGACCGCCAGCCGTCACCCATCAGTGACCGCCAGCCGTCGCCCGTCATCCATCAGTGACCGCCAGCCGTCACCCATCAGTGACCGCCAGCCATCACCCGTCACCCATCAGTGACCGCCAGCGGTGCACCTGTCACCCGTCACAAATCAGTGACCATCAGCGGTGCACCTGTCACCCGTCACAAATCAGTGACCATCAGCGGTGCACCTGTCACCCGTCAGCCATCACCGTCACCCATCAGTGACCGCCTGCCATCACCCGTCACCCATCAGTGACCGCCAGCCATCACCCGTCACCCATCAGTGACCGCCAGCCATCACCCGTCACCCATCAGTGATTGCCAGCCGTCACCCGTCACCCATCAGTGACCGCCAGCCGTCACCCATCAGTGACCGCCAGCCATCACCCGTCACCCATCAGTGACCGCCAGCGGTGCACCTGTCACCCGTCACAAATCAGTGACCATCAGCGGTGCACCTGTCACCCGTCACAAATCAGTGACCATCAGCGGTGCACCTGTCACCCGTCAGCCATTACCCGTCACCCATCAGTGACCGCCAGCCATCACCCATCACCCATCAGTGACCACCACCCGTCACCCATCAGTGACCGCCAGCCATCACCCATCAGGGACCGCCAGCCATCACCCGTCACCCATCAGTGACCGCCAGCCATCACCCGTTACCCATCACCTGTCACCCATCAGTGACCGTCAGCCATCACTGATCACCTGTCACCTTTTAGTGACCGTCACCCATCACCAGTAACTGTCCGTGGCCTGTCACCCATCAGTGACCATCGCCTGTCACACCATCATCACTGCTCAGTGAACGTCAGCTGCCACCCATCGCACAGCCCATCAGTGACCGTCACCTGCCACCTGTCACACCGCGTCATGTCCAAAAGAGTATACAGCAGTGAGGAGGCATTCCAGATCTTCTCCATGACTGATGAGAGCAACGGGGAGTTCTCATCAGATTCCAATTTGGATTCTGATTCAAGTTCGGCATTTGAACCAAATAGTGAATCGGCAAATGATTCGGAGGAAATGGGTCCCTCCCAAAAGGGCACGGCACTCTGGAAACCAGGATTATATTCCCAGGCCCAGTACCAGCGCTGCCACCACCAATAGGCCCCAGGAACAAATTCCCAAGCCCAGTACCAGCGCTGCCGCCAGCGTTAGGCCCCGGGAACAAATGCCCAGTACCAGCGCTGTCGCCGGCGATAGGCCCCAGGAACAAATGCCCAGACCCAGTACCAGTCCTGCCACATCACGCCTGAGTACCAGCACAGGAAATTCCAATCCAACTACACCTCCCAAGAGCTAGGGCCTCTACATACATGCCAGATGGTCTTGCCAACCCAATATGGCTGCCTTCCAACTCGGCATCGCCAATTATTCCCCCGTTCACAGCACTGCCAGGTGTGCAGACCAACACCCAAAATTTCTCAGAGATTGATTTCTTTCATATGTTTTTGCCCGACACTATGCTGCAATTTATTGTGGACCAGACAAATTTGTATGCCCAGCAATATATTGCCAACAACCCCCAATCATCCTATGCCTGTCCTTTTGAGTGGAGAGATCTGATATTGGAGGAGTTCAAAATGTTTATGGGCCTCACCCTAAACATGGGGATTACAAAAAAAATGAAGGACATGCCTATTGGTCCACCAACCCTATCCACAATATGCCCATTTATTCTGCCCTAATGTCCAGGTCCCGATAAGATGATAATGCGCTTTCTTCACTTCAGCGACAACACCCAGTGCCCTCCCCACAATCATCCAAATTACGAAAAGTTATACAAGATTCGCCCACTGATAAATTTCTTTTCTCAACAATTTGCAGAACTCTATGTCCCCGATCAGAAAATTTGCGTCGATGAGTCCCTGGTACCCTTTTCAGGCCGGTTAGGAATAAAGCAGTATATTCCTAGCAAAAGGGCCAGATACGGAGTAAAGTTATACAAGCTATGTGAGAGAGCCACGGGATATTTGTATGCATTCCGCATATATGAAGGAAAAGATTCCCAGCTCCAGCCCCCTGACTGCCCGGCCTACATGGGCACAACTGGAAAGATTGTATGGGACCTGGCATACCCACTTCTAAACAAAGGATATCACATTTACATTGACAACTTTTACACCAGCCTGCCCCTTTTCAAACACTTATACACTGCAAAAACCCTGGCCTGTGGAACCTCCAGAAAAAATAGAAAGGGCTTCCCACAATCTTTAGTGAACAAAAAGCTGCGAAGGGGGGAAAGAGCATCATTGAGATGCAACGAAGTGCTGGCCTTGAGGTGGAAGGATAAGAGGGACGTGCACATGATGTCCACCATCCATGAAGACACTGCAATTGTGGTACAAAGAAGACAAGGTCCCATTGAAAAGCCAACATGTGTCCAAGATTATAATCTCTACATGGGGGGGGTAGATTTTAACGATCAAATGATTCGGCCCTATTTGTCAATAAGGAGGTCCCGATTCTGGTATAAGAAGGTAGCAATTTATCTCATCCATTTGGCCATTTACAATTCCTACGTAGTCTACACCAAATCCATTGAAAGCCCCGCCCCCTTCCTAAAATTCATAGAAGAAGTTGTCACGTCCCTCATCTATCACCAAAGACCCCCCCCAGAAGACCTTCGCTCTGAGGCTGTTTGCCGACTCCATGAGCGCCACTTCCTCTTCAGCATTCCACCATCTGAAGCAGGCCGAAGACAGCAAAAAAAATGTTGCGTGTGCACCAAAAGAGGATTTAGAAAAGATACCAGCTACCATTGTCCCCAGTGTCCCTCCCAACCTGGCCTTTGCATTGGTGAATGCTTCCAACTTTATCATACATCCATAAAATATTAGCCCATATTTTTAACCATTTCCCCATTTCCATCATCTGTGCTGACCATTTTCCATTTTTTCCCAAATAACCATGCCACTGCCTTCCATGTAAACTGACCCTGGCCTGTTTTTTGACTATGCCTCTGCCTACCGTTTGGACTGCTTTCATGTGAACTGACCCTGGCTTGTTTTGTGACTATGCCTCTGCCTACCGTTTGGACTGCCTCCACGTGAACTGACCCTGGCCTGTTTTATCAAATACTCTACTGCCTACCGCTTGGACTGCTTACATGTGAACCAACCCTGGCCTGTTTTATGGACTATGCTTTTGCCTACCGCTTGGACTGATCTGTTGCCCTACTACTGTAGTACACAGGGGTCTCACATATGTGAGGGGCTTCAGAATTGTTTTTCCGGTTGGAGAAAACAATTATTTTTGTTTTCTCCGGGTTTCGGAATTAGGGTCTCGAGTCCGGAGGCTTCATAGAGATTTGGGTGGGTCGAAGCCTCTACCCCTGTGCCCCTGTGCACAGGTCTTACCTGATTGTGGCCCTCAGCCTGCTGCTGACTTACTGCCACCATGCCCATGCCTGTCGCATGAATGGACCACACCGCTACCTGGACTATGCAAATAATTAGCTGTAGCAGGAGGCAGTATGTTTATGAAGGGCTGGAGAGCGGTACAATAATGAGTGTCTGCAGTTAACAGTGTACCAGGACCAATATTATGGCTGTGCTGGCTGTCTCTGCCTGGACAATTTCTATGGACTGTGCTGTGCTGACTATAAACAATATTCCTGCCTGCTGCCTGGATAGTTAATATTGCTGTCGCTAAGCAACTCCCTGCCTGCTGCCTGGACCAGTGCTCTCCTCTGTGGATACTACTAAAAGCACAGGTAATGCTTTTTTTTAACCCTTTCTGCAATAGAATTTATTTTGGATTGTAATTCTTGGTATGTGCATGCTATGTGTTAGAAATATGAAGGGTTTTCAAAAATGATAGGTTGCCAGGAAATTATATATGTCATTTATGCTCCTAGAACGCCTGATGGTGCTACTTTGATGTTGGGCCTCTGTATGTGGCCAGGCTGTGTAAAAGTCTCACACATGTGGTATCGCCATACTCAGGAGGAGTAGCAGAATGTATTTTGGGGTGTCATCTTTGCTACGTACATGCTATGTGTTGGAAATATCGGATAAATGGACAACTTTGTGTAAAAAAAAAATGCGTTTTCATTTTTTTCCACATTTTCCAAAAACTTTTGGAAAAAAATGAACCGTTCAAAAGACTCATTATGCCTCATAGATTATACGTTGGGGTATTTGCTTTCCAAAATGGGGTCATTTTGGGGGCAATTCCATTGTCCTGGTGCTCCAGGACCTTCAAAAATGCAATAGGTGGTTGAGAAATGAGATGTGTCATTTATGCTCGTAGAACGCATGGAGATGCTACTTCAATGTTGGGCCTTTGTATGTGGCCACGCTGTGTAAAAGTCTCACACATGTGGTATCGCTATACTCAGGAGGAGTAGCAGAATGTATTTTGGGGTGTCATCTTTGCTACGTACATGCTATGTGTTGGAAATATCTGATAAATGGACAACTTTGTGTAAAAAAAAATGCGTTTTCATTTTTTCCCATATTTTCCAAAAACTTCTGGAAAAAAATGAACCATTCAAAAGACTCATTATGCCTCATAGATTATACATTGGGGTGTTAGCTTTCCAAAATGGGTTCAGTTTGGGGGCAATTCTATTGTCCTGGTGCTCCAGGGCCTTCAAAAGTGTAAATGGTGGTTGAGAAATGAGATGTGTCATTTAGGCTTGTAGAACGCATGAAGATGCTACTTCAATGTTCGGCCTTTGTATGTGGCCAGGCTGTGTAAAAGTCTCACACATGTGGTATCGCCATACTCAGGAAGAGTAGCAGAATGTATTTTGGGGTGTGATTTGTTGTATGCATATGCTTTGAGAGAGAAATAACCTGTTAATATGACAATTTTGTAAAAAAATTAAAAAAAAAAAAAAAATCTTCATTTTGCAAAGAATTGTGGGAAAAAATTACAACTTAAAAAAATTCACCATGCCACTTACTTAATACCTTGGAATGTCTACTTTCTAAAAAGGGGTCATTTAGGGGGTATTTGTACTTTTCTGACTTGTTAGTGTACCAAGAAATGAGATAGACCATTGGCACCATAGTTTGTAGACTCTATAACTTTCACAAAGATCAAATAATTTACACTAATTTTGGTTATTTTTACCAAAGATATGTAGCAGTATAAATTTTGACCAAAATTTATGAAGAAAAATTACTAATTTGCAAAATTTTATGACAGAAACAAAGAAAAAGGCATTTTTTTCACAAAATTTACGGGCTTTTTTATTTTTAGCACAAAAAATAAAAAACCCACTAGTGATTAAATACCACCAAAAGAAAGCTCTATTTGTGTGAAAAAAAAGGATGCAAATTTCATATGGGTACAGTGTTGCACGACTGAGTAATTGTCATTCAAAGTGTGAGAGCGCTGAAAGCTGAAAATTGGTCTGGGCAGGAAGGGGGTGTAAGTGCACTGTATTGAGGTGGTTAAAAGTAACATTTCTGTCTTTGCAGATGACACTAAGCTATGCAGTGGAATAACATCCTTAGATCACAAGGAAAATCCAAAATTGTGTATAATGCGGCGCTGAAAATGACAACTGGAAAAACAGTCCAGAGAAGATTTGAAGAGTAGGAGGAATCCAATCACCAGCTATAGTGCATATATAAAGGGGCACTCGACACCACGTGATAAGGTAGTCTGCTTACCAGATGGCTGTAAAAAGTAGGCATGTGCTGTAGTTAGCAGCTGCAGTATTTGTAGCTGCTGACTTTTAATTTTTTTTTTTTAATGGGCCCTCCAGGGGTTGTAAAGGTAAATTTTTTTTTTTTTTTAAATAACAAACATGTTATACTTACCTTCACTGTGCAGCTAGTTCTGCACAGAGTGGCCCTGAACCTGGTCTTCTGGGGTCCCTCGGCGGCTGTTTCAGCTCCTCCCCGCAAGCATTAACCACCTTAATGCGAGCTCCCTCGCATGGTGGTTAGTGCTTGCGGGCGCGCTGCCGTGATACAGCCGGCGGCTATAGCCGCTCACTGTATCACTCGGCCCCGCCCCCCAGCGCGCCGCGTCATTGGATGTGATTGACAGCAGCGCGAGCCAATGGCTGCGCTGCTTCCAATCCATCCACTCTAGCCAATCAGCGGCCAGGGTGAGCGGAGGAATAGATGTCGGGAACGCGAAGCTGACTTTCGAGGCGTCAGGTAAGTAAAACAGGGGGCTGGGGGCGGCGGTATTGTCAGAAGTTTTTTCACCTTAATGCATAGAATGCATTAAGGTGAAAAATTTTTTATCTTTACAAACCCTTTAAGGGGGGATATGATCACCATGTATAAATATATAAGGGGTCCATATAGTGTACTTGGTGTTGAGTTATTCACTTTACGGTCAACAATGGGGACAAGGGGCCACTCTTTACGCCTAGAGGAAAAGAGATTTCATCTCCAAATGCGGAAAGGTTTCTTCACAATAAGAGCTGTGAAAATGTCGAATATAATCCCTCCAGAGGTGGTTCTGGCCAGCTCAGTAGATTGCTTTAAGAAAGGCCTGGATTCTTTCCTAAACGTACATAATATAACTGGGTGCTAACATTTATAGGTAAAGTTGATCCAGGGGGAAAATCCGATTGCCTCTCTGGGATCAGAAAGGAATTTTTTTTAGCAAATTGAAGCATGCTTTTCTAGGATTTTTTTTTCACCTTCCTTTGGATCAACTGTGGGTATAGGATTGGGTATATGGGATTGTATGATATTTTTTATTTAATTAATTTATTTTTTATTTATTTATTTATTTTTTTAAGGTTGAAGCAGATGGACTTGTGTCTTTTTTCAACCTGACTAACTATGTAACCACCCTCCCTCCCATCATACTGCCCTCCATTACCCCCTCCCATCATACTGCCCTCCACTACCCCCTCACATCAAACTGCCCTCCACTACCACCCCCTCCCATCATACTGCCCTCCAGTACAATCCCTTCCATCATATTGCCCTCCACTACATCCCCTCCCATCATACTACCCTCCACTACCCCACCTCCCATCATACTGCCCTCCACTACCACCCCCTTCCATCATATTGCCCTCCACTACCCCACCTCCCATCATACTGCCCTCCACTACACCCCCTCCCATCATATTGCCTCCACTATACCCCCTCCCATCACACTGCTCTCTACTACCCCCCTCCCATCATACTCTCCTTCACTACCCCCCCTCCGATTATATTGCCGTCCACTACCACCCCTCCCATCATACTACCCTCCACTATCCCCCTTTTCATCATACTGCCCCTACTGGCTCCCCTTCCATTATACTGCCCTCCATCATACTGCCCTCCACCCCATCATACTGCCATTGCCACCCCTCCCATCATACTGCCCTCCACTGCCACCCCCTCTCATCATACTGCCCTCCACCCCATTATACTGCCCTCCACTACCACCCCGCCAATCAAACTGCCCTCCACTGCCACCCCCTCCCATCATACTGCCCTCCATCCCATCATACTGCCCTCCATTGCCACCCCTCCCATCATACTGCCCTCCACTGCCACCCTTTCCATAATACTGCCCTCCACTATCACCCCTTCCCATCATACTGCTCTCCACCCCATCATACTGCCCTTCACTGCCACCCCTCCCATCATACTGCCCTCCGCCACATAATACTGCCCTCCACTGCCACCCTCCCATCATACTGCCATCCACTGCCACCCCCCCCCCCCATCAAAAAAAAACTATAAAAAATAAAATTGTAAAATAAAATATAATGGTAAAAAATAATAAAAAAATAAAATAACAAAAATTTAAAACTACTGATCCTGTCCACTACCCTACTGATTATGTCCACTGCTCTACTGACCATGTCCACTGCCCTACTGACCACGTCCACTGCTCTACTGACCATGTCCACTGTCCTACTGACCAGGTCCACTGCTCTACTGATCACGTCCACTGCTCTACTGACCACTTCCACTGCCCTACTGACCATGTCCACTGCCCTACTGACCACGTCCACTGCCCTACTGACTATGTTCATTGCCCTACTGACCACATCCACTACAATACTGACAATATCCACTGCCCTACTGACAATATCCACTGCTCTACTTACTATGTCGCTGCTCTACTGACCATGTCCACTGCTCTACTGACCATGTCCGCTGCTCTACTGACCCCGTCCACTACCCTACTGAGCACATCCACTGCTGTACTGACTGACACCATTCACAGTCCACACTGACACCACTGGCAGAACTACTAGCAAAGGTCGCACTTGCGACTGGGCCCTTGCCTTCTGCCACCATGGCAGGGACCGAGACTGCAGGACTGCACAACATGTGAAAGGGATACGCTGTGGGACCATGAAGAGTCGTGGGGTCAGTGGGAAGGGCTCTCGGCTCAGAGGGAATGGCCCAGGCCAGAGGTCGTGGGGCCCTTCATGATTTTTTGCACCAGGGCCCTGAAGGTTCT
This sequence comes from Lithobates clamitans, assembly GCA_037952925.1. NCBI lineage: Eukaryota > Metazoa > Chordata > Amphibia > Anura > Ranidae > Lithobates > Lithobates clamitans. The sequence continues at coordinate 1,275,753 of JBBGZY010001250.1, read as the reverse complement.
AATTATGCCTCTGCTGCACCCTGTTTATAGCTCATCCCAGAACCCTGCACCCTGTATATACTGTAGCTAATCTCAGAATCCTGCACCCTGTATATAACTCATCTTAGAACCCTGCACTCTGTACATAGCTCATTCCAGAATCCTGCACCCTGTACATAGCTCGTCCCAGAACCCTGTACCCTGTACTAAGCTCATCCCAGAACCCTGCTCCCTGAACACAGCTCATCCCAGAACCCTGCACTCTGTACATAGCTCATCCCAGAACCCTGCACTCTGTACATAGCTCATCCCAGAACCCTGCTCCCTGAACACAGCTCATTCCAGAACTCTGCACTCTATACATAGCTCATCCCAGAACCCTGCACTCTGTACATAGCTCATCCCAGAACCCTGCACTCCGTACATAGCTCATCCCAGAACCCTGCACTCTGTAAATAGCTCAACCCAAAACCATGCACTCTGTACATAGCTCATCCCAGAACCCTGCACTCTGGACATAGCTTATCCTAGAACCATGCACTCTGTACATAGCTCATCCCAGAACCCTTACAGTAACTCTGTACATAGCTCATCCCAGAACCCTGCACTTTGTACATAGCTCATCCCAGAACCCTGCACTCTGTACATAGCTCATCCTAGAACCATGCACTCTGTACATAGCTCATCCGAGAACCCTGAGGATTTTGAAGGAGACCCCACGCCAATTTTTTTTTTAATTTTTGCCGGGGTTCCCCTTAATATCCATACTAGACCTGAAGGGTCCTCCCCTCATGGGAATTCCCCTATGGGGAATTCCCATGCCATTTTTTATCAATGAACTTTTATGTGTATTGTCGGACCGGCAATTCATTAATAGCCGCGAGTAGTTTTAAATGACTTTTTTCCCTTTGAAATGTCATTTTGCTGTCAGACTGTTCTAAACACGGGAAACATGCGCCCCTTTACAGGCATACTATAGACACACCCCAGGTACGAAATTTAAAGGGATATTACACTTTTATTGTTTCACTTTAAGCATTATTAAAATCACTGCTCCTGAAAAAATGGCCGTTTTTAAAACTTTTTTTTGCATTGATCCATGTCCCCTGGGGCAGGACCCAGGTCCCCAAACACTTTTTATGACAATAACTTGCATATAAGCCTTTAAAATTAGCACTTTTGATTATTCATGTTCGTGTCCCATAGACTTTAACGGTGTCCGCGTGTTCGAACAAATTTTTTGCCTGTTCGCAAGTTCTGGTGTGAACCGAACAGGGGGGTGTTCGGCTCATCTCTACTCTGTACATAGCTCATCCCAGAACCCTGCACTCTATATACAGCTCATCCCTGAACCCTGCACTCTATACACAGCTCATCCCAGAACCCTGCACTCTGTACACAGCTCATCCCAGAACCCTGCACTCTGTACAAAGCTCACCCCAGAACCATGCACTCTGTACACAGCTCATCCCAGAACCCTGCACTCTGTGCATAGCTCATCCGAGAACCCTGCACTCTGTATATAGCTCATCGTAGAACCCTGCACTCTGTACACAGCTCATCCCAGAACCCTGCCCTCTGTACATAGCTCACCCCAGAACCCTGCACTCTGTATATAGCTCATCCCAGAACCCTGCACTCTGTATATAGATCATCCCAGAACCCTGAACTCTGTACATAGCTCATCTCAGAACCATGCACTCTGTACATAGCTCATCCCAGAACCCTGCACTCTGTACATAGCTCATCCCAGAACCCTGCACTCTGTACATAACTCATTCCAGAACACTGTACTTTGTTCATAGCTCGTCCCAGAACCCTGTACTCTGTAAATAGCTCATCCTCGAACCCTACACTCTGTACACAGCTCAGCCCACAACCCTGCACTCTGTACATAGCTCATCTCAGAAACCTGCACTCTGTACGCAGCTCATCCCAGAACCCTGCACTCTATACATAGCTCATCCTAGAACCCTGTACTCTATACACAGCTCATCCCAGATCCCTGCACTCTGTACACAGCTCATCCCAGAACCCTGCACTCTGTATACAGCTCACCCAAGAACCATGCACTCTGTACACAGCTCATCCCAGAACCCTGCCCTCTGTACATAGCTCAACCCAGAACCCTGCACTCTGTATATAGCTCATCCCAGAACCCTGCACTCTGTACATAGATCATCCCAGAACCCTGAACTCTGTACATAGCTCATCCCAGAACCAAGCACTCTGTACATAGCTCATCCCAGAACCCTGCACTCTGTACATAACTCATTCCAGAACCCTGCACTTTGTTCATATCTCATCCCAGAACCCTGCACTCTGTATGTAATGCACTCCAAACCCTGCACGCTTTTATCCCTTTTTTTTAAATGAACGTACTGGGGTTTGTATGTATCCATGAGACTCTTGCTTGCGGAACAATAATCAAAGCATAGGTACAAGGAAGCCCGAGTTTTGTTTAATGATGCCCATTAAGCTCCTCCCACTGTCAGAAGTTACTTCCTTCCTCAAGTGTGCCTCATTCTGAAGTTCAAAAGTTGGGAGGTATGGTGTCACTGGTTCCCAAAAAGTGTCAGTTAGTGTTCAAATGTCAGCTGCAATATTGCAGTCCTACTATTATGCCGCATACACACGGTCGGACTTTTCAGCTACAAAAGTCCGACAGCCCGTCCGACAGACTTTCGACTGACTTTTGGCGGACTTTCAACAGACTTTCTAACGACCGGACTTGCCTACACACGATCACACCAAAGTCCGACGGATTCGTACGTGATGACGTACACGGACTAAAATAAGGAAGTTGATAGCCAGTAGCCAATAGCTGCCCTAGCGTGGGTTTTTGTCCGTCGGACTAGCATACAGACGAGCGGATTTCTGGGTCCGGCGGAGTTACGATGTAAAGATTTGAAGCATGTTCCAAATCTAAAGTCCATCAGATTTGCGACTGGAAAAGTCCGCTGAAGGTCCGGTGAAGCCCACACACGATCGGATTGTCCGCCGGATTTGGTCCGTCGGCGTCCGTCGGACAAGTCCGGTCGAAAAGTCCGATCGTGTGTACGCGGCATTAGTTGCTGACACTAGTAAAAAAAATAATAAATAAAAATTCCAGTATATATCCCGTATTTTGTAGATGCTATAACTTTTGCGCAAACCAATTAATATATGCTTAATGGGATTTTTTTTTAACAAAAACATGTTGCAGAATACATATTGGTCTAAATTTATCAAGAAATTCAATTTTTCTTACATTTTTTTATTAGTTGCATTTTATAGCAGAAAGTAAAAAATATTGTTTTTTTTTTTTTTTTAATTGTCTGTCTTTTTTTGTTTATGGCGCAAAAGATAAAAACCGCAGAGGTGATCAAATACCACCAAAAGAAAGCTATATTTGTGGGAAAAAGAGGACATTAAGTAAGTGGTCAAGTGTTTAAAAAACAATTGTTTCAGCAAATGTTTTAAAATTCATTTAGGGTTCATATCTACCTTAAGTGCACCTTTGCTTTCCAAAGCAGAGCAAGGTGTAAGGTAGGCTTGACAGCCACACCAGCAGACTCTACTTACCCTCTTTTTTGCTCCCCTGCTGTTCCATTTGGCAACCAGAAACTAAGACAAAAATACGTAGTACTTCCGGGTATGGGGTAGCATGTGACTCACTCCGCTCTGTGGCCAATTACCAAGCGCCCTGGTTGTCACAATGAGTTGGGAGTTTTCAGCCATGTTGCTACTTAGGTCTTACACAGGGCTCACCCTCTTTACTACCAGTGGCCTAAAGTAGGAACAGGGAAGCAAAGGGGAGTATGTGCAGCTGGTGGGGTTGGCATTATAGTGAATCAATTTTTTTGCTCTGCATTGAGAAAACACAGGTTTAATCTAATTCCACTCACTCCATTTATCTCTGAAACATTAACCCAATGTTTTTCAACCTTTTTTCAGTCAAGTCACCCTTTAGAATTGTGCAAAATCTTGGGGCATACCAGTCTGAGGGCTTGTTCACACCCGGAGGTACATCCGAGTACATGTGCATTTTTTGGGTATTCCTGCATGTCATGTTTTTTAATAGGCTGCTCTATGCACGTGAAACATGCAAAAAAATATGATGGCATGATTTTTAAAATCATTCCGCACCGAAATGCATGGTGCTGCAGTACCATACATTTTACCAGGTGCGAATGCATGTGCATCTACTAGATGCCTGGGGATGCCATTAAGATTTAATGGCACCCACATGTGTCTGCAAGAGGCAGCACATTTTTGTTTGTTGTGAGAAAACTCATGATGCGCTACAACACTGCACCTGGTGTTAACAAGCCCTAAAATGTAATTTGTGAGACAGAGTTAAGTGGTCTATAGGTTGTAAGTTCCCTCCCTCCCAATCCCCCTTACTAGCCCAAATACCCCTCCAAAATCCCTCCTCCTAGCAAAAATCCTTCCCTTACCCAAATTCCCCCTTCTAGCACTGAGCGTGCCATTTCTAACAGCGATCGTGCCGTTAGATGCGCGGGAGTGATGTCATCGTGGCTCCGGCCAATCACAGCGTTGGAGCCACGATACCTGGAAGGAAGATGGACGCTTCGTGGAAAAGGGGACAGCGGTGACATCGCAGGCTCCTGTGTCAGGTAAGTGACACATAATGGGCTACAATGCGATGCATAGTAGCCCATTATGCTTTACCTTTGCGGGGAAACAAAGAGGAAGTAAAACCCTTCAGGGTTTACTTCCTCTTTAATTGATTAATAGTCCCGAAAATTGGACCCTCATCACGATGTGAGCGCGTTCCGATCAAAATCACAATTTTTTTGCTTTTGTCCCAGGAATCTGGACTTTTTTGGCAGCTTCTAGCTATGAAAACATGGCCGCAAGATCTCCTTCCGGCTAGCAGGTCTCTTTCCCTGTGTGTTCAATGGGGGGGGTTCTGATCCATGCAGCCAATCGGCTTCTCTCTTCAGTGTACAAGTAGACAATTTGCTTGCACACTGAAGCTGGTTAGCTGCATATATCAGAGGCCCCTCCTCTCTCCACTGAACACACGGGAAAAAGACTTGCCAATTTCAGCCTCCACTATGGAGAGCTGGTCTTCTGTAATGGCAGCAGTCGGTAGAGATCAAATCATGCAGGAAGGACTCTACCCGGGGGACCTGTGATGTAAGGAGGAACTCTACTGGGGGCACCTGTGATGTAAGGAGGGACTCTGCTGGGGGGAATTGATGTAAAGAGGGACTCTAATGGGGCACCTGTGGTGTAAGGAGGGACTTTACTTTAAGGAGTGCTGTGGTGCCCCCCTGCAGATAACTAGTGCCCCTCCTCGCCCTCCACAGAGTACCAGTACCTCTCTCCTTTTTCCACAGAATACCACGTCCCTTTATAGAGTTCCATAGCCCCCCACTCCTTTCATAGAGTACCAGTGCCCCCTCTCCCTCTGTAGAATACCAATTCCCCCCCTTCCTCCACAAAGCACCAGTGCCTCCTAGTACCAGAATACTGGTGACCCCTCTCCCTTTGCAGAGTAACATCGGCAGAATACCAGTGCCCCTCCTCTTCTGTAACAGAATAATGGGTCCCCCTCTCCCTCCATGGAGTACCAGTGACCCCCTCTTTCTCTGCAGAGCAACAGTGCCCCCCCTCCAGAGAGCACCAGTTCATCCTCTCTCTTTCCGCAGAGTATCAGTAACTCCCCTCTCCCTCTGTAGAGTACTAGTGCCTCCTTTCTATCCACAGGGCACCATTGTCTTCACCCACAGAGTACTGGTCCTTGTGCAGCACACCAGCACCCACCCCCCTCTCTCCATCTGCAGATTATCAGTGCCCCTCCTTTTTCTTTTCCAGAATAATGGGACCCCTTTTCTCTGTCCGCAGAGTACCAGTCCCACCCCCTTGTTCCACAGAATAACGCGTCCCCCTCTCTCTCCACAAAGTAACAATAAGCCACCTTTCTCTCTGTAGACTACCAGTGCCCCCTCTCCCTCCACAGAGCACCAATGCTCTCCTACCTCCACAGAGCACCAAACCACCCCTGTCTCCACAGAGTACCAGTGTCCCTCCTCTATCTGTCCAAATCACACCAGTACCCCCGTCTACCTCTGCAGAACTCCAATGGCCCCTTTCTCCTTCTGCAGAACACCAGTGTCCCCCTTCCACCACAGAGCACCAGTGCCTCCTAGTACTAGGTCCAGAGCATAGCTCCGAACTGTCTCTGTTTTTGAGGGACTGTCCCTGATTTGGAACAATTTCCCTCTGTCCCTCATTCCTCCTCATTTGCCCCTCATTTTGGTCTGATCTATATAAATGTATATAACATGCACTTTTTATCTATGAAAGGTGTTTTCCAGCGCTAAACCTTTCATCTGATTTCTAAATTGCTGCATTTGTATATTCCAAAAGCCAATATAAAGGTAAAGTAGTGGTTAAAAAAGCACTTGTGGGTTTAACCAATCTTGTTTTTTTTGTACAATTCTCCTTTAAGGGGGCGTGGCAGGGGGTGTGTCTTATGCCTGCATGCTTTTGCTGATAGGTGTCCCTCATTCCCATCTCAAAAAGTTGGGAGGCACTGGTGATCCCTCTCCCTTTGGAAAGTAACATCAGCAGAATTCCAGTGCCCCTCCGCTTCCTTAACAGAATAATGGGTCCTCCTCTCCCTCCATGGAGTACCGGGGACCCCCTCTCTCTTCAGAGCAACAGTGCCCCCCTCCAAAGAGCACCAGTTCCTCCTCTCTCTTTCTGCAGAGTATAGGTAACTTCCCTCTCCCTCTGCAGAGTACTAGTGCCTCCTCTCCCTCCACAGGGCCCCACTGCCTCCCCCACAGAGTACTGGTACCCCCCTTCTCCCTGTGCAGCATACCAGCGCCAGGGGCAGATCCAGGGGGGGGGGCAACAGGGCAATTGCCCCCTCCAAAAAATAATAGCACACACACACTCTGAATGTAATTGTCTCCTGCGCTCCGCTGCCGGCCTGAGTCTCTCTCTCACATGTGCCGATCAGCGGCGCCGAGAGAGAGACTCGCGTGTGGTACGTACGGGCGGCGGCGGCGGTCACTGACACAGAAGGAAGGATAGGTGGGTGGAGCCTCTTCCCTGCTCTGCACTCGTTGCTAGATGCCAGGCGGCCCTGGCGTTAGCAACGAGTGACGTCACGGTCAGTCACACTCACACTGCAGTGAGTGAGTGAGTCACGGCGTCACGTCGGAGGTCGGACTCGAGTCTCTCAAAGCCGACCGACGTGACAGTGTGACAGGGCCCGAGCGGGCGGCTGGCATGTGACTGAGGCTGAGCGAGGCAGCGAGCAGGCAGGTGTTGAAGCCGCTCCCCTTCTGATAATGTGACTGAAGGGACGTTGCGTCGCGGCCATTTTGGTACTCCCGCACTCGTCCACAGTAAGCCTAGTGTTTGTAAGTCGGCAAGCGGACATCTTTATACACCCACCAGAGTCTTGCTTATCACAGTTATTTTTAACAGTAAGCTCAACTTATATTTCACTAAATAAGCTGAGTTTACTGTTAAAAATAACTGTGAAAAGCAAGACTCCGGTGGGTGTATAAAGATGTCTGCTTGCCGACTTCTAACTCTAGTCTTACTGCTGACAAGTGAGGTTGTACCAAGATGGCCGCAATGCAACATGCTTTTGCATGCATATTCTGATTAGTTACAATATCTCTCACTGCCCGCCCTCACTCTGGGACACATCCACTGGCAACTTGGCAAGTGACAATCCGCATGTTGTGGCAGGCGACATTGGCAAGTGACAATCCGCATCTTGTGGCAGGCGACATTGGCAAGTGACAATCTGCATGTTGTGGCAGGCGACATTGGCAAGTGACAATCCGCATCTTGTGGCAGGCGACATTGGCAAGTGACAATCAGCATCTTGTGGTAGGCGACATTGGCAAGTGACAATCTGCATGTTGTGGCAGGCGACATTGGCAAGTGACAATCCGCATCTTGTGGCAGGCGACATTGGCAAGTGACAATCTGCATGTTGTGGCAGGCGACATTGGCAAGTGACAATCCGCATCTTGTGGCAGGTGACATTGGCAAGTGACAATCCGCATATTGTGGCAGGTGACATTGGCAAGTGACAATCCGCATCTTGTGGCTGGCGACATTGGCAAGTGACAATCCGCATCTTGTGGCAGGCGACATTGGCAAGTGACAATCCGCATCTTGTGGCAGGCGACATTGGCAAGTGACAATCCGCATGTTGTGGCAGGTGACATTGGCAAGTGACACGCTGCATCTGGTGGCAGGCGACGGTAGCAAGTGACACGCTCAGAGCTCCCAATGATTCTGCATTATGGTGAGTTGAACGATTTCATTTTACATTACAATGTAATAATATAAATAATGCGCCTTAATCATCTTGACACCACATCAACCATGGTGCTGTGATGATTGAAGCGCCAACACCAGCCATTGCCCCGACAAATTGCCTGCAAAATTTTATGGCAGTGCCCCTCCCAAGACTAGGCTCTGGATCCGCCCCTGACCAGCGCTTCCCCCTTTTCTCCTTCTGAAGAATATCAGTGCCCCTCCTTTTTCTTTTCCAGAATAATGGGTCCCCTCTGCTCTGTCCGCAGAGTACCAGTCCCACCCCCCCTTGTTCCACAGAATAACGGGTCCCCCTCTCTCTCCACAGAGTACCAGTGCCCCCTCTCCCTTCACATAGTACCAGTGCCACCCTTTTTTCTATAAAAGGTACAAGTAACCCTCCTCTTTATTCGCAGAGGACCAGTGCTCCACCGCCCACAGAGCACCAGTGCTTCATTTCTATTAATCACCAATTCTAAGCACTTCCTTCCACCGACTCTAGGCATTTAACACCCTTGTTAACCACCAATACGTATAAGTATTTTTCCTCTCTTTGACCACCAACACTTTTTCCCTTCCCTATACCAACATTTTTTTTTACAGTAGTTAAAGTAAGACTAACCAGAGAATCGTGAATTACCATAATTAATTTGCATAAATCATATATAACATGCCATTGTATTTTTTTTTTTATAAAAATCCTCTAAGTGCCTTATTCTTGTAGCACTGTTGGTGTGGCACATGGTCTTTCCCTGTTCTTTGGCATCTGCAGGGAAAGATCATTGGGAGAGGCTTCTATTACAACAGTGTGAGTGTGTCTGCACAGCCCTAATTGTTGCTTTGCCAGTCACATGACTAAAAAAAAAAAGTTTCAAAAGAGAAATTCAGATTCAATTATAAATATTAAAAAACTGTTTTATAGATGGCTTTAAATCTTTATTGAATATGTGCTTTTTTTTTTGCTTTAATACAGTATGGTGTAGACGGAATCAAAGATGATTGACACTAGTTTTCACTTTGTTCAGATGGCCTCTGCATCCAAGGCTCTTTTTAACTTTAGATATATTAACAATTACAATTGATATATTTAATACTGATTTATAGTAAAACTAAGCTTGTTTTTAATTTCTTAGTAAATGTAATCAATCAGCATACTGCAGTATATCCTGCCCCCTTAGTGTTTAGCAATAGGAAGACATGAAGGAGGGAGGAGAGTTACATTTACCACTGTGTATATGCCCACATGTGTGACTCTATAGTTTCATGGGCTGCACAGATAAGAAAAAAGAGGAAATGAAGAGCCTAGAACTGAGCATGCACAGCAGAGGACACAAGCTGGTCTACACAATCTCAGCCTGCAATGGGGACACAGAGAGGGTGGGAGGGACAGCTGAAGACAGGATCAATCGGGTATATTTCACTCTACACAAAACAAAAGCTTTTTGAGTATGCATACTCTGTTATATAGCATGTAATTAAAGTTTTCATAGTCTAGGTTTAATAATACTTTAAGGAGTGTTTTGTGGGTACAAGGACCACAGCTTATGTCTGCAGCATGTAATGCAAGTAGGCTTAGACTATTGTTGTTAATGTTGGTGCCGTGGTAAAATTATTAAATTACCTTTGCATAAATTCTCTTCTGTGATATATAAATACTATCACAAATCAATAATTAATCATACAGTGCCTTGAAAAAGTATTCATACCCCTTGGAATTTTCCACATTTTGTCATTGTTACAACCAAAAATGTAAATGTATTTTAATGGGATTTTATGTGATAGACCAACACAAAGTAGCAAAAAATTATGAAGTGGAAGGAAAATGATAAATGGTTTTCAATTTTTTTTACAAATGAATATCTGAAAGTGTGGCGTGCATTTGTATTCAGCCCCCTTTACTCTGAGGCCGGGTTCACACTGGTACGACAAATGCTGTGACATTGGGAGCTCATGTCACATGACGTGTGAAAATCAATGTTTCCCTATGGGAGCCATCTTACTGGTCCAACACAAGTCTGTCTGACTTTGAAAATGCTCCGTGCACTACTTTGGTCCAACTTTGATCCTACTTCAGCCCATCGATTATCACTGAAGATGGATCAAAGTCGGATCACCATCTTAACTGATCCAACTTTGGCATGCCACTTGTGCTCTGAGGATCTTGAAGGGGAACTCCACGCCAAACTATTAAAAAAAAGGTATGGGTTCCCCCTCCAAGAGCATACCAGGCCCTTCGGTCTGGTATGGATTTTCAGGGAACCCCCACCTCAAAAAAATGTCGCTGGGGTCCCCCCAAAATCCATACCAGACCCTTATCTGAGCACACAGCCTGGCAAGTCAGGAAATGGGGTGGGGACGAGCGAGCGCCCCCCCCCCCCCTCCTGGACCGTACCAGGCCACATGCCCTCAACGTTGGGGGTGAGTGCTTTGGGGCAGGGGGGCCCTGTACCCCCATCCCAAAGCCCCTTGTCCCCATGTTGATGTGGCTAAGGGCCTCTTCCCGACAACCCTGGCCGTTGGTTGTCTGGGTCTGCGGGCGGGTTCTTATCCTTCTCCAATCCACACCCTGTGTGTGCTAGCCTCTCACCTCAAGGGAAGACCCCAAATGGGTCTAGTCGTGCATCAACGGATGTACACCACCGCTGTGTCATTTTTCTACCTCTTTGGGTGTACCCTAGACAGATGGTCACTGTAGTATCAAGGCTGTTTCTCCACAAACACTGAGTTCCAGGACCAGCTCCTTTAAAACATTGTGAACTGCAATCAACAGGTGGCCTGGAGCATGACCACAAATGAGGTGGTCAAGGATATTCAAAAGCTTTTATATTACCTGCATTTGGACTTTTTTTCTTTCTTTGCTGCACTTACTCCTATAGAGATTATTGCTTAATACCTGTAGTTATTTCGGATAAATTTTGGATTACTCATCTCTGTTGATTTTTTATTTTCCGATGTAATTGTTTGTTATTGCACTATTTTGCACATTGGGAAGTCAGATTGTTATCAGCACTTTATTATTACCACTTTATACCTTAGAATTGGTTTAGAGGTATCCATTAACAGTATTAGCACTTTATTATTAGCACTTTATATTTTAGTATTATTGTAGAGTTTATTATTATTATTTTTATTGTAGATTTAGCGCTGCTTCACTACAAATCACATATACTGTATATTTATATTACAAAGTTTTATAAAATGAAACAAATAAAACATTTAAATTTTTTTTTTTTTACTATGATGCTTATTATGAATAAAATAATAATGAAACACACAAAACACGTGTATGAACACAAATGTATAGATTTTTTTAAATTAAAAAAGAAAATGGAAGAAAAATGTGTAATAAGGGGAGGGTAGGAATTATTGGGGGCTCAGCAGGGTTGGGAGGACACTGTCACCTTCCCCATTTAGGACAACGTGAGTGTCTGTGCAAAGGGGCCCTCTCAACCTACTGATACCTTGCCAGGACTCTCCTGTTGAAAATGCTACACTATTATTGTATGTTAATGCTTAGCAATTATGTATGTTTTTCTTTTTTTAAACAAGCTAAGTATAATAAACAACACAAAATCTTTTAATAAGAGATAAATTGGTTTATGTGTGTTAAATATATCTAGCACCTAAAAACTGATAGCAAATATATATAATGTATACATTTTTGGGGTGCGGTGTACTTATTCAGGGGGGCCAGGTCTAAGTTATAATAGTAGTTTTACTGGCATACACTACAGTACTGTGCAAAAGTTTTAGGCAGGTGTGAAAAATGCTGTAAATTAGGAATGCTTTCAGAAAGTTTATTTTTACCACTTAACAAAATGTAAAGTAAATGAGAATAAGATAAATCTTTCTCATCAAAACAGCATCAATTCTTCTAAGTACGTTTGTACACAGTTTTTGAAGGAACTCAGGAGGTAGGTTGTTCCAAATATCTAACCACAGATCTTCAGTGAATGTGGGCGGTCTCAAATCCTTCTCTCCCTTCATGTAATCCCAAAAAGACTTGATGACGATGAACCTGGGTCCTGCCCCAGGGGACATGTATCAATGCAAAAAAAAGTTTTAAAAACGGCCATTTGTTCGGCTCATCCCTAGTTCTGATCTGATAACACTGCTGGGCATCTTCCGATGTCAAAGGTAGTAAGTAAGGATAATGTGTCTTTCATCTGCTGCATTGCGCTTTTGTGCCTGATCACTGTGGTCCTCAGTGTTCCTTGTTTCTTTGTGCTTCTTCAAAAGAGCTTGAACAGTACATCTTAAAACCTCAGTCTGCTTTTAAATCTTTGGCTGAGAGAGACATTATTGATGTATTATAACTCCCTGGTGTCTTGTTACTATGCTCAATCATGTCATAGTATATGACCTGTGGCATGAAACTGAAACTGTCTTCTAGAACCTCACAGCAGAGTTTGGCTATTCCTCGCCCAGTTTTAAGCCTCCTGCACAGCTGTTTCTGTTTCAGTTAATGACTGTGTTTAAACCTTCATATGAAATTGTTGATCATTAGCACCTGCTGGGGATAATTGGTTAATCATATGCCTGACTCTAATCCTATAATGTTCCTGACTTTTTTTTGAAAACTGACAATTTTTATTAAGTTTCTATTTTTTCCATCATAAAAAAGAAAAACAAACAGAAAAAAGAAAGATCTTGCTAACTTGTGATAAGTGGTATACATCAAGGGGCTATCCATACACATTGTCATCTGTATCTAGACAAGATATAAGCATGTATGACTAGTGAGGAACAAAATAAAAAAAAAAAAAAGAGGAAAACAATGCATATCTGCAGACACTCAATGAAGTATGAGTCAGAAACTCTATGCTGCCACTTATTTCAAACTAGTTCAGATGTAGATCTGTGGAACAAAGGAGTGAGGGGAAAAAAGAGTAGAGAGGTTAAGTAGAGCCTAGAGGACTGAGAAGGGTGGGGGTAAGGAGAAAAGAGGGAGTTAGAGGTAGATAAGAGGTAAGAGAGAAGAGAACACCCATCCGGCCCCGAGCCTCCGTGCTGTCTGGGGGAATCAGCCCTAGATCAGCTGGATTTGGGGACTTCCAGCATATCCCATAGATTCCATATCCATTTGTGTTTGTCAAGATATTGTTTAGGGAGGATGTCAAATATTCCATCCGTTTGACGTCCCGGATCCTGGTGTGTAATTCAAACAGAAAGGGAGGTTCCCTCTTCTTCCATTTCAGGGCTATCAGGCATCGTCCGGCCGTTAGCACTTGAGCCAGGAGTTTTTTGGAGGTTTTAGAAAAGGAAGGGGGGGGGGCCTAAAAGGTACAGTTCAGGGTCGAGTGGTGCCCCTGTGTTAAAGATAGATTGGAGAAGAGATTGTACCATCTGCCAGTAAGGGGTAATCAGTGAGCAGGTCCAGTAGATATGATATAGCGTCCCCACCTCTCTGCAACAACGCCAACATCGGCGATCGGCAGAGGGGTATATAGAATAGAGCAGGTCAGGAGTTTGGTACCAGTGAAGCAGGATCTTGTATTGATTCTCCTTGTATAAAGTACATATAGAGGTCTTAGAGGCCTGTGACCAAATGTGCTGCCATGTCTTTAGGGGTATGACCTCACCCAGGGCCTGCTCCCAGGTATGTTGGAAACCTGTTGGTGACATATCCTTTACCAGGAGTTGGTAGGTGCGCGATATCATACCTTTGGGGGAGGAGCCCTCTAAACATATTTTGTCAAACTCGGTCAAGGGGGAGAATTGTAGATTCAATGTATAAGACTGTGCAAAATGGCGGATTTGTAGGTAACTATAGAGAGCCTGCCTGGGTAAATCAAAGGCATCTTTCAAATCCTGGAATGACCTTAATGCTCTGGTTGTGGTATCCACCAACTGACCATACTGAAACAAGGCCCTCTCCATCCAGAACTGAGACATCTGTGAGGTCAAACTGTCCGGAACATTGGGAGTGAACAGAAAAGAAGTGACCAGGGAAGCTGTGGAGGTGAGTGGGTATTTCGATTTAACGCGTTGCCACAGCGTTCGCACAAGCGCCATTGGGCCTAGCAGTTGTGACTTCCCTAGAGTTACATCTGTACTCGATAACATGGATTTTGGGTGGGTGGGGGCTAACCACAGCTTTTCAATTTGAGTCCACCGATTATATGCATGGAGAGTACACCAGGAAGCAATCGGGCGTAGTTGGGCCGCTAAGTAGTACTTGGCCATATTGGGAAATGCGAGGCCACCGGGGTTGCGGGGAGCATATAGTATGGATCTAGCAACCCGTTGCCTCTTGTAGTTCCAGAAAAATTTTAGCAGGTCATTTTGAAGAGTTTTGGTGTGTGCAGCTGGGATAGAGATAGGCAGTGTCTCAAAGAGGTAAAGAAGTTTGGGGAGGATCGTCATCTTAATGGTCGCCAGATGACCAAAGAGGGATAACTTTAGGCCCTGATAGATGTGTATAGTTGAGGGAAGTTGGCCTTATATAGAGCTTCAAAGGAGGATGTAAGGTGGACACCGAGATATTTTAGGGTAGACGTCTTCCACGAATAGTTAAATGATTGGGAAAGGGCCGACAGAGTCTGCGAGGACATATTGAGAGGGAGGGCTTCAGTCTTGGAGTTGTTAATTTTGTAGCCTGAAAGGGCACTGTATTTATCCAACTCTGCGTGTAAATTTGGGAGGGCGATATGAGGTTGGGTTAGGGTGAGCAGGACATCGTCCGCAAATAAGGAGATCTTAAAGTCCCTAATACGGATTGGGATGCCATGAATATTTGGATTTTGTCTAATATGGGCTGCAAGGGGTTCGATACATAGGGCGTAAAGGAGAGGAGAGAGCGGGCAGCCCTGTCGGGTACCATTAGTGATAGGTAGAGTAGAGGAGGTGGCAAACTGAGTCTTGACTAGAGTCAAGGGAGATGAGTATAAATGGGTGACGGCTTGAAGGAAGGGGCCCTTTATACCGGCTCGTCGGAGGGTAGCAAAGAGGAAGGGCCAGCCCAGCCTATCAAAGGCCTTTTCTGCGTCTAGGCTTAGAAGCAGTGCCTCTGACGTGTTCCTGTTTGCTACCTCCACAAGGTGAATAACTCTCCTGGTATTGTCCCCAGCCTGACGAAGGGGGATAAACTCCACTTGGTCTTTGTGTATCAGTAAAGGCATGTAGTTATTTAACCTGTTTGCCAATATTTTGGTAAAAATTTTTAGGTCTGTATTCAGGAGAGCAATCGGCCTGTAGTTAGAGCATAGAGTATGATCCTTTCCTGGTTTGGGGATCATTGTAAGGAAAGAGGTCTGCATATCTCTCGGAATGGGTGTGTTGGCCATAAAGGAGTTGAACAAAGGGGTGATATAGGGGAGGAGAAGCGGGAGGAAGGTTTTATAGTAGAGGTATGGTAGACCATCGGGCTCCGGGGCTTTGTTATTCGGGAGGGATTTGACCGTGTCAGTCACTTCCTCCTCCGAAATAGGGGAGTTAAGGCTGGTCAGGGCAGAAGGGGAGAGAGCGGGGAGGTCACACTCTGCTAAATAGTCGTGGATGACTTTGGCTAGAGTAGAAGATGGGGGGGTTATGTGGCACACTCGGATCATTATATAAAGTGGAATAATAGTCATGAAAGAGTTGGGCTATTTTAGAGGGGTGGGATTGGAGGGTGTTGTTCGCGTCTTTAATATAGGTGGGTGATGTAGCAGCTGTCCGTTCGTGGAGTTGTCTCGCTAATAGGGTATGTGGTTTATTAGCTTTATCATAGAAGGTTTGGCGCAGGTGGAGGAGGGCTTTCTCGGTCTTCCCCAGTTCTAGATCCCGTAGACTAGCCCTAGTGCTCACCAGTGCACTGAGCGTACGCAGAGAAGGGGATGACAGCAGGCATGTCTCCAAACGCCGGAGTTGATCTAACAGCAACCGTCTAGTCTTATTGGCATTACGCTTTAGGGCAGTGGAGAGTGAAATGCACTGGCCCCGAAAGACCGCTTTATGTCCTTCCCATATGGAGGTGGGAGATACTTCGGGAGAGCTGTTCTCTGTGAAGTAAAACTTCAAAGTTTGCTCAAGTTCTATTTCAGAGGGGTCATGTTTGAGCAGAATTTCGTTAAGACGCCACTTGCAGACTCGGAACGATCCCGGGGAGAGTGCTAGGGAGATTTTGATCGGTACATGATCCGACCATGAAATTGCTTGGATATCTGATCCTGTACAGGCTCGTAGAGTAGGGGCATTAACAAAAAAATAATCCAAACGCGAATGGGATTTGTGTGGATGTGAGTAGAAGGTAAATTGCTTAGCCGATGGGTATATAGTGCGCCAGACATCAAATAGGGTGTGTTTCCTATTTAATTGACGGAAAAGGGTGGATTTTCTGTCAGCCGCTGGGGAAGCTTTTTCAGGGCCCATAGGAAGCCTATACATGTTCGGGGAGTAGGTCAGGTTAAAATCTTCTCCTATGACCAGATATTGATGGGGAGCTGCAAATAAGCGTTTATATACTATGGATAAAAAGGGGATCTGGTTGACGTTCGGAGCGTAGATATTACATAAAGTGAGATTGGTACCCTTCCAGGAGCCCCGGAGGATGAGGTAATGGCCTAATGGGTCTGCCTGCAGGGAGTGCAATTGGAAGGGGGAACCTTGTTTAAATAAGATGGCTACGCCTGCCTGTTTTCGCGGATTGGAGGCAAGATATATTTGGGGATATTGTTTAAGGGCAAAAGCCATAGTGCCAGATTTATCAAGGTGAGTCTCCTGGATAAAGATAATGCCCGCCATGGAACGTCTGAACTCACGTAAGGCTAAACTGCGCTTAACACTGGAATTAAGGCCTTTCACATTTAGCGACAGAATGTCAAACATGGTGGATACAGAAGGGGGAGACACATTTGCTTAACCAGCCAGTTAGTCATAGGCCAAAAGATCAGGGCGTCTATCCGTTGGTTCTCTAGGGTGATCTCATGCCGGAGGATCAGGGCCTAACAGCCGGTGTCTGTGTCCCTTAGGTCCAGGGTGCCCAGAAGAATTAGAAGTAGAAGAGAAAAAGGAGGGGAAAGCCGAGAAAAGTAAAAGAGGAGAGGACAAAGAACAGTGATCAGAACATATATCATGAAATCAAAAAACATAGAGACAAATATTGTTAATATTACACAATATAACCCACCTAGGAAATGTGGTATGTTGGGAGTCTCCAAAGGACCTCCCCCGATGAGGAAACTAAGAAGTAACCCATCAGGAGTTGATAAACAAAACATTACTATCAAGCAGGAAGCCATTCGGAGAGCCCCTAGGGAAAGAGGTTGCATGACCGAGGGAGATACGGTACGCTCCCGGGCCTGCCTGCTTATGTAGTTGGAGATTAACCTGCACCCAGCCAACATGCATAACTATAATTTTAACTTTAATTGTAACTATAAGCATAACCTAAGAGCAATTTAGCGAGCTAACCGCTCATGAGTAGGTGGGGGAGAGGGGGGTAGGATCAGAAGATCTCATGAGTTAACATAGGCGAGTCCCCTGGACCGATGCCCCCTTAGGGGGGTACCGGGGAAGGGGGGCTCGCAACAAACAGAGGGGGGGGGGAAATCCTCCATAATGGGTCGACCCCTGGTGAGTAAGGATCGATAAATGTAAATGAAAGAGAGTGTATGATCAAGCCTTTACTAGAGACCCCGAATTAGGGACTATGAGGCAAACCAGTCCTCAGACCGTCGGAGAAAGAGTGTCCGCTCTAAATGCAGAAAGTCAATGCATATGGGAGGGTGGGGAAGAGCTGGAGGGATGGGACCCTGGGCGTTTTCTTCCGGTGACCTGGATCCAGGGAGCTGGGCGTGGTGGGGGGACTGGTAGGGGATCCCAGCCAGGAGTAGGTGGTACAGGAATGATCAGGTCACTGCAGAAGGACTGGAGTTCTTCCGGAAATCTTAGTGTGGTGGATCTCCCGTCTTTCTTTGCCGTGAGACTAAAGGGGAAACCCCAATGGTATTGTTAATCGTGTTCCCTCAGCAGTGAAAGGAGTGGTTGTAGAGAGTGTCTTTGTTGGAGTGTAATCCATGACAAATCCGGGAAGAGCTGGATGGGGGTGCCATCAAAGTCGATGGTGCACATGTTGCAAGCTTTTCTCATAATTTCTTCTTTGAGGGTGTAGTTGTGGACTCTGCATATCACATCTCGGGGTCTGGTCCCTGTCCCTCGGGGCCGAAGGGCGCGATGGGCCCGGTCTAGCTTAACTTTTTGGCGTTCTGGGCAGCCCAAGATGTTGTTGAAGATGGCTTGAAGGGTGACAGGTAGATCTTCGTCTTGAGTCGCCTCTGGGAGGCCTCGGACCCTGATATTATTGTGCCTGCCCCTATTGTCCGTTCCTGACTTTTAAGTGTACAAAGTGTGCAGATGTAAAAATTATGGTTTGAAGACAAAGGGTAGTCACACCAAATATTGATTTGATTTAGATTTTTCTTCTGTTTGCTCTCTTTGCATTTTGTAAATTGATAGAAACAAACAATTTAAATATATGTATTAATGATATATTTTTGAAATCATTCTTACTTTACAGCATTTCTTCCCACCTGCCAAAAACTTTTGCACAGTACTGTAGATACAACTTATGCAGGGCCATCTTTAAGGCAGGGCAAAAGGGGCAGCTGCCCCGGGCCCTGTTATTGTTGTGGGGCCCAAAGCAGCTGCCTCAACTTTCCCAGTTTAAATTACCTCGTCCCTCGAGATTTTATTCTCATGCTGTGTCCTAATATCTCAGTGCGAAGTTCTGTTATTAATGCTGCCCAGCTCTGTCTTGTTGATGTGTACAGATGACTCCCCTGCAGACCCTGTGTTTACATGTAAATACCGGCATTGATATGTAAATAGCAGCGGCATTCATATGTCAATAGTGGCAGACCGGCAGCATTCTATGTAAACAGAGGTAGTATTCATATGTATATCATGCCTCCCTGAGGTCATATCCACCATCATCTATACTGAATGTTACCCACTGGGGAGATAAAGGGGCATGCTTGAAAGTCCTGCCTACAACTGTGCTCATTAGGCCTACGATCAGCCTGTTCTGCAAAGGTAAGCAAATTAGTGGGGGGAGGGTAGTATGTGGTGTGCAGAGGTAGGCAGAGAAGGAATTACAGCTTGGGGTGCACAGGTGAGCAAGGTCCAGTCCATGGTGTGCAGCAAGTGAGGAGATGATGTGCTGTAACCTCTAGCAACCAATCAGTAAGCAGTAATGACGTGCAGTAACCAATCAGTGAGCAGTATTGATGTACAGTAATCTCTAGCAACCAATCAACAATCAGAAATCGTGCTGTAACCTCTAGTAACTAATTAGTGAGCCGTAATGTGTGCTGTAACCTCTAGCAACCAGTCAGTGAGCGGTAATGATACACTGTAACCTCTGGCAACCAATCGCAATCACTGTCTGATCTGATTCAGTAAACTGATTTTGAGTCTAGCTGCTATTTATTATATGTCTCAGAGCAGGTGGAGAGCAAAACTGCATGGGGGGGCCCCAAGAAAATTTTTGCCCAGGGTCTAATCAATATTAAAGACGGCCCTGAACTTATGCATACTCATAAGACACAATAAATTCATTAGTATAAGCACATCCAATTAAAGTACTTTTCACCTTGTTTAGTTCTAGTTTTTTGTATTTTTAGTTTTTTAGTTATCTTCTATAGCATCCTATAATAATATCTTTTTTCTGCATATCAAATTACTTCTATTTCTTTGCATCTTTCCTAATAACCTCCAGTATGCCGGCTCTGTTTGTGCATTGCAGTGCTGCACAGTAGGTGTTGCTCTTTATTGTACTGTAATTTACTAACAGGGTAGAGGAAGTTAAAGCTACGTTTGCATGACATTCCCAATTGTGCGCAACCCCCCCCCCCAAATAACAAAAGCAAAAAAAGAAACGCTTTTTTGCTTGCACATGATTACATTTTACCGTCATCCTTTTAACAAAGCTAATTAAATGTACATTCTCTTCTGCAGTAAATCTACAACTATGAGTTTACAGAATAATTAAAAAAAATGTACTGTGTAGGTGACATCTTATCCTAAAGTGTATGTTTGGAATACAGAGAGGGCTTATGCCGCTGTCAAGTGTTTTTATATATATATATATATATTTTTTTTTTTTTTTACCTGTCTTGTGTACCATTCGAGAAATTTCCCTTTACTTCCTGCCCTTACAGATGCAGCAGGAAGCTAGCGGCAATCTCCTAAAGTGAGGAGAAAGACAGTTGCCCCTAAAACAGGACATTCCCTCACCTCTTGTCCTGGGGTCAGCTCAAAAATGTTGTATTTCCCCACTTTTTTCTATAATGTTTGTTCTTTTTTTACAATGGTCACAAGTACAAATAGAGGGGTGAAATTGGGAAACAGAAAGAATAAAAACTTTCCCCACTTTATCAAAAAAAAAAAGAAAAAAGAAACATTTTTTTTTTTGCCCAAGAGATGCATTAAGCGAGATGAGGTGGTTTAGTCAAATACAGGTCTCCCTCTAGTGGTTAATCTACAGAATGTTTTACACAATGACAAAAATATTAAATAGGAAGGTAAAAGAGGCGTAAAAATGTACTTTACGCTAAACACTGCTGTAATGAGTCAAATATGCGTTAAATACTAAAGTTTACCCTTAAACAAACATCTACCAGACTTTTTAGCATGGTTTATAAAACCATATTATTAGAATATTGGATTTTTTTTCTTTTATTTCTGTAGTTGCAAAATCGATTGATCTTGAATGGGAAGCTGCCTTGCTGGTACATATTAATCTTTTGTATCTTTATTTTTCTATTTCATGGTTTTTTTTTTCAATTACTGACCAGCAAAATTTTACCAGATGGCAACTTCCTTTATAAAGAGAAGGGAAATTAAAGTGCCACATGTTGAACTACATAAGAAAGAAGAAATACAATGTGCAAGCTTTCAGCTCAAGAATATAATAGCATTTTTGCTTTTAAAGGGAAACAGGGCTTCCTATTAGGAGGCCTGCAAAGAATTTAACAATTATTCAAACTGGCTTTTTCAAGCCTGTATATATTTTATATTACACTCATTAAACTGATTCCACTGAAAAATAGGCAGTCTATTAAATATGCCTTTTGGTACAACTGTGTACATATTCAGCATACATATAAAAAACATAATATATTAAGGAATGTCTTTTCTATAGTATTTAGATTTTTTGCCACAAAATATATTAAAAATTCAAAGTATTTGAAGGCTAAACTTATAAATAGCACATTATATCATTAATATGAATGAAACCATGTTGTATAAAACTATTTTATGGCTTGTTAGATGGCAGTGGTTACAGCAATCATATCTAATTTAATTTTTGCAACTGAGACATTTCCCATACATCAAGGGTAATAAAACTGTATTGAATAAACTAAGCTAAATTCTGTGCACAAGAACAGAAGGATTATTTAAATAATCCTTATTTGTAACTGGAATACAATTTGGAAAAACCAAAAAGACAATCAACACAAGATAGCTGTTCTACCTTGTCCATATTTTCTTACACATACTGTGTGTAGAAGCCAGAAAATTTTTTGAAAGCAGGCAATTTCAGCTTTATCTTCCACAAAAATAGTCAACTTCAATGAACATGCTAAATAACCTCTAAATGTTTGTTTGGTTGCCGAGTTGCACTCATGGTTCCAGATTTAACTAACAAAAAAGAAACCATCCTGTATAAAGTATTTGATTAGACGCATCTTGGTTAATTCTAAATGAAAAAAAAATCTATGCTCTTTGGTTCTCATGAAGGCGTGCAGTGGACTGATCATGATAGTGATTCATATCCGAGTCTTATTTTGTAAAAGAAACAAAAAAAAATCCTGACTACTTCCATTAAATGAGAATCCAGCACAGATGCGTATATATCACCCAGCATGAAGTTCACCTTGGGCATCAAGCAGAATGCGTGCAGTTCATTTTTCTACTGTCAACCAGGACATTTTAGCATTCAGGAAAAATCTAAATATTTAATGAGGAATTCTATTCTCTTAAGTGAAAATTAAAAGTCAGCAGCTACAAAAACTGTAGCTGCTGACTTTTAATAAACAGCCACTCACCTGTCCCACGATCCTGCGGTGTGCTTACCCCAGCCGTTTCCTCCCTCTATCCTCTCTCGCATATTTACTATGACTGCTTGAGGGTTCACAACCGTGTGCCCACTGCGAATGCGTGAGTGGCACTGCGCACTGTGAATGGTCCCGCAGTCTTCTGGGACCTGACATGTGTCCCAGAAGGCTTTGAGAGGGAGGGGGAAGAAGAAACTCTGCTTTTGATCATCTAGGAGGTCGTAGCAGAAATGGGAGCGGGTACCTGTCAAAATCGCATACCTGCTCCCCCCCTCTTTCCCAAAAGCTCCATTTCACAAACAAGAGCGGTGGAGGAGGCCTTAAGCAGAACTTCCCCCTTTGGGTGGAGCTCCGCTTAAACCTCTAAAACAGGATCATTGCTAAAAATCAATGATTTATTACACGCAAGAGTACACAACATTTTGCCAGATAACTACAGATGTCTTTCCCCACATCCATTCAAAGTGCAGAATTTATGAAGGATCTCTCAGCTCTCAAAAACAGGGGGGTGAAAGCTGAAGTTACATCAGTGAGGAGAGCTTTGAGAGCTGATTGGAGAGAAGAGACACATCCCCCTTCACACAGCACACAGGTACAGAGTTGAGGCTGTCAATCACAGACTGTGCCCTCCCCTGTCACCATTTTTCTCCTGGTGTTGGGAAAACTTGTCAGAAGTGACTAAATCAGATAGCAGAGGAATGAGGCAGCAGACTGAAATGACGCTTAGTGATCTGGATTGAGACAAGCACACACTATACAGGAATATGCTTTGTTCATATTTTGTGTCTTAGGTTTACAACCACTTTAGGGACTTTGAAAAATGGGTGTATCTTTGGGAACAAGCATTTAGCTGCGTGAAGACTGTGTTGAGAAATGTTCAATAAGCTTAGAGTTAGGCAAAGATCACCAGAAAAAGGTTTTGGTAGTGCCCATAACCTTAAAAAGGATGATCAAAAAGTTTTTTGAAAAAAGTTATATCTGTGGGAATATATTTCTAACTGGATAGTGGTTAAACTACAAAATCTTAGTAAGATTTGGGTTAAGGTCATCAGAAAACATTGTTTGTATTAAAGCAAAAGCTTGGGGTATTTAAAAAAAGCAAATATCTATACTCAAATTTATGCTGCAGCTTAGGTCTGATGCTGCGGCTGTCCCTCCTCGGGTTTAAGTTTGAGAACTGAGTAATCACATGACTGCTGATCACACAGTTCGCAGTCTTCTCAGAGTGAAGAGTAGTGGCTATTAGTCACTGCTCTCCGCTCTGCCCCTTCAGGCTGTTGATGGCCAACTTTATACCAGCCAATCAATGTAAGCTGTAGATAGAAAATTATTCTTTTTTTTTAAATCAGTGTTCTGTCAGTCCCAATGTTCTGTAACAATACTTCATCCATTGATTACTAAATTTCCTAAACTTGTCACTAAACTCCCTTATCAAGAAGAACACATGATTATCATTTCTGTGTTGATATCCTTATAGCATTGCGTTGGATTTGGTATATTTGCTTATAAATGTGATTCCCTGCACCTAACCTCTACTGTAGATGCCTTTCACTGCTTTAGCTTTTTTTTTTTTTTTTTTTTACTGCAGACTCTGATATCTTTGATCACAGATGCACTCATATCAGTATGTACTTAACAACAGGCTCAATTTGTAGCTCAGGCAAAAATCGTTTTTAACATGGATGTAAGTAATGTTGTACCTTTTTATCTTGTTTTCTGGGATAAATACATTTCTTTTGTCTTGTTGAGTTACACTCTGCTGATGTTATCTTTCAGAGGCTTTCTCCCCA
Organism: Lithobates clamitans; assembly: GCA_037952925.1. Lineage (NCBI taxonomy): Eukaryota > Metazoa > Chordata > Amphibia > Anura > Ranidae > Lithobates > Lithobates clamitans. Next base: position 1,251,644 of record JBBGZY010001250.1, on the reverse strand, counting down.
GCATTTCCTGCAGAGGGGATGATCACCTGTGCTTCCTTTGTGATAGGCCCTTTCAACTCTCCCATGTAGCTCTTCCTTATTTTGGGCAGTAGACAGGTTCAGTCTACTGTCTAAAAGTAGACAGATTCTGCCTGCCTGTCTCTGCACTTCCAACACTTCCCACCACCAACCTCATGTACCTCTTTCCTTAGCTCTGCCTCACTATATCACTAGATCATCAGGTTTGAGAATGACTCCACCGAGCAGCAAGTCCTAGCCAAGGCTAAAATAATACTGGGAAAGCCATCTTCTGGAATCAAATGCAGAGGCTGTACAGGGCACACCTAGGCAACCTAGTTCCCAGGCTGGAAAGTAGTCCATGAAAGGCATTCCAAGGTATGACCATGCTGCCAATAAAAAAAGGCCTTTAGACAGTTTAGCACTCTGGAATCAATCAATGTTCACTAGACCTCATCTAGTTTTCGATCAGTCCCTTTGTTTGCTTCATTCCTTCATCATTGATTTAATTTCCTTCTGAGGAGCCCCAGGCCATCTAGGCAGATGTGAGCTCCATCAGCCTGCCGGCAGCATTATTTTTTCCCCCCTGATCAGACTCTCAGATCCATCATTGTTTCCTGTGCAGTGTCACCATCCACCACAGAGGATTTTTCAATCCTGTGGAGACACAGTCTGGAAAGTCAGCGGTTTGTTTCCATCAGCTGACATTCCGGCGGCTCCCCTGTGCTGACGTCATCATCCACTGCCACGGAGCCTCGGCCAGGCTGCTCTCCTCACGGCGGAGCATCAGCTCTGTCCACGCCACGGTTATCATACAGCTTGTTGGTGCCGGCGAGCCGCTCTGCACGGTGCCAGACTCATTAACCAATGGGGAAGTTGTGAGTTTTTCTACTTCTGTTTTGAGTACTTTGTTCCGCTCTCACCACCTCACTCATTGTCTTCTGTTGGGGCACTTTCTGGATGGATCTCCTGTGCTGGTCTCCTGTTGTTCAAAGGCTGACTGTCTTTTATTGTAAGTGCTATTCACATGTTGAAATTTAGTGCAATGCTATTTAATATTTCAATATAGTGTTACTGTGGGTTTTATTGCAACAGTTCTCTATAACTTGGTTTTAATATTCACCAGTTATCATTGTCATTTTACATTTATTATTGGTTTATTAAACTACTCAATTTTATTTATTTATGTCTGTTGCAGTTTGCTTTTATAATATCCTGAGCGCTGGGCTATATTTGTTTTCCTCTGTTATGATCTGTATCTACCAGCTACGGTTGGTCCAGCTGCATGGGTGTTTACTTTTTTTCCTCCCTCCTCTCTTTTTTACAAGTCATGCTACATGTATACAAAATGTCCCAGTACATGGTATGGTAAATACATTAGTCGCACACCACATGTCTTGATTGGAGCTCTCCAGGTAGTCTACCATTGGCGCTGGGTTATTGCTGTGGCTTAGTCTGACAGTAATAATAACCATTACATGACTAGGCTATAGTCGCCCAAATTATAAATTGTAACTTGCCATCTTATCCTTTAACAATTGCATAGCATACAATTAAACAATTGTACTGTAATTAAATCTTTACTATCAAGGTCACATTTTCCACGTTTTAGGGGAAAACCAAGACCAAAAAAAAAAGAGAGGGGAAAAAAGAAGAAGGGGAAAATAGAGTCCTATAGGGCGGGTCAACCATACACGATTTCCAAGAAAGAAAGCTCCGGTAGTGTCTATCAATAAGGGTCAACACGATGTAACTGTTCGACGGGGGTGCTAGTATCTAATAACAAAACACGTCCTTACTCAAGGAGGTTGTGTTTCTCGCCAGGGATTTGGGATTGCAGAAACCATACTTTGTTGTAGGCCGGTTGGTCGTTATTCTCTCCTCCCAAAGGGGCGAGAGTAGACTTTACTCTTTTAAATGTTATCTTTCCCTGTTTTTTATGGTTTAAGTCCCACGGGACTATGCTATGTCATGTGCCAATTTGATTTTTACTAAAATTGTCAAATATGGTAATATATTACTGCTCCCAGAGCTGAAATGTTCTGTTTCTCAGGACATGTTTTTTGCCTTATCACAGTGGATTCTGTATACTCATCTAGCATATGTCCTAGGCTTCTTTTCTATGTTCAGATTACTGTAATGTGTTTTTGATACCTAATGGCACAATAAACATTTTCTGATTTAAAAATAATAAAACACAGCAGCAGAGGAGATTCAAGAAGCTCCACCCATGGAATCCGTATTTCCCTGAACTGAGTGATTTTCATTTGCTATAACTACCAGCTCTTCCATATGCATAATGTAATTAATTTCCACTACCCATTCCTGTATCGTTGCTATCTGTCAGGGAAATCGTACACAAAGATGTGCAAGAAGATGTGTACTTACTAATAGGAATTCTTGAGTGACAGCTAGAGGTTCTATAAATCACACACTTGCGCATAGGAATTCGCGAGTGACAACTAGAGATTCTTGACTCGCTAACAAATTTGGTGCACGTGTGCATGCACATTAGCGTGAACGTACGTGAGTACTTGGTGCCCTCTTGCCTATTTAAACTGGCTCCATAGACCAGAAAATTGCTGAGTGGTTGTCAGCTTCTATCATCTGGGATCTGATCCTGTGCTTGTTCCTGTGTATACCCGGCCTGTTTTACTCTGCTTGTTCCTGGTTCCTGATACCTGATTGCTGACCCGGCTTGTGACTCGACTCTGCCATCTGCCTACTGTTCCATTACCTTCTCTGTTCACTTGATACAGACCCTGGCCTGCCCTCACTCTCTGGATCCGATTCTGCACCTCTGCTGCTTGGCCGTTATGGACTTCTGACCACCTGAGACCCTGCATTCGCCTGCTCTCCAGCTTGGCTGCTGTCTGCTGTCCTGCACCTGCCGCTGTGTACCTGCATCTGCCAGTCCACCAGTCTCCCTGCTGTTCTGCACCTGTTGGCGTGTATCCGCATCGGCCAGTCCACCAACCTGCCTGCTGCTTGGCACCTGCTGCAAGTATCTTCTATTCAGGATCTCCTACCAGGCACCCTTGCCCTGTTATATCCTGTCACCACCTTCAGGGGAAACAGGACAGGAAGTGTAAGGGAAAGTCCTCCCATCAGCTTGGCCTCAACCAGGTACATGACAGTATCATTACAGATTTCCAGTATCTGGGGATCAGAGCTCTACATACCATCAGCAAAAATCTAAATATTCCCTTTTTGGTGGATTGAATTGATCCTGGGATCGTGGAAAGGAGAGCAACCTCACGGGTCTTCGGACATATCTTGCCCACAATCAAGTGACTAAGCTGAAATATAGCCGACCAAAATGGTTTTATTGCCGGACAAGACCACTACACGTGTAGGTGTTTTCCTTTCAGCTCACTACATCTCTAATACTGATCCGGTATAGCCGGATTGATCTTGTTTAATAAAGCCTGGCAATGATACCACCTGGTTCGAATTTTATAGTTTAATTCCTGCAATTGGGAAGCTAAAGTAGATTTAAATGTGAGGGTGAAGACATTAACCCAGTCCTCAGGAGCCAAGCTTTTGCCTAATTCTTGCTCCCAGTCTCGAATATAGAAATGGTGATTGGGGAATGCATGAAACAAAAGGGTGCAATATATTTTTAGAAAGAGCATGTGGACATTTTGAATCAGAAAGTAACAACTCCTCAACAGGGTCAGGTCCCCACAAAGCCACTCCTTACCCAACCCGTTATAAAAATGGAGTAGTTGGAAATATTGAAGCCATTCTCCTCTGTAGGAACGAGAGAGGGAGCTGAGCTCTCCTAAGGATTTCAGGCCCCCAGGGTTGAATGTATGCCAGATGGGGGATGGGCGTGATGGTTGCCAGCAGAGGAATCCCTTATTTGCCAAACCGGGTAGAAAGCTGGGGTTACCCAATATTGGAGTTAAGGGGCCCGGACGCGAAGATACTCTATATGTTGTAATGACCTTATCCCAAAGTATAGGAGTGAAGAAAGTAGAAGCGTTAGCTGTGTTGAAGGTGGGCGATCAGTAGGGAGCAACCATGGAAGGGAAGTCAGTGGTACAGGTGATAGGTCAGACAGAGTAACCCACCAGTCCAGTATTATACTAAGTAGTGCCGCAGCATGATATAGTTACAGATGGGGTAGGCCTGCACCAGCGTTATCTTGCCTCTTCACCAATATATCATATTTAAGTCTAGCCAGAGATCTAGGCCAGATTAATTTAAGTAGTATAGACCATGCCAGTCGAATAAATAAGCATGGGCCCCCGATCAGAATTGTTTGAAAGATGTAAATAAAATCTGGGTAGGATACCCATCTTAAAGAGAGACATCGGTCCCAACCAAGAATGTCGCATAGATGACCATCTCTTGAGGCGTTGCTGCATGGTGGACAAAAGCGAGCAATATTGTGTGTGTATTTATTACATTTTTGCAAAAGGTGAACTATGTTTTTAAGCCCCTTGTTTCAGAAAGTTCCAAAATACTCATTGTCACCAGGCTGCCTTGAGGAATTTTATGCTCAGTTAGTCATTTCAGGAGGAGACATTATAAGCATATAAAAATGTTCTTTCAGACCTATACATCTGTGCATTGACCTTGTGCATGTAACCTGAGATGACAGACAAAACATCAGACATGCAAATCGACCACTTTCAGCAGCTGCAGTTTTTTTTTCTCTTAAAGCTAAACCCCAAAGCAAAAATGTAATATATTGCAGCTTTCCAGACCTTACATGTTATAGCTGCTTTAGTTTTTTGGACTTTTTTACCTTTATTTTCATCTAGTAATCCTGCAAATAATACATTTCCTGTCCTAGGTTGGCTACCCTTACTTGCTCCACTGTTATTATGGAGGGACCCATAGTTGTCACCCAGGCTGGACTTCAAACATGCCTTGCTCTTTTCATCTCACTTACATGGGAGGGGGGATTATTAGTTTACAGAAGGAAGATGATACCATTTGTGCTTTCAGCTCCACTCACAGGAGATGACAAGGACATTGAATTTCTGGCCAGATCATCAGGTATTTTCTGTATTTGCTAAAAAATATTCTTGGCCTGAATAGTTAAAACTAATGTAGAAATCACATCTAAGGACTGGTAAGCTGCAATATAATAATTGTTAGTTTTTGGGTTATTAAAAAAAACAAATTTAACCCTTGAGAATAAAATGTGACTTATCATTATCCTTTGCAGTGCATTAGCTTGTCACTACCCTTGTCAGTGCTACTTTTGCTTGAGAGACTGGTCTGGCTGATAAAATTAGTTAACGCCCAAACACTTGACGTGGGTAAAAATGGCTTAACGCGTTACAAACTTTTACAAGCACCAGACATTTTTTTTTGCCAAAACGCTGCTACCAGGGGTAAGGCTTCTAGGAGAGTTTAGAAATTGTCCTGTGTGCATGAGGCCTAAAAATGGTCATCTGTGACATAACAGGTCCAAGAAATTCCCTACACATTTGACATTTACCCAAGAAGCTCCCTCTTGAAATTGACATTGTCATTGTGGTTGACAACATTTTTTAATGGACTAAGCATTCTGATTTTTTTGTCACTTGTGAACTTGCATTGCTCATATTTAATTAAATGTTTTTATATAGTTAAAGGGTTTATTTGCATCTTATTAATGAATTTATCCTCTGTATTTTTGTTATTATTATAGTGTAACAAGTCTACCCAGACATCTGACTAGCTGCAAGACAGTAGCGGGATTGTGCAGACCTTGTAATACTGGTAGTCTCAGCCATACTTTAATGGAGCAAGGCGTTTTACATGTTTTTATACAGCTTGTATAAGTGCCCATGATTTATGTCTCACCCAGATTTTTTCCTTATGTACTGTATAAATTTGTCTACTTAGCCAGGTAAAAACATGGCAAGGGTGTATTTAGGTTTTTGTATCACCTGAAACAATATATAAATATGCACAATAATTTTTACTAGAAATATATTTACTATTTTTACTGTTTTATTGTTTAGTATTTTAATATTTTTACTAGCAAGACATTCTGTGCTTTTTAGCATTTTGGAACATGAGTTTTATCAATCAAAATATAGCAGCATTAAGCCATTAAAGTTACATTGTGCATAGTCAAATTAAAATGACTGGGAACCAAAACTTTTGAAAAAATCATACTTTCAGCTTGTTCTGTAAATGCATAACATAGCCAGCAGATGGCAGCAAATATTTTCTAATTTTATTTTTACTAACTTTCTCTGTAACTGAATTTTTCTAACATGTATAGTCAGCGATATTCATATATTTTAATTTAAAGTAAAATGTACATCTTAATAACCTAGTAATTTTTTTAAAAAAAGATACTCTAAATCATGCACTAGAATATTTTTATAACATATGCAGTGATCTTTTCAGTAATGAAAGTCACATACTATATATAACAGACTTAGTTCGCCCAAGATTAAAATACTTGCATATTGCAGAGTAATCTGTCATGAGAGAAGCATGGAGTCTGCTATTGCTGACCTCTTCTTCTGAAAATGCTGGTTGCTTGGCTGTCAAAGTGACGCTTTTTCTTCAATAAAGTCGTGCTACTAAATTGGAGGAAATGTGCAGATAAGGTCTTCTGTCTTTTCTCTGACTTCCATCTGCATGCTTTTTCGAGGTCAGTGATTCAGAATGTACTGATGCCAGTGACCAGTGTAGGAGCCAGGTAACTAGCATTAGCAGAAGGATGTCAGCAACAGTTGTGCCTTTTTTCCTTCGTAACAGGTTTACTTTACTGTAAATGTTGCATTACAATGTATCTCAAACCTTTTTTGGGGGGGGTTTTGGATTGAGTGATGAGGGATTATTGCTGTCTGTGCCCCCCCTGGGTAGATCCACCCTCACTGTTGTCCTGGAAATCATTATCACCAGCACTGAAAATAAGGGGGAAAACAATTTGATCCCCATGACAGGAATAGAGGATAAATCATTCAATGTTTTGTTGACAACTGTCTAACAGGAGATTTCTCTCACTTTGCAAAGGTTTCCTCTCACTTCCTGTTATCTAGTCTTGGATAGTTGTGTTTAGTTGTGTATATTTTTGGAAAGAGTGGCGATGGATTAAAACACCTGTCAGTTTTTATTGCTGTCTGTGTCTCCGTTAAGGAGATTTCTGTTTACCAATATCAGTGATAGTGAAAGTAAAGAAAATCCAAATGTTTGGGTTGTACAAAGAAAATTCATAGAGGGGAATCTTCCAATGGGGTCACTAGTTCTGGTGACCTGGGGGTCCCCAAAAGATTCCCTGAAAGTGCAAGGATTTCCTCTCACTTCCTATTTTGGCTATGGGGCAGGAAGTGAAGGTAAATCTCCCCAATGAGATAAAGAGAGCAAGAATAAACATTACAGGTGTTATAACCCTCTCTTAGTCTATTCAAAATGAAAAAAAAGCCTATAGTTCTACTTTAAAGCTGTAGTATAGGTATGCCAATTTTTACATTGAAAAATAAACATTACAGGGGTTATTACCCACCCTTACTCTATCCAAAATAAAAAAAATTGCCTATAGTTCTACTTTAAAGCTGTAGTATAGGTATGCATATTTTTACATGGTTACAATGCTCAAGCCCTGACCTGTGTATGTGCCATTTGTGTGGGATCCCTGTGGAAGCTGGGAATCATTATGGTAGACACCACAACTGCAGTGACTGCTGCTAGCTTCCAGGGCCTGTGCCAAGCGGCCTATGATCCATCTTTCTGAAGGCAGGTCACTCACTTAGCACGGACACCATTCACTTTGCATTTTCCCAATCCCAATGAATGCAAAGAGTTCTATGATTGGACACGGTGAGGATCGTGATGTCACTGGTCAGCCTCTTCACTTTGTCCAATCAGAGAACCTTTTGCATTTATTCAGAAAATGCAAAATATTCCCTGAATGGCAGTCATGGTGAGTGAATGATCCCCTGTATTCACAATGGAGCAGGCCAGCTACTCTGGCAGGGGACCCAGAAGCTAGAGGAGATCACTGTAGTAGAGGTGCCTACTACAGCGATTTGCAGCTTCCATGGCGAACTCACAGATATGGCACATACAAACTTACATTGGTCTAAGCTGTGAAAATTGCCATACCTAACCACTTCATGCAAAATCACGTACCTTTATGTCATTTTGTTGAAGAAGTTGTAGCGGGGTGATGCCTGCACCCAGAAGCATCACCCCAGAACCATTTTTTAGAGCTGGCAGTCGGCTTTCTGATGATAACAACCAATGTGGCTCAGTAGCCGCTTGCCCGTTATCACAAGCAGCGGGAGGGGATGTCCCCCCCTCCCCCTGCAATCTGCCACCTTCTGCTGCTCCGCCCGGGTCTCCTGTCCCACCGGTATCCACCGCGATCGAGCAATAATTCTAGCATAAGAACTCCTCTATATCTTTAACCACTAGCCTACCGCCCACCATAATATGACGGCCGGACGGTAAGCCTATTGTTCTGAGCGGACGTCATATGACGTCCGCCGTTTAAACAGGGCATGCGCGCGATCGTGAGCGCGCAGCCCTGTACTGTCAGTGGTGGTGTGTCACCAAGACACCGCTCGTCACCGACAGGGGTGAACAGCCACTGGGCATGGCTGTTTACCACGTGATCGGCCGTGATGAAGTCATGGCCGATCACTAATGGTACATCCCGCATTGCACAGCGCATGCGCGCGATCGTGAGCGCGCTGCACGTGCACGTCGGTGGCGGCGTGTTCCCCGGGAACACTGCTCGTCACCGACGATAGTTTACAGCCATTGGCCAGTTCTGTGTACCATGTGATTGGCTGTGATCCATTCACAGCCGATCACTAAGTGTAAACAAAGAGCTGTCACTAGCTGTTACTAGCCCTTCTCTCCTCACACACCGTTTCCAGTGTGAGGAGAGAAGAGCCAGGAGCAGTGAGTTACAGATCTTTGTATTTGTAGTGTCTGCACCAACACCACTTCTGTCCCATCGCCCCCCCAATTGTCATCTGTCCCCCAACAGTCACCCCATAAAAAGTGCACCTGTCACATAGAGACTGCCATTAGTGACCATCAGCGGTGCCCTGTCACCCACCAGTGACCGTGCCCTGTCACCCGTCACCCATCAGTGACCTACCCTGTCACCCGTCACCCATCAGTGACCTGCCCTGTCACCCACCAGTGACCGTGTCCTGTCACCCTTCAGCCACCAGTGACCATCAGCGGTGCACCCGTCACCCATCAGTGACCGTCGCCTGTCAGTGACTGTCGCCTGTCAACAATCTGTGACTATCACCTGTCACCGTCCGTGGCCTGTCACCCATCAGTGACCGTGCCTTCTCACCCGTCACCCATCAGTGACTGTGCCCTGTCACCCATCAGTGACCATCAGCGGTGCACCTGTCACCCATCAGTGACCGTCGCCTGTCAACTATCTGTGACCATCGCCCATCACACCATCACCTCTCAGTGAACGTCACCTGCCACCCATCGCACAGCCCATCATTGACCGTCACCTGCCACCCATCTGTCACCCGTCACACAGCTACCCGCCACACAGCCATGTCCAAAAGAGGATATACAAGTGAGGAGGCGTTCCAGATCCTCTCTATGACTGATGAGAGCACCGGGGAGCTCTCATCAGAGTCCCATTCTGATTCCGAATCAAATTCGGCATTTGAACCGATCAAGAGTAGCAATGATTCGGATGAAGAATGGGTCCCTACTAAAAGGGCACGACACTCTGGAACCCAGGAAGCCACCAGCAACCGGGATTATATTCCCAGGCCCAGTACCAGCTCTGCCGCCAGAAATAGGCCCCAGGAAGAAAGGCCCAGTACCAGTGCTGCCGCCAGCAATAGGCCCCAGGAACAAAGGCCCAGTACCAGTGCTGCCACCAGAGATGGGCCCCGCGCACAAATGCCCAGTACCAGTGCTGCCACCAGAGATAGGCCCCGCGCACAAATGCCCAGTACCAGTGCTGCCACATCACACCTGAGTTCCAGCACAGGAAATTCAACTCCCCCAACTACTGGAGTGTCACGTCCCCCAAGAGCCAGGGCCGCTACCTATATGCCAGATGGTCTTGCCAACCCAACATGGCTGCCTTCCAACTCGGGATCACCAAATATTCCCCCTTTCACAGCACAGCCAGGTGTGCAGGCCAACACCCAAAATTTTACAGAGATCAATTTTTTTCACCTGTTTTTGCCCGACACTTTGCTGCAGTTCATTGTGGACCAGACAAATTTGTATGCCCAGCAGTATATTGCCAGCAACCCCCAATCATCTTATGCCCGTCCGTTTGAGTGGAGAGATTTGAATTTGGAGGAGTTCAAATTGTTTTTGAGGCCTCACCCTAAATATGGGGCTTACAAAAAAAAGGACATACCTATTGGTCCACCCACATATGAGATGATTATGAGATTCTTTCATTTTAACGACAACACCCAGTGCCCTCCCAGCAATCATCCAAATTCCGATAAGCTATACAAGATTCGCCCACTAATAAATTTATTTTCCCAACGATTTGCAGAACTTTATGTCCCCGAGAAGAATATATGTGTGGATGAGTCCCTGGTACCATTTTCAGGCCGGCTAGGAATAAAACAGTATATTCCTAGCAAAAAGGCCAAATATGGAGTCAAATTTTACAAGCTGTGTGAGAGAGCCACGGGATATCTATATGCATTCTGCATATATGAGGGAAGAGATTCCCAGCTCCAGCCCCCTGAGTGCCCGGCCTGAGTGCCCGGCCTACATGGGCACAACTGGAAAAATTGTATGGGACCTGGCTTACCCACTTCTAAAAAAAGGCTATCATATATACCTGGACAACTTTTATACCAGCCTGCCCCTTTTCAGACACCTATGTATTGAAAAAACCCTGGCCTGCGGAACTTCAAGAAAAAATAGGAAGGGCTTCCCACAATCCATTGTGAACAAAAGGCTGAAAAAGGGGGAAAGAGCAACACTGAGATGTAATGAAGTGCTGGACTTGAGGTGGAAGGATAACAGGAACGTGCACATGATGTCCACCATTCATGATGACACTGCAGTTGTAGTTCAGCGAAGACAAGGTCCCATTGAAAAACCGACATATGTCCAAGACTATAATCTCTACATGGGGGGGTGGATTTCAATGACCAAATGATTCAGCCCTATTTGTCAATAAGGAGGTCCCGATTCTGGTATAAGAAGGTAGCAATATATCTAATCCATTTGCCTATTTACAATTCCTACATAATCTACACAAAATCCACAGAAAGCCCCGCCTCCTTCCTAAAATTCATAGAAGAAGTAGTCACGTCCCTCATCTATCCACAAAGACCACTCCCAGAATTACCTCGTTCTGATGCTGTTAGCCGACTTCATGAACGCCACTTCCTGTACAACATTCCACCATCGGAAGCAGGCCGAAGACGGCAAAAAAAATGTTGCGTGTGCAGCAGAAGAGGTTTTCGAAAAGATACCAGCTACCATTGTCCCCAGTGTCCCTCCCAACCTGGCCTTTGCATTGGTGAATGCTTCGAACTGTATCATACATCCCCAAGTTATTAGCCCATATTTTCCCCATTTTCGCTGATCATTTTCCATGCTTCCCCAAATAACCATGCCACTGCCTTCAATGTGAACTGACCCTGGCCTGCTTTTTGACTATGCCTCTGCCTACCGTTTGGACTGCTTCCACATGAACTGACCCTGGCCTGTTTTGACTATGCTTCTGCCCACCGTTTGGACTGCTTGCTCGTGAACTGACCCTGGCCTGTTTTGTGACTACGCTTCTGCCTACCGCTTGGACTGCTTGCACGTTAATTGACCCTGGCCTGTTTTATGGACTATGCTTTTGCCTACCGCTTGGACTGATCTGTTGCCCTGCTACTATAGTACACAGGGGTCTCACATATGTGAGGGGCTCCAGAATAGTTTTTCCGGATGGAGATAACAATTTTTTTTGTTTTCTCCCGGTTTTGTAATTTCCGGATTAGGGTCTGGAGTCCGGAGGCTTCATAGAGATTTGGGTGGGTCCTTTCCGCAATAGAATTTATTTTGGATTGTAATTCTTGGTATGTACATGCTATGTGTTAGAAATATGAAGGGCCTTCAAAAATGATAGGTTGCCAGGAAATTATCTATGTAATGTATGCTCCTAGAATGCCTGATGGTGCTACTTGGATGTTGGGCCTCTGTATGTGGCCAAGCTGTGTAAAAGTCTCACACATGTGGTATCCCCATACTCAGGGGGAGTAGCAGAATGTATTTTGGGGTGTCATTTTTGCTATGTGTTGGAAATATCTTATAAATGGACAACTTTGTGTAAAAAAAATGCGTTTTTATTTTTTTTCCACATTTTCCAAAAACTTCTGGAAAAAAAATAACCGTTCAAAAGACTCATTATGCCTCATAGATTATACATTGGGGTGTTTGCTTTCCAAAATGGGGTCATTTTGTGGGCAATTCCTTTGTCCTGGTGCTCCAGGGCCTTCAAAAATGTAATAGGTGGTTGAGAAATGAGATGTGCAATTTATGCTCGTAGATCGCCTGATGGTGCTACTTCAATGTTGGGCCTTTGTATGTGGCCAGGCTGTGTAAAAGTCCCACACATGTGGTATCGCCATACTCAGGAGGAGTAGCAGAATGTATTTTGGGGTGTCATTTTTGTTATGTATTTGCTATGTGTTGGAAATATCTTATAAATGAACAACTTTGTGTAAAAAAAATGCGTTTTCATTTTTTTTCCACATTTTCCAAAAACATCTGGAAAAAAAATAACCGTTCAAAAGACTCATTATGCCTCATAGATTATACATAGGAGTGTTTGCTTTTCAAAATGGGGTCATTTTGTGGGCAATTCCTTTGTCCTGGTGCTCCAGGGCCTTCAAAAGTGTAATAGGTGGTTGAGAAATGAGATGTGCAATTTATGCTCGTAGATCGCCTGATGGTGCTACTTCAATGTTGGGCCTTTGTATGTGGCCAGGCTGTGTAAAAGTCCCACACATGTGGTATCGCCATACTCAGGAGGAGTAGCAGAATGTATTTTGGGGTGTCATTTTTGCTATGTATTTGCTATGTGTTGGAAATATCTTATAAATGGACAACATTGTGTAAAAAAAATGCGTTTTCATTTTTTTTCCACATTTTCCAAAAACATCTGGAAAAAAAATAACCGTTCAAAAGACTCATTATGCCTCATAGATTATACATTGGGGTGTTTGCTTTCCAAAATGGGGTCATTTTGTGGGCAATTCCTTTGTCCTGGTGCTCTAGGGCCTTCAAAAGTGTAATAGGTGGTTGAGAAATGAGATATGCAATTTATGCTCGTAGATCGCCTGATGGTGCTACTTCAATGTTGGGCCTTTGTATGTGGCCAGGCTGTGTAAAAGTCCCACACATGTGGTATTGCCATACTCAGGAGGAGTAGCAGAATGTATTTTGGGGTGTCATTTTTGCTATATATTTGCTATGCGTTGGAAATATCTTATAAATGGACAACTTTGTGTAAAAAAAATGCGTTTTCATTTTTTTCCCACATTTTCCAAAAACATCTGGAAAAAAAATAACCATTCAAAAGACTCATTATGCCTCATAGATTATACATTGGGGTGTTTGCTTTCCAAAATGGGGTCATTTTGTGGGCAATTCCTTTGTCCTGGTGCTCCAGGGCCTTCAAAAGTGTAATAGGTGGTTGAGAAATGAGATGTGCAATTTATGCTCGTAGATCTCCTGATGGTGCTACTTCAATGTTGGGCCTTTGTATGTGGCCAGGCTGTGTAAAAGTCCCACACATGTGGTATCGCCATACTCAGGAGAAGTAGCAGAATGTATTTTGGGGTGTCATTTTTGCTATGTATTTGCTATGTGTTGGAAATATCTTAAAAATGGACAACTTTGTGTAAAAAAAAATGCGTTTTCATTTTTTTTCCACATTTTCCAAAAACATCTGGAAAAAAAAAACTGTTCAAAAGACTCATTATGCCTCATAGATTTCACATTGGGGTGTTTTCTTTCCAAAATGGGGTCATTTTGTGGGCAATTCCTTTGTCCTGGTGCGCCAGGGCCTTCAAAAGTGTAATAGGTGGTTGAGAAATGAGATGTGCAATTTATGCTCGTAGATCGCCTGATGGTGCGACTTCAATGTTGGGCCTTTGTATGTGGCCAGGCTGTGTAAAAGTAGTTTCTAAAAAGGGGTCATTTGGGGGGTATTTGTACTTTTCTGACTTGTTAGTACCTCAAGAAATGAGATTCACCTGATGTACTGAAGGCCTGAGCAGATGTTTTCAATTTTCAGTGATTGGCACCATAGTTTGTAGACTCTATAACTTTCACAAAGACCAAATAATATACACTAATTTTCTTTATTTTTACCAAAGATATATAGCAGTATAAATTGTGGCCAAAATTTATGAAGAAAAATTACTAATTTGCTAAATTGTATGACAAAAACAAAGAAAAAGGCAATTTTTCACAAAATTTACGGTCTTTTTTTATTTATAGCACAAAAAATAAAAAAACCATTAGTGATTAAATACCACCAAAAGAAAGCTCTATTTGTGTGAAAAAAAGGACACAAATTTCATTTGGGTACAGTGTTGCATGACTGAGTAATGGTCATTCAAAGTGTGAGAGCACCGGAAGCTGAAAATTGGTCTGGGCAGGAAGGGGGTTTAAGTGCCCTGTATTGAGGTGGTTAAGGACCAAACCTATTTCTGACACTTGTTTAACTTTACAAGTTAAAATATTTTTTTTTTGCTAGAAAATTACTTAGAACCCCCTTACATTATATATATATATATTTTTTAGCAGAGACCCTAGAGAATAAAATGTAGATATACTACTATACTATACTATACTTTATGTCACACCGTATTTGCGCAGCGGTCTTACAGATGCAATTTTTTAGGGAAAAAATACACTTTTTTAAATTAAAAAATAAGAAAACAGTAAAGTTAGCCCAATTTTAGTATTGGGACACCCGCACGCACATGAATTTTATTTTTAAGGATCTGTTTAACATATGGAAAACCTATCTTAACCACTTAAGGACCGGAAGAATTTACCCCCTTAATGACCAGGCCATTTTTTGCAAAACGGCACTGCGCCGCTTTAACTGACAATTGCAGACAATCTGTCAGAATGGGGATCCGCCTTGCTTAGAAAGGCAGATCCTCATTCTGCCTCTGTACTAGGTAATCACGGGTCGCCAGTAAACATCGAGTCTGCCCCACCCGCAGGCACACTCCTGCAGCGTGCAGCAGGAGTGAGAGCACAGCGCCAGCCTGCGCCAGCAGATGTAGAAATGACGACGATTCACACAGGGGAGCCAATGCTGCAGTTGTACAACTGCAGTGGCTGGTCCTTAAGTGGATAAGGCTGGAGGGTGGAAGTGACGTTCGAGGTTATTCTGGTCCTTCAAGGGCATAGAGTCGAGTGGGAGCCATCTTGTCCTCACTTAACTTCCTGTCCATCCATCCCAGGGATTGGATTTTTTCTGCTGCTACCCACAGCTCTGGTAAGTGTCGGAGACCACCAGGAAGCAGGGGAGGGGGGGGCACCTCTCCCGCCACCCATAATAGTGATCTTGCGGCGAATCCGCCGCTTAGGCCACTTTTATGCTAAAGCGGACCTACCGGCGTTTAAAAAAATACTGGGGTTATGGCAGCTATCTGCTGCCATAACCCCAGTATTTAAAGGCAAAGTAACGACGTACATCCACGGTGGGTGGTCCGGAAGTGGGAACTGGTAACCATTAAAAAAATTTAAACGTTGCCTATGGAGATTTTTAAGGACCGTTGTTTGTCGACATTCCAGGAGTGTGTGCAATTTTAAAGTGCAACATGTTAGGTATCTATTTATTCAGCGTAACATCATCTTTCACAATATACCAAAAAACTGGGCTAACTTCACTGTTTCGTTTTTTTTAAATTCAATGAAGTGCATTTTTTCCAAAAAACTTGCGTTTAAAAAACCAATGCTCAAATACCATGTGACATAAAATATTGCAATGACCGCCATGTTATTCTCTTGGGTCTTTGCTAAAAAATTACCGTATATATAATGTTTGGGGGGTCTAAGTAATTTTTTTGCAAAAAAATACTGATTTTAACTTGTAAACAACAAGTGTCAGAAATAGGCCTGGTTTTGAAGTGGTTAAACTTCAGCTTTAATAACAGGAAAAACAACAATGATGTAGAACAGCAAATAACCAATAAATAACATATGACACCCAATGTGCAATATATGCATCAGAAATCATCTGCTTAGGAAACCCACAGTTAGATGTACCAGTAACGGTGTTTGCAGGAATCTAAAGCAAGGGTATACAAGGACCAAAAAATGGGCACTTCAACAGGATCCAGTTGACTTTCGGTCCATGTTTACAGCTGTCTGTTCAACAGGACCCGGTCTAATGGCTGCAGCACTGATCAGTGTATTCTGGAGCGAGCAAGCATGCACGCGCGCGCGCGCGCGCGGGGGGGGGGGGGTGTTAATACGTGTGTTGATGCGGAGTTCTATCAATATTTTTTTCATTTAACCTGCTGGTTGAATGAAAATAAACTCTTCATGAAAATACCCACTTTTACAGAACAGCTACCTGATGTGCACCTCAATAGTTCAAAATAGATGCAATGTAGCATTCTTATTAGCTTGCATGCCCTATTAGCTCCACTGAAAACTACAAACAGATGACTAACCTAATTCTTTAGGCTGTCCCTGAATGTTATGATTTTCTTTCCTATAAACCACAGGCAGGCTTGTTTTACCAAAGTTGATCGATCAATCAACTTGGGTACAATGAGCCTGCCCATACATGGTTGGAATCTCTGTCAGCACCTGCTGAACTGGCCGAGATTCAAACCAGTCTATGGCTGGCTTTAATGACCTCTAGGTATCTAAAGCTGACCATACATGGATTGAAATTTGACCACTTCAGCAGGGACTGGCAGAATTTCGATATATGTAGGGGTGGGATGTTTGGATAGAATCAATATACTAAATTAACTTCCGTACAACCATCCTGTTTGATTTTTGCCAATTGATCAGCTATAGCCAGTGGCGATGATCGTTTTATTCTGATGGCAGGGAAGTATCCCCACTGTCAGAATTTAAAGGTACAGTAGAAGGATTCCCTCATCCACCTCAAATGTGTGGATGGGGGAATCTAGTCAATTTATTTCATGAAAGGAGAGTACAGAGTCCTACCAAAAACTGTTTTACCAATGTATAATTTTACAAGTATCTGTCTATACAGAAACACCAGCATTGTTATCAACCCTGTCTGCAAAAATTCCATTACAGTTAGGGTATTTAAATACTGACTTGCTTTGCCAGGTTCAGTGCACACTCCAAATCATTGTGCAAATGTTATGAGTCTTATCTTACAACTCCTAAGCAAGGTGGACATTACTCTTTTTGCTCTATGGAAGCTCTATTCAGAATATGGGCAATGATATTTGGGAATTCAGGTCTGGGAAGAACTACTGGCCCCTGGAATAGGCTAGGAGAGTCCATGGGGGACGAGTCCATGGGGGACGAGTCCATGGGGGACTTATGAGAACCAAGCTCTCCTGGGCCACCAGGCAGCAATAAGAATGATTTCCCCCTTATTTTGCAGATATTTCTGATAACTAGATGTAGTAGGATGATAGGGAAAGAAGCATAAACTAGGGTAAATTGCTGATTTTGTGCTAGGGCATCTATGACTGCCATGTCCCACCCCTGCCAGCTCCATTTAACTGTGTTCTCTACAACGATCTCTTGATTCAATTGCCATTCTGCTTCTAGAACCTTGTGACAATTCAGAAAGATAGAACATTTAGCCATGCCCATAGAAGAATCTCCTGAGTTGGGAGAAAAGCACATTGGACCTTGTACCTTATTGACAGTTGATAAAAGAGACTAAGGATTTCTCTCCTCTCTGGTAGCTGTCCTGGAGAATAATTGGGGACTGCTAGTAACTAGTACTAGTAGCATTTTTTTGAGTAATCTTCCAGGACAGGACCTATTTCCCACCCGGGGTTTTCATTTTTTCATGAGTTTGTACATATCATGTTTTCTCCTCAGTCACTTGGGAATTTAGGTTTTTGGTAACACTGAAGAGGTGTTATCACTGCTTTGATTTCAGAGGCCAAAAAACCCCCAGATTTTTAACATAAAGATGGAAATAGTATGATGCACACTGCATGAGCATAATTTTATCAGATTTCTATTTCTAATTATTAAAATGCTGCTTTTGAGGACAAAGAACATAACAAACTGTCTGTATTTTCACATTAAATAAATAAATAATATTGTACATACTGCAAAGACAGTATTAAAAAAATGTTTTCTAGTCCTCATTTTAAAGGGACAGAATACATGTATTTTTTTCAGGTAAGTTTAATTTAAGTGTATATGTTTCACATTGAAAAATAATAAATCTTTTTATAACTCCATAGACTGTATTTAAACTTTTAAGTTAGGTGCATTTTGAACAAGAGGGCCCATAATTAGCTTTTATTCCAAAAATCAGCTTTGGAGTGTATCTCCTCAGATAAAAAGCAAAATGTTGTATTAACTACACATTATTAAAACTATTTTTAATTGTCCTCAATCTGTTTCTCCCCATCCACGGGGCTTAGGCATGGAGGTAAGGCCTTGCCATCATGACTAAGCCCTGGTGGTGGGGTGAAACATGTCAGGGGGCGGGGCCTGGATGGAGTTATGCTGAGGCTGCTATCACTTATTACACGCTGTGCTTATATGGTGTGTGGTGGTTGAGATTTTTTTCTATTTTTTTTGTGGATTACATGGGGTCAGGGCGGACTCCTATCCTGACCTGCACCCTCAGTGGAACACACCGAATGGAGTACATAGATGCTGGAGCAGAGACCCCAAAGTTGGTTTAGATTCACAGGAGAGACTGCAGACATCTTAAAATCAAAACATTGACATTGGAGTGCATGATTTAACCAAAAACAAATCAATAAAATATTTCTCAGAATCCACGCACAGTATGTAAGCACTTTTACCAGTCCACAATTTATTTTAGATAGACCAGACAGGGTTTAAGACAAAAATCACTTTTAGGACTATACTTTTTGAGAGAGAAAATAGCTACAAATATTCTGGATTAGGGAGAGCCAAAGAGCATAATGTAGTTTTCATCAAGCACTATAAATTTTACAACTGAGGAGCAACTGCCTAAACATTAGGTGTGGTACCTTGATTTTGCCAGACCAACATATTATACCATAAACATTGAGGCATGAAACAGGAATGACCCATAAAAAACTTCCCAAATTTGACAGTTGTGGAAACATTATCTGTTGGCACCCTGACAGTGCTGAAGAACTTTACTAGAGTTGTAGAGGCAGCATGAGATTGTATTGTTGTCAGGCCTGCAGCAGTGGCAGGAGATGGTAATGGTATCAAGAATGTTATTGGATCACAGACCAACAGCAGTGACAGCAGATGCTAGTGGATGACAGGCCAGCAGTGGTGGCAGTAGATGGTAACTTTGACAAGAGATGGTAATGGTGGCAGGCCAGCAGCTGTTGCAGGACATAGTAATGGTGACAAGCCATTGGCAGTGGTAAGAGATGGTAATGCTTTATGGCTTGATAATGTTTTTGAGACCAGAGTCAAAGAAAACATTTCATTGCTCAGAGCAACGGCATGGGTTTAGTACTTATGGTTGATCTAAGACTTTTTCATAAAGATGAGCCAGACAACTGCGTCTGGTGAAAAGTTAAATATTTTTTCTGTCACAAAACCACCCGCTGCACTAAATGTTTGTTCTGTAAGGCTGCAGGGCATCCCAGCAGCTCAAATGCTTGCTGGGCAAGCTCCGGCCATTGATCTAGCCTTGACACTCAGTAGTCAAATGGGTCTTCTGTTGTTTGTGTGTTCACACCTGTTCTTTACCCCTTTGTATGACTGACCATATGGGAGATGCACTGGCCTAGGAGATGTATCATGAAGAAAGACCTGAAAACCTTGCTTAGGCAGACCACCACCATGTTGAGACATGGGCCAAGAAAATGTGTTGGCTATGAAAGGCATTCCTGCCACTATCTGGGAAAACTGTTAAGAGGTTCCTCTGCAATATTTGTTTCCTCTGTGATGGCAGGATGATCACTGGCATTTTTCTCTTATAAAGTGGATCCAAAAGGGTGGCCAACTAGTAAAGTTTCCAATGGCCAAAATCCTGGAGTCACTGCATAGGCACTGCA
The DNA here is from genome assembly GCA_037952925.1 of Lithobates clamitans. Taxonomy (NCBI): domain Eukaryota; kingdom Metazoa; phylum Chordata; class Amphibia; order Anura; family Ranidae; genus Lithobates; species Lithobates clamitans. Next base: position 1,231,503 of record JBBGZY010001250.1, on the reverse strand, counting down.
TCCAGCCACCACAAAATTCTGTTAGCTGGGGAACCAGATTCATTTATGCCACTGAGGACAACGGTGTCCTTAACCATCTCACCTAACCTAAGTACAACTTTGAGTGTTTGAAGGGGTGAAACATGCCCCTGGAAAACTGCCCCATGTCCTCCCCTCTATGCTGGCATCTCAACCCTCCTGCTTGCGCTCCTCTGTCAACTTGTGCTACCTCACAGGGACAATCTCAGGATAAAGTATGCCCTGAGACAGCAGGAAGCCATGCCATCCTCCAGCTGTTGTGCCTCAAGTGCCTGGTCTATAACACCACACAGTGTTTGCTCCAGCAGGAACACCAGAGGGATAATTTCTTTTTATCACATTTAAATTCACTGACCTCCACCTCATCACGGCTCAATATTCTGGTAACCTCTTTGAATGGTGAGAACACATTATAGACATCCTGATTTAGAAGAAACAAAAAAGAAAGAAGAAAAAACCCCCAGATCTCCATAGTCAGTCCTTGTCTGGTATGCACACAAATAATCATGTGCAAGTGCAGCTGCTGCAGCATGATCAGTGCTGAGTTCTAGTTGGTGTGCATATTGCATATCAGGTGGCTTGCAACTGGTATTGCTGTCAAATTTCCATTTCAGTATTTTTATTGGGTTTCAAATAATATGACATACAGTACACCCATGCAGGGACTAGGGGGTGAATGTTGCTATACATAGACAACAGACCATGATAGGCAAGGCAAATTTCACATGGCTCAGAGCAGGTCAAAAGTACTATTGTTCAAATGCCTATGTACTGGAAATTACCCTGGAGGTTGAATACATAAGAACAGAGCCCATAAATTTAGGGTAGGCTGCCCGAGGGGCCTGCATAACAAGGCGAAATATACTAAAAACATCATTGAGGAGAGAAAGAGAAAAAAGAGAGAGAGAGGGGAAAGGAGGGGAGAGGGAAGGAGGGGAGTATGGGTATATCCCCCACAGAATCGGGTCGGGAAAGCCAAAAAGAAAGGTCATAGAGCTTCCAGGCTACAAGGATGCAAGGTTTGTAGGTGTGTTACTAAGCCACAGTACCCAAATTTTATGGAATTTGGATTCTGTGTAATTGAGGACACTTGAACATTTCTCATTCACTATCATTACAGTCATACAGTTCTTTGACCGCTTAAAAGGGTTTTTTCCAGGCCTTGGCTATCAAATGTTTCACAGCCAGGAACAGGTACATAGCCAGTTTCTGTTGAAAGATATAAAGGCCCGGGATTAGTTGGTGAAGAAAAGCTATTCAATCATCCCTAGGAACCACAAGATGAGATAGGGTTTGGAAAACACTCTGGACCAGAACCTGACAAGCTACAGGCAGGACCACCAAATGTGGACCATGTCATCACATTGGCTACAACCTCTGAATACACCTAACTATAATTGGGGTTGGTTCGAATGATCTGGGCAGGGACCCAGTAACAACTAAAAAGGACTTTATGTTGCTGCTGAATTTCATTAATCAGAGAAGTGCCTGGTTATTAATGCCCAAAGTGCAGCACACTCTTCTGGCCTGCTACAGGACATCCTGGAAATCAGGGTACATAACCTAACTAGAAACTGCTGCACCAACCAGTTGAGGACATGTGCACTACACAGCATGTGTGCAAATTTACCTTGATTAAGGGCAGACAGCAAGTTGGTGCCATTGTTACACATTGACCTTTCTTAGCACAAGATGTGTGGGGTCAGCCACCACCAAAGAGCTGAGAGAATCTTGGTCCCAGTTTTGCTTCTCTCTCCAAGGCATACAGCTGTAAAAAAATGTTGTAGCGGTGTGCATGAGCTGTTGCATAGTCAAAAAGTTTGTAGGTCATGCCAGCAGCCAGCAAACTGACCCAGTAATCTGTAAAGGAGATGTAATGTCCCAGCCTATGCTTGCCGGTGACTTGCCGTGAAAGTTCCCTCGGCGGATAAGGTCCCCCTGCGCTTGCGCAGTACGAATGACCAGGAGCCGCCGAACATAGCCGAAGATGAAAATCTTCAATCAGCTGTACACGGCGCCTGCGCCCTGGGTCCAGGCTGAAGCCCCACCATCCAAGTGGACCTAGAGGGGGTATAAAAAAGTGGCGAGCGAAGCGAGGCCGTGCCCGAAGCGTGGCGAGCGAAGCGTGGCGAGCGAAGCGAGCCCGCGAGGGGCCCTCTTACAGGCGCCGTGTACAGCTGATTTCTTCTCTATTTCGCTTTGGCTATTTCCGCCGGCTCCTACTGCTCAGGCGCTGCACCTGCGCAGTAGAGGGGGGTCCTTATCCGCCGAGAGGAACTTTCTCGGCAGAACACCGAATCACATACAAGGAGGCATTACCTTACACATGCTGGTGGGGGGTAGGGATGGCCTTCTGGCCAGCTGGTGTTAAAGCTGTCAAAGTGAAAATTCTTCAGTTTTTGACTTTTAAACTGCATGGCTTCTTTCCAGTGAAATCTGAGCACTTTTACTCAATGGAAATGCTACAACTGTTGCCAGTGAAGTCACAACAGGTTTTTGTTGAAGCATCCCAATCTTTATACAGACAAAAACCATAAAGATATGTTCACAATAAAAACACAAAGTCGTTTGTAATTGCTCGGATTAGTTTACATGCAAAACTGTACAGATGTAGCTGCTCAAAAATGTGCATGTATGAGTTTAACTGTACAAACTTTACACTATAACAGCAATATATACTATTAGCATACTTTAGTGCTTTACAGAGAATACATTAATACATTAATGTAGGAATGTTTATAAAATGTAATTTAATGGACACACTTCAGGGCCAACTTTCAATAAGTGGAAGGGGGTTCTTGAGAAAGAGGGTTGCTACACCCTCAAAGTGTTGGGTTCTTCCTCTTCCTCCCTCTTTTCGCCAGTGTTTGGCTCTACTTTCCTTCTCATTATTCTATTCTGGGTACTCAAATCCTGTATGTATTTCTGAAAATCATCTGCTTTATGAATTACGGGGATGACTTTACCTATTTTCTTGCATGTCTTTTGGGTATAGACTGGAATTAACTATTCTATAACTATATTTAACTATTAATTATTCTGTATATTTAAAATGATTGTACTATCCAGTTGATACACTGTGGAAGGGGGTTGGGCAGATAAAAGTGTTATGTATTTATTGCTAATTACCAATTTTTTATAGAAGACAGTTAACATACTACTATGTTTCTAAATTAATCCAGACTAACTGGAGAAAACCCATGAATGTGAATTTTGTGGCATAGTTTCCCATACTGAACTACCAGTTACCTATACCAAACGACCATAATCTCCTTGGTTCCTTGCCTTGCTGTCACTGACAGATACAGGGCTCAGAATCTCAGTCAGGAACCAATAAGCTTGGTTCTTTATCATGTGATCCCCATGACAATCATCCAGCCATTAGTTTACAAACAAACCTCTCCAACATGCATACAGCTCTGTGTCTCTATTTCTCTCTCTCTCTAAGCACAGGGAAGAAAGGGGAATCTGCCCCTCCTACCCCAAATTCCCACCCTTACCATTTGCAATCCCATAATAAACTTAGCCAGCATCAATCTGTCGGCCCCTTTAATAACAAAAGGTAATCTAATAACTGTAAAAACATGGGAAATAATTAAAAACACATACAGTAACTCACAAGCAAAAGGTGGTTTGATGATCCTTGCAGGTGCACTAGAAAAACACAACCACATCACCGATACATCACAACAGCATTGCATCTGTGGCCACACTCTGTTACCTGTTACTCCAGTAGCCAAACTACACCACCATGAGAACGATAATAAACTTGCTGTAGAATTATATCCTTGTCACAGGCGATGGACCACATAACACCACAGGATGCTATACTTCCTTCCCTGAGACATCCCTCCCTGAGACATTTCTTTGTCTTCTGTCCCTTACAACCCCCATCTAGCCAGGCTTCCCTTTCCCCCTGTCAAGAGGGGAAGTTAAACGTTTTAATCTGAGGACTCACACAATAAAATGATTACTGTACTGGGACCCAAGCAGAATAGAATTTTTTAGCCAAAATATAAAAAAAACAAACACACACAAAGTAATTAATATGGCTCTGTGTTCATTTCTAATTGAGGGAAGGGTGGTGCTGCACATGAGAACCACTGAAGAACAACACTACTGATGGTATGAGGCTATCTAATTCTGCCTTAAACAATTTACCTTTTCACAGTGGAAACACTGTTTCTTGAAAAGTTTTGCCTTACCATTGAAGACATCTTTATGTTTGTTTTCATGCATTGGATGTTTTGTTAGAAAATACATTTTTACCTTTTTAAATTTTGTTTTTTATTATTATTAAGAACTTCCCCAAGTAAGACACAGTGATGACACTCTTCTTCATTTCTGTAAGCTTATGTAAAGCCTAAAGGAATAACATTTTCATGTACTCTATTTTAATAGTGGACATTTCCAACTAGTATAGGGCATCTTCACCTCCCAATCTTGTCTGGACATATGCCTCTGCCCTTAACTGTGTGTGTGTGATCGAGCTCCACATATGTGTCTGTTGTATCAGTCATAGTCAGGGTCTATGACTAAGCAACAATAATGCTGTGAAACGCGTCAGCTGTTTGTCCTGCTTCTGTTGTCACATGAACGTTGACTATTCATTACAATAAAGGCTTTTATCGGAGTGCGGCTGTCAAGAATCCATTTGTTCAATATTGCTCGTGCTGAGCCTGCACCGAGTTTGAGTCGAACGTAAGCTCGACTCGAACATCGGCCGTTCGATCATTCGTCGAATTATGAACATTATGGGCCGTTCACGCCAAATTCGAGTGGCGCATCACGGCCCATAATTCACTGCGGCATCGCAGTGCATTGCTGGCTGATGATTGGCCAAGCATGCACTATGACCCGCATGCTTTGGCCAATCACAGCGTGGTAAGAACGAAGAGCCATAATTGGCCAAAGGCAGGGTGGCTTTGGTCAATTATGCCTCAGGGGATTTAGTACATGCCCCACACTATTTAAGGCCGCCTGGAAGTCAGCCTTGTGTAGTGTGTTCCGGCGTGTTGAGAGATAGAGAGAGAGAGAGACAGTGTAATTTCATTTGGGGTAGATAGAGCAGGCAGGCGAGTCAGTTAGCTGCAGTCAGTGTATTTAGTATATATATGCATCCCATGTGTTGTATATATATATATATATACACTGTATATACACTGTATTCAGTTCCGTTCCTGTTATTCTCTTCCTAATATACTTACAGGCAGGCAGCTGCAGTATTTTCAGTCAGTGTACTGTATCCTGTGCACAGTGTGCAACTAAAGCTAACTGCAGACAATTGCTGGTGTTCTGTTCCTAATAATACCACAGGCAGGCAGCTGCAGTATTTTCAGTTAGTGTACTGTATCCCGTGCACAGTGTGCAACTACAGCTAACTGCAGACAATTGCTGGTGTTCTCTTCCTAATAATACCACAGGCAGGCAGCTGCAGTATTTTCAGTCAGTGTACTGTATCCTGTGTACAGTGTTCAACTAAAGCTAACTGCAGACAATTGCTGGTGTTCTCTTCCTAATAATATCACAGGCAGGCAGCTGCAGTATTTTTAGTCAGTGTACTGTATTCTGTGCACAGTGTGCAACTAAAGCTAACTGCAGACAATTGCTGGTGTTCTCTTCCTAATAATACCACAGGCAGGCAGTTGATTCAGCTAGCTGCAGTATATTAGTGTACTGTATACTGGGCACAGTGTGCAGCTAAAGCTCACTGCAGACAATTCCTGTTGTTTTCTTCCTAATAATACTACAGGCAGGCAGGCAATTCAGCTAGCTGCAGTATAATCAGTATATATATACATCCCAGCTTTGTGCAGCTACATCTCACTGCAGGCCATTCCTTGTGTACCTATTCCAATACATCAAAGACAGTATGTCTGGAAGGCCAACAAGGAGAGGCAGACAGTCACAGGCAAATAAAAGAGGGCAAGCAGGCTCTGTGTCTAGAGGCAACAGTGCTATTCGTGGACACAGTGCATCCTCATCAGAACGTGGCCGTGGGGCACGCTTGTCCTTTTTCTCGGCAGCTGGCCGTGTTGAGCCACAACATGCCGAAGAGTTGGTAGAGTGGATGACCAAGCCGTCCTCATCCTCTGTCACTCAGGCTACCTTGGCTGCCAATGCAGGTGCCAAAGCTGCCTATTCCTTGGACTCGAGGTCATCATCAGTTACTCCTTCCCTAGCTCCACCGGAGGAGTCCCCCAGTTTTGAAGGCTCTGATTATGGTACCCAGCTTGAGGAAGGCAGTAACGTGAGCCCAGAGAGAGGGGTTGCCAAAGAAGGACAACAAACTGGCAGTCATGTTCCCCCAGCTGCAGCATACTGCCAGGTTTGCTCCAGTGACGAGGAGGGAGGGGATGATGAGCTCACTGACTCTACGTGGGTGCCTGATAGGAGAGAGGAGGCGGAGGAGGAGGCACATCTCCAATGAGACAGGATGCCCTCCAGGGGCCAGCTTAAGGGCAGCCAACCGACTGCATCACACTGCAGAGCTCCGCAAGTGCAGGGGCTGGTGACTCCGTGCGTTATTCCAAAAGTTCTTTGGTGTGGGCCTTTTTTGAGACGTGTGCAGCAGATCGCACCTTTGCTATTTGCAAAATATGTCTGTAAAATATCAAGCGTGGACTAGACAGCAAGTGCTTGGGCATCACATGCTTAATCAGACATATGTCGAGCTCCCATGCAGCCCATTGGAAACACTACCTAAAAGACCCACATCAAGGAACAAGGCGGACCTCTCCTTGCTCCTCCTCATCAGCTGGGACCTCCAACCCCACTATACCTTCAGTCCTCTCAGAACCTGCACTGAGAGGAATGAAGGTGTAGAATTAGGTGTGCCACTGCCAAGTACTTGCGGGCAAGCTGCTATCGGTACACCAACGTCCAATTCTAGCAGGCAGATTTCCCTACCCTAGTTGCTCCACCAGCAAAAGAAGTTCACTCCCAGCCATCCACATGTCCAGCGGTTGAATGCTAGCTTGGCTAAATTGCTAGCACTTCAACTGCTGCCTTTTCAGTTGGTAGACTCTGCCCCTTTCCCCTTGAGTTTGTAAAATGCGCGGTACCTCAGTGGCAGGTTCCCAAACGCCACTTTTTTTCATGGAAGGTGATTCAGGCTCTCTACTGGCATGTGGAAGGCAATGTCCATGCCTTGCTGGACAGGGCAGTCAGCGGTAAGGTGCATATTACCGCTGACTCATGGTCCAGCAGGCATGGACAGGGACATTACCTATCTTTCACCGTGCACTGAGTGACTCTGCTGGCAGCTGGCTAGGATGCAGGACAGGGTGCAGTAGTGTTGGAGGTTGTTCTGCCACCACGCCTCCAAAATTATACTAGTGGTGATTCTGCCACACCTCTCTCCTCCACCCCCTCCTCTTCTTCTTCCTCCATGGCCTCTTCCTGTGCTGAACCAGCGGTGCTCCGTAGGCGTTCAAGGGGCTACGCAAGCATGCAGGCAAAAAGATGCCATGCGGTGCTTGAGCTGGTGTGCTTGGGGGACAGGAGCCACACTGGGGCAAAGATTCCATCAGCTCTGCAGGGGCAGGCTCAGAGGTGGTTGATGCCACGCCAGCTTAAGCCAGGAATGGTGGTTTGCGACAATGGCACCAACCTCCTCTCTGCCCTCCGACAGGGACAACTGACCCATGTGCCCTGTTTGGCTCATGTCCTTAACTTGGTGGTGCAGCGATTCTTGGGCAGGTACCCAGGCTTACAGGATATCCTGAGGCAGGCCAGCAAAATCTGTGTGCATTTCCGCCGGTCATAAAATGCCAGTGCTCGGCTGGCTGACCTCCAAAAGGAATTTAACCTGCCCAAGAACCGCCTAATCTGTGACATGCCCACCAGGTGGAACTCAACGTTGGCCATGCTGCAGCGGCTGCACATGCAGCAGAGGGCCATAAATGAGTACCTGTGTGACTATGGCACCTGGACAGGGTCAGGGGAACTTGTTTTTTTTTCCCCACGCCAGTGGGCCATGATCAGGGATGCATGCACTGTCCTGTCACCATTTGAGGAGGCCACGAGGATGGTGAGCAGTGACAGTGCATGTATCAGTGACACTGTCCCTCTTGTCCACCTGTTGGAGCACACGCTGCGTGGAATAATGGACAGGGCACTTGAGGCAGAACAGAGGCAGGAAGAGGAGGACTTCCCTACCTCTCAAGGCCCCCTTTATCCAGACAGTGTTCCTGCGTGCCCGCCAATCACACAGGAAGAGTAGGAGGAGGAGAAGGAGGAGGATTGTGTCAGCATGGAGGTGGAGCCTAGCACTCAGCATCAGCAGCAGTCTTCAAGGGATCATTTACAGCCGAAGAAACCCATGGACTTGTACGTGGCTGGGAGGAGGTGGCTGCAGATCATGTCATCCTTAGTGACCCAGAGGACTCCGGACCGAATGCCTCAGCAAACCTACGCTGCATGGCCTTCCTGATCCTGCAAAGCCTGCAGAAGGATCCTCATATTCATGGTATCAAGGAGAGTGATCATTACTGGCTGGCAACCCTCCTTGATCCACGTTACAAGGGTAAGGTTGTGGACCTTATCTTGCCATCGCAGAGGGAGCAGATAATGAAACATCTTCGGGAGGCCTTGCAGAAAGGTTTGTGAAACGCGTTTCCAGAGCCTGGGAGGTTACAATTTCCTGGTCCTCCTGGACAACATGTTGCTGAGGCTTTGGTCAGTCACAGAAGGAGCGGTGGAGAAGGTGGCCATCTGACTGATGCGTTCAGACAATTCTTTAGTCCGCAGCCCCAAGGTATGTTCGGTTCCAGCAACCATCGCCAGCGTCTGATTCACATGGTGCAGGTATACCTAGGGGCAAGATCAGACTTGGACACCTTTCCCACCGAAAATCCTCTTGGTTACTGGGTCTTGAGGATGGATCACTGGCCAGAGCTTGCACAGTATGCAATTGAGCTACTGGCCTGTCCTGCATCCAGCGTTCTTTCGGAACGCACATTCAGTGCTGCTGGAGGCTTTGTAACCGATTACAGGGTGCGCCTGTCCACCGAATGGGTCGATCGGCTGACCTTCATAAAAATGAATCAGTCTTGGATCACCAGCTACCAAACACCTGATGCTGATGTAACCGAATAATTTTTTTTTTTAATGTGAGATCCCTTTAAGACTGCCTATGCTGATGCTGAGTGACTATCCTGTTATGCTGAGTGACTATCCTCTTCTTCCTCAATGTTCATGCTGATAGCTTGTAAGAAAATTTTTGGTTCTGGGCACTGCCAACAGTGGCTAAGGCCCAATTTTTCTGCCCTTGTTTAACAGGGGCGTGTAATTACAATTTTTCATGCAATACTTTGCAGCAGGGCTCATTCCTGCGCTCCAACTAAAGTATCTGCGAGGGGTTGCAGTGTTGTGGCACCAGTACCAGTGCCTAAGGCCCAATTTTTCACCCTGTGTTTAACAGGGGCATGTAATTAAAATTTTTGATGCATAAATTTGCAGCAGGGCTCATTCCTACGCTCCAACTAGAGTATCTGTGAGGGGTTGCAGTGTTGTGGCACCAGCACCAGTGCCTAAGGCCCAATTTTTCAGCCCCTGTTTAACAGGGGCATGTAATTACAATTCTTGATCTAATATTTCAAAGCAGGGCCTGTTCCTGCGCCCACCAAGAGTAACTATTAAGGCCTTACAGTGTTGTGGCAACACCACCACATCGTCCACCACCAAAGGCCCAATTTTTCTGACCCTGTTCAATAGGGGTATGTAATTATTATTCTTGATCTAATATTTCACAGCAGGGCCTGTTCCTGCGCCCACCAAGAGTAACTGTGAGGGCTTACAGTGTTGTGGCAACACCAACACCTAATTTCTGCAGAGTATATAGGGCAGGCCCCTACTTTCAAACATCCAACTTACGAACGACTTACTACTTGCAAACGGAAGGAGACAACAGGAAGGTAGAGAAAATCTACCCCTAGGAAGGGAAATTCTCTCCTGTAAGAGTTCCTTGTTTCACTAAAACCCCCAAATTTTCAAAATCTAATTGTCATAGGGACAGAAAGTGAGGTGAAATCTTCTAAACAGGTGTACAGACAGCAAAACAAATGTTACAGGGGTGATAATCCTTCCCTATGTTTCCAAAAAGCTTAAAAATAGATTTTTTTGGCTGGAGCTACACGTAAAAAATGTACCAGTTCAAAATTACAAACAGATTCTACTTAAAAACAAACCTACAGTCCCTGTATTGTTTGCACCGCCTGTATACTGCTGTTAAGAGTATACAGGGCCCAACGGGGGGGGGGGGGTTCTCAATGATTTTCATCTATATTGCCGGGACCAGCAGTTTTAGATGACTTTTTTTCCTTTAGAAATGTCATTTTGGGCAGGGACTGTTCTAAACACGGGAAACTGGGAAGCAGGCGCCACTTTACAGGCATACTATAGACACCCCCCAGGCATGATATTTAAAGGAATATTTCACTTTTATTTTTTCACTTTAAGCATTATTAAAATCACTGCTCCTGAAAAAATTGCCTTTTTAAAACTTTTTTTTGCATTGATACATGTCCCCTGAGGCAGGACTCAGGTCCCCAAACACTTTTTATAACAATACCATGCATATAAGCCTTTAAAATTAGCACTTTTGATTTCTTCCATAGACTTTTAAAGCGTGTTCTGCGGCTTTCAAATTTTTCGTGAACACCCCAAATTGTTCGCTAATCGGCAAACAGGCGAACATCCGATGATTGAGTCGAACTTACGTTCGACTCGAACATCAGGCTCATCCCTACATTTGATACAGTTCCACATAATGATCTAATACAAAAGTTGTAAAAAGCTAGGACTTAACCCTTGGGTGGTTCAGTGGATTTGCAGTTGGCTAAAGGATAGATACCAGAGTGTGGTTGTAAATGGGGTTCATTTGGAACAGAGACCAGTCTTGTGGTACACTAGTGGTGTACCACAAGGCTCTGTACTAGGTCCTGTATATGTAAGTGATATAACTAAAAATCTGTTGGATAAGGTATGTCTTTTTGCTGATGACACAAAAGTATACAATGGGTTTGATATTCCTGGAGGTGTCTGTAATGTGGAACATGGTTTGGTGTTGCTGGAAAACTGGTCAAGTTCAATGTCTCTAAATATAAATAATGCACCTATAGAAAAAGAATCCCTTGACAGAGTACAATATTGGCGGTACAGATTGGCCAGCACTACAAAGGAAAAAGATTTATTAGTACTTATTTCAGATGAATTCAAAATGAGCAAACACTTTGGCCAGGAAGTAGAAAAGGTGAATAGATATATAGGATGCATCACTAAAGGGATCACCAGCAAGAGGAAGGAGGTCCTGATTCCCCCATATAGATCTTTAATGAGACCTCATTTGGAATACTGTGTCCTGTTCTGGAGACCTGACTTGCAAAAAGATATTGATGAGGTAGAATCGATCCAGAGAATTTAAGTTTCAGGAACTTACTGTAATATGTACAGTCTAGAGTAAATAAGGGAAAGGGGAGACATGCTTGAAACTTTTAAATACATCAAGGGGGTGAATAAGGTTCAGGAGGGAAGGATTTTTAATATGAAACCAAGATCAAGAACACAGTACATGACCTCAAACTAACAGAAGTAAAGTTCAAAACGAATGTTACGAAGTATTATTTTACTGAAAGGGTAGTTGATGCTTGGAATAGACTTACAGCAGATGTAGTGAGTCAGTCAACAGTAAGTGGCTTTAAACATACTTGGGACAAACATAAATCTATACTTAGACGAAAAAGTTAACAAAAAACCCCCAAAAACACACAAAAAACCAAACGTATAAAAATTAAAAATAAAAAAAAATAAAAAGACTCGATGGACCACTTAGTCTTTTTTTTCCTGCGGTCTCTATCTTCCATGTATTCTGCCATTGGTGCCAACATAGACAGCTGCATCATCCCCTACCAGCAATTTGTCTATCTACTGTAGTTCACCACATGCCCAACATGCCAAGCCCTCGCGGACTCTGAGGCTGAGAACCGAGTGATCAACATTGCTGATTGCTTGGTTCTCGGTGCTTTGTGAGCAGAGAGCTAGTGACTGTCAGTCACTGCTGTCTGCTCTGACCCCCTATGCTCACTGGAGTGCTGGGCTGTAGAGGGGGTGGAAGTGACTGGCTCAGGCTCTCAGTGGCTCGCTGAGAGGCTAAGGCGGGTGTTGGTCCAGGCATGTGGGTGGATTCTTGTTAGAGAAATTATACTTTAAATGTCAGTTATGAAAGACGCCATTTTGTTTATCATGGCCTAGAAATAAGCTATGAAACTATGATTAAGCTAAAGACTAGAGTCAGCAATATAAAAAGCTTAGATGTGTAGTTTTTGAATATATCCTGTATTTTTGTGTTGGCTTGGGGAGTTTTCAAATCAGTATCCTGTAACCATTGTTAGATGAAGATAAATTCTGTAACAGACACTTCCACCTTTCCTGTTGTGTCCAGAATAAAGTTGAAAATACATGAGACTGGGCATGTTTTAAGACAGGAAAGGGGGGTGTCCAGGGCTTATAAAAAAGACATGTACCACAGTATTCTCTTCAGAAATGACGATGACAGCATGAACATGTAATGCAATTCATTTCTCTTGCATATGCAATAAATATTACCTTGATGCCCGAGGACGGTCTGAGATGGTGAATTATTTCCCTAACAATTTGGTCCTTCGAAAAGCTGGGAGTCCGATTTCCCCGAGACGCACTGGCCAACTCAGTGACCGATGACCGTATGGCAAAACTGTAAGTCCTCCGTCTTAAATTAGACGTTAAAAAGAGGCCGGTCCGCTGAACCAGTGCCTCCCGGGCAGCGACTTACCGGATCAGCACAAGAGACCGCTCTCAGGACAAGGTAAGATTTTTATTTTTATTTTATTATTAACCTTTTGTGTTAGACTTGATTAGGAATTTGATGAATAAGGGATTTGAATATATACATACAATATAGAGATTGATTGAATATTTATCTCTTTCTGTTCTATCTGCTTTACTCTTGTTGAGGGGAAATAAGTGGTCACGTATTCCCCGTATAGATCCGTCTGTGGCCATCCTGGATGGGCAGACCTAGTGACTAGCCCGCGTTTTGGGAAGACGCGCTCTGGGCGACCTGGCGGCAGTCGAGCACTGCGGGTGTTCTCTCTTGTGTGTTCTTGTTTGTTTCTTCTGGTTAATTGTCATTTGATATAGGGGTATGGTCCCATACTAATATCAGGGTGCAGATAAAGGAAATTTGTCGATTGGATCTTAGATCCAGACAGCCTTGTAAACAGCAGAAAATCCCTTGGGGACACATAAATACTCCTAGATCAAAACCTAATGAACCCCCTGTTGATACAAGGGTGTGGCCTGATAGCTTTCCAGGCATATAAATACCCTTGGATCAAAAATACTTCCAGATAAAGAACCTCCCGTTGATACAAGGGTGTGGCCTGATAGATTTCCAGGTAACAAACAGAGGACATTTGGCGGACCCGCAGTGTTCATGCCAGCCTCATATGTTATATTAATCCTGAGTAGGGATGAGCTTTGTGTTCGAGTCGAACCCATGTTCGACTCGAACATCGGCTGTTCGGTCGTTCGCCAAATTGCGAACGATATGGGCCGTTCGCGCCAAATTCGTGTGGCGCGTCACGGCCCATAATTCACTGCGGCATCGCAGTGCATTGCTGGCTGATGATTGGCCAAGCATGCACTATGACCCGCATGCTTGGCCAATCACAGCGCCGCCTGAACAGACAGCCGTAATTGGCCAAAGCCAAGGAGGCTTTGGCCAATTATGGCTCAGGGGATTTAGTACACGCCCCACACTATATAAGGCCGCCTGCATGGCGGCCCTGTGTAGTGTGTGTTCCGGCGTTCATTGAGAAAGAGAGAGAGAGAGACAGACAGTGACATTACACAATACACTGCACTTACAGTGTATTGTGTATATATATGCATCCCAGGTGTTGCATATATATATATATATATACACTGTATTCAGTTTAGCTAGATCCGTTCCTGTTATCTTCCTACTGACAGGCAGGCTTGTCTTGTTACAGTATATACAGCTACCTGAAGAAAATTACTGGAGTTCTTTTGATCCTATTAGTACCACAGTCAGGCAGCTAGACTATTTACAGTTAGTGCAGTGCGTCCTGCTCACAGTGTTCAGCTAGATCCGTTCCTGTTATCTTCTTACTGACAGGCAGGCTTGTCTTGTTACAGTACATACAGCTAACTGAAGAAAATTGCTGATGTTCTTTTGATCCTATTAGTACCACAGTCAGGCAGCTAGACTATTTACAGTTAGTGCAGTGCGTCCTGCTCACAGTGTTCAGCTAGATCCGTTCCTGTTATCTTCTTACTGACAGGCAGGCTTGTCTTGTTACAGTATATACAGCTACCTGAAGAAAATTGCTGGTGTTCTTTTGATCCTATTAGTACCACAGTCAGGCAGCTAGACAATTTACAGTTAGTGCAGTGCGTCCTGCTCACAGTGTTCAGCTAAAACTACAAGTTAGTGGGGTGCGTCCTGCTCACAGTGTTCAGCTAGATCCGTTCCTGTTATCTTCTTACTGACAGGCAGGCTTGTCTTGTTACAGTATATACAGCTACCTGAAGAAAATTGCTGGTGTTCTTTTGATCCTATTAGTACCACAGTCAGGCAGCTAGACTATTTACAGTTAGTGCAGTGCGTCCTGCTCACAGTGTTCAGCTAAAACTACAAGTTAGTGGGGTGCGTCCTGCTCACAGTGTTCAGCTAAACCTACAAGTTAGTGGGGTGCGTCCACCTCACAGTGTTCAGCTAAACCTACAAGCTAGTGGGGTGCGTCCTGCTCACAGTGTTCAGCTAGATCCGTTCCTGTTATCTTCTTACTGACAGGCAGGCTTGTCTTGTTACAGTATATACAGCTACCTGAAGAAAATTACTGGTGTTCTTTTGATCCTATTAGTATCACAGTCAGGCAGCTAGACTATTTACAGTTAGTGCAGTGCATCCTGATCACAGTGTTCTGGTAAACCTACAAGTTAGTGGGGTGCGTCCTTCTCACAGTGTTCAGCTAAACCTACAAGTTAGTGGGGTGCGTCCTGCTCACAGTATTCAGCTAAACCTACAAGTTAGTGGGGTGCGTCCACCTCACAGTGTTCAGCTAAAGCTACCTGTAGAAGGTTGGTGGTGTTCTCATACAACAGGCAGGCAGTTGATTTTGCTAGCTGCAGTATCAGTACATATATATATATATATATATATATATATATATATATATATATATATATATATCCCAGCTTAGTGCAGCTACAGGCCATTAGTATGTCTGGAAGGCCAAGAAGGAGAGGCAGACAGTCACAAGCCAATAAGAGAGGGCAAGCAGGCTCTGTGTCTAGTGCTGGTCGTGGAGACGGTGCATCCTCATCAGCACGTGGCCATGGGACACGCTTGGCCTTTTTTTCGGCAGCTGGCCGCGTGGAGCCGCAACATGCGGAAGACTTGGTCGAGTGGATGACCAAGCCGTCCTCATCCTCCTCATCCTCTCTCACCCATGCCCAGGGTACTTTGTCTGGCAAAGCAGTGGCCTCTTTCCTCGGCTTAATGTCATCAGTGACTCCTTCCCTAGCCCCACCATGTCCTCCTGAGGAGTCCCTCGAACTGTTTGACCACAGTGTTGGGTACATGCTCCAGGAGGATGCCCAGCGTTTGGAAGGCTCTGATGATCTTACTGAGCTCGATGAAGGCAGTAACATGAGCACGGACAGAGGGGGTGCCCAAGAAGGACAGCAATCTGGCAGTCATGCTCCCCCTGCTGCAGCATACTGCCAGGTTTGCTCCAGTGATGAGGAGGGAGGGGATGATGAGGTCACTGACTCAACGTGGGTGCCTGATAGGAGAGAGGAGGAGGAGGAGGAGGGGGAGGAGGCGGCGGCACATCACCAACGAGGCAGGATGCCCTCCAGGGGCCAGCCTAAGGGCAGCACATTGACTGCATCACACCCCAAAGCTCCACATGTTCAGGGCGCTGCAGTCTCTGCATGTTATTCAAAAAGTTCTTTGATGTGGGCCTTTTTTGAGACGAGTGCATCAGATTGCACCGCTGCTATTTGCAACATATGTCTCAAGTGTATCTCGCGTGGCCAAAACATCTCCCGCTTGGGTACCACATGCTTGACCAGACATATGTTGACCTGCCATGCAGTTCATTGGCAAGCGTATCTAAAAGACCCACACCAAAGAACAAAGAGGTGACAGAATATAGATGCTATGGTCCTTCGCGCTTAAGTGAGATAAAAGTGAATGTGGTGACAATCACAAAGTGGATAAGATAAAAACGAACTTGGGATAAGCGATTCTTATGATGATATCTAAAATGACTGCAGCGAAATCAACAAGTGTACACATGGCACTCAAAAAATAAATAAAGGTAAAGGGATTTCGCGCATAAAATCTATCATAAAAATGGTGATCACTTCTAACGCTAATAATAAATAAATGAATGTGAATATGTGGGATGACACATCCTAAATAAAGTGCATTAATAAAAGATAAAGTGCAAAAGACTGTGCTAAAAAATCATGTGTCCCAGTAGCACATCACAGAAAATATCAAAACCAAATCGCATAAATGTGCAAAAATGCAAAAACTGTGCTAAACATTCATGTGTCAAAATAGCAAACAGTAAATGTCAAAAAATAAAAATAAAAATAAAATCGCATAGATGTGCAAAAATAGCGAAACCTGTGCAGCAAGTAGCAAAACTGCAAACAGCGTGGTAAGGGATACTTCCAATAAATGGGTATAGCGAAAAAAAGTTCATAAAAGTGACAGTAGAAAGTTCATATAAAAAAGAAAAGAGATACTGAATAAGAAAGAATCGAAATATCTTATTCCAGAAACATGCCGGATACCAGTTATCTACACCCTACCTAAAATTCACAAATCACTGGAAAATCCACCGGGTAGACCAATTGTGAATGGAATAGAGTCCCTCACATCTCGAGTAGGACAATACCTGGACCATTTTATTCAACCTGCAGTGCAACATACACCAGACTATTTGAAAGATACGAAGCACGTACTACAACTCCTAGATACACTACCAGTACTTGAAGGAAGAACAATATTAGCCACGGCAGATGTGAATTCTTTATATACTATAGTACATCATTACGATGCTTGTTCAGCAACTAAATGGCTCCTCAGAAAGTATAGTAACCTCATATGTGCACAGCGCAAATACCTTATTAAGTGCCTAGACTTCTGTTTGAAGTGCAATTATTTCTGGCATAATGGTACATATTACAAACAGGCCATTGGTATAGCAATGGGTGCTAAATTTGCACCAAGCGTGGCCAATGCGTTTATGGCACAATGGGAAGAGCAATCCATTTATGAAAACACCCCAGCAGAACTTACTTTATATAAAAGATACATTGATGATGTGATCATAGTCTGGAATGGGAAAAGAGAAGCACTTGAACAATTCCTGGAGAAATTGAATTCAAATGACAAAAATATCCATCTGTCGTGGAATATCAATGAAAAGACAGTGGATTTTCTGGATCTCAGAATAAGTCTTGAAGGAGATAAAGTAGTAACTAAAACGTTTTTCAAAAATGTTGATGCGAATAGCTATCTTCCCACTAATAGCTGCCATCACAAATTATGGCTGTATAATATTCCGAAAGGACAATTTGTTCCGGCATGTTTCTGGAATAAGATATTTCGATTCTTTCTTATTCAGTATCTCTTTTCTTTTTCATATGAACTTTCTACTGTCACTTTTATGAACTTTTTTTCGCTATACCCATTTATTGGAAGTATCCCTTACCACGCTGTTTGCAGTTTTGCTACTTGCTGCACAGGTTTCGCTATTTTTGCACATCTATGCGATTTTATTTTTATTTTTATTTTTTGACATTTACTGTTTGCTATTTTGACACATGAATGTTTAGCACAGTTTTTGCATTTTTGCACATTTATGCGATTTGGTTTTGATATTTTCTGTGATGTGCTACTGGGACACATGATTTTTTAGCACAGTCTTTTGCACTTTATCTTTTATTAATGCACTTTATTTAGGATGTGTCATCCCACATATTCACATTCATTTATTTATTATTAGCGTTAGAAGTGATCACCATTTTTATGATAGATTTTATGCGCGAAATCCCTTTACCTTTAAAGAACAAAGAGGACCTCTCCTTGCTCCTCATCAGCTGAGATTTCCAACCCCACTAGACCTTCAGTCCTCTCTGAGACCTGCACTGAGAGGAATGAAGGTGTAGAATTAGGTGTGTCACAGCCAAGTACTTGTGGGCAATCTGCTTTTGGTACACCGACGTCAGATTGTACCAGGCAAATTTCCCTGCCCCAGCTGCTGCACCACCGAAAAAAGGTTTGCTCCCAGCCATCCACATGCCCAGCGGTTGAATGCTAGCTTGGCAAAATTGCTAGCACTTCAACTGCTGCCTTTTCAGTTGGTAAACTCTGCCCCCTTCTGAGTTTGTGGAATGTGCGGTTCCTCAGTGGCAGGTACCCAAACGCCACTTTTTCTCACGGAAGGCGATTCCGGCTCTCTACCGGCATGTGGAAGGCAATGTCCATGCCTCGCTGGACAGGGCGGTCAGTGGTAAGGTGCATATTACCGCTGACTCATGGTCCAGCAGGCATGGACAGGGACGTTACCTAAGTTTCATGACGCATTGGGTGACTCTGCTGGCAGCTGGGAAGGATGCAGGACAAGGTGCAGTAGTGTTGGAGGTTGTTCCGCCACCACGCCTCCAAAATGCTAATGATTGTGACACACCTCTCTCCTCCACCCCCTCCTCTTCTTCTTCCTCCATGGCCTCTTCCTGTGCTTTGTCCTCGGAACCAGCGGTGCTCCGTAGTCATTCAAGTACGCACGCCAAAAGATGCCACGCGGTGCTTGAGCTGGTGTGCTTGGGGGACAGGAGCCACACTGGGGCAGAGGTTCTGTCAGCTCTGCAGGGGCAGGTTCAGAGGTGGTTGATGCCATGCCAACTTAAGGCAGGAATGGTGGTTTGCGACAATGGCACCAACCTCCTCTCTGCCCTCCGACAGGGACAAATGACCCACGTGCCCTATTTGGCTCACGTCCTTAACTTGGTGGTGCAGCGGTTCTTGGGCAGGTACCCGGGCTTACAGGAGAACCTGAGGCAGGCCAGGAAAGTCTGTGTGCATTTCCGCCGGTCATATAATGCCAGTGCTCGGCTGACGGACCTCCAAAAGGAGTTTAACCTGCCCAAGAACTGCCTAATCTGTGACATGCCCACCAGGTGGAACTCAACGTTGGCCATGCTGCAGCGGCTGCACACGCAGCAGAGGGCCATCAATGAGTACCTGTGCGACTATGGCACCAGGACAGGGTCAGGGGAGCTTGGTTTTTTTCCCCCACGCCAGTGGGCCATGATCAGGGATGCATGCACTGTCCTGTCACCATTTGAGGAGGCCACCAGGATGGTGAGCAGTGACAGTGCATGCATCAGTGACACTGTCCCACTTGTCCACCTGTTGGAGCACACGCTGCGTGGAATAATGGACAGGGCACTTGAGGCAGAACAGAGGCAGGAAGAGGAGGACTTCCTTAGCTCTCAAGGCCCCCTTTATCCAGACAGTGTTCCTGCTTGCCCGCCGATCACACAGGAAGAGGAGGAGGAGGAGCAAGATTGTGTCAGTATGGAGGTGGAGCCTGGCACTCAGCATCAGCAGCAGTCTTCAAGGGATCAGTCCCAAGAAACACATGGACTTGTACGTGGCTGGGAGGAGGTGGCTGCAGACCATGTCATCCTTAGTGACCCAGAGGACTCCGGACCGAATGCCTCAGCAAACCTACGCTGCATGGCCTCCCTGATCCTGCAAAGCCTGCGTAAGGATCCTCGTATTCGTGGTATCAAGGAGAAGGACCAATACTGGCTGGCAACCCTCCTTGATCCACGTTACAAGGGTAAGGTTGCGGACCTTATCTTGCCATCGCAGAGGGAGCAGAGGATGAAACATCTTCGGGAGGCCTTGCAGAAAGGTCTGTGCAACACGTTCCCAGAGACTGGGAGGTTACAAACTCCTGTTTCTGGACAACATGTTGCTGAGTAAAGGGATGGTGAACCCGCGCAATGAACATAAAGACTTGATTGGTATGGTTTGGAACTGCTGCCTCCCAACAAGCAGTCACCCTAAAATGGGGACAGCTGAGATATATTAAAAATGGTAGAAGGGTTTGGCGCTGTTCCTATTTAGTTTCCTACCTCCATATAGGTTACTGGATTAAAATAAATTCTTAGGTGCACCGTGCATATATCAAATATTAAATACAATATGGATTCCCAAGTATACCGTGCATGAGTCAATTAAATATTCTGCTGCAATATTATGCCATAGGTGATACATAACTTAAATGCTTACATATGTGATAATGGGGGAAGAAAGGGGGGGAGGGGGGGGGGGAGAGGAGAGTGAGATAGGGAAGTGGGGAGGGGGTGTAGGAAGTCTGTTCCTAAGGAAAATTACAATAACAGGATAAAGTGCAAATGTGCTGGTGCAATCCAAAAGGCAACAGTGACAAGATAAGCTCCCGTAGACGTCTTAACGACGAAACGTGTAGGGCGTGGCCTAATTTGTGCTTCCCAAACATCACCTCCTGTACCAGCGCTGAAGGATATTTATGACGGTTCTGACGTTTTTACCATTTCGCTTGATTTTTACTGTAAAAGTGTGAGTACCCTTTCATTTTGTGTAATAAAACCTTTTTAAAGCAATTTTACGCTATGGGCACTCCCTCTCTCTTTATATATGACATACCACGATCCTGAGCCCGCCAGCGATCGCTGTACAGTGGCGATAAAACTGTAACCGCCTACTACCCCCGCAGGGGTGAAGTGATCTGGTGAGTGGCTGCACTTTCAGAGCAAAGAGATATTATAAGTGAAGGATTATCACCACAGCACAAGAATATGGCACAAGAGACTTACTAAAGAATTTTGAAGCACGTTTGCACCTTATCTTGTCACTGTTGCCTTTTGGATTGCACCAGCACATTTGCACTTTATCCTGTTATTGTAATTTTCCTTAGGAACAGACTTCCTACACCCCCTCCCCACTTCCCTATCTCACTCTCCTCTCCCCCCCCCCTCCCCCCCTTTCTTCCCCCATTATCACATATGTAAGCATTTAAGTTATGTATCACCTATGACTGCATAATATTGCAGCAGAATATTTAATTGACTCATGCACGGTATACTTGGGAATCCATATTGTATTTAATATTTGATATATGCACGGTGCACCTAAGAATTTATTTTAATCCAGTAACCTATATGGAGGTAGGAAACTAAATAGGAACAGCGCCAAACCCTTCTACCATTTTTAACATGTTGCTGAGGCTTCGGTCAGTCAAAGAAGGAGCGGTGGAGAAGGTGGCCATCTGACCGATGTGTTCAGACAATTTTTTGGTCTGCAGCCCCAAGGTATGATCGGTTCCAGCAACCATCGCCAGCGTCTGTTTTACATGGTGCAGGAATACCTAGGGGCAAGATCAGATTTGGACACCTTTCCCAAAAAATCCTCTGGGTTACTGGGTCTTGAGGATGGATCACTGGCCAGAGCTTGCACAGTATGCAATTGAGCTACTGGCCTGTCCTGCATCCAGTGTTCTTTCGGAATGCACATTCAGTGCTGCTGGAGGCGTGGTAACCGATCACAGGGTGCATCTGTCCACCGACTCAGTCGATCGACTGACCTTTATAAAAATGAATCAGTCTTGGATCACCACCAGCTACCAAGCACCTGATGCTGATGTAACAGAATAATTTTTTTTAAAATCTCAGATCCCTTCAAAGACTGCCTATGCTGATGCTGAGTGACTATCCCTGAGTAATTATCCTCTTCCTCCTCAATGATCACGCTGACAGCTTGTAAGATCATTTTTGGTTCTGGGCGCCACCACCAGTGCCTAAGGCACAATTTTTCAGCCCCTGTTTAACAGGGGCGTGTAATTACAATTTTTGATGCAATACTTTGCAGCAGGGCTCGTTCCTGCATTCCAACTAGAGTGTCTGTGAGGGGTTGCAGTGTTGTGGCACCAGCACCAGTGCCTAAGGCCCAATTTTTCTGCCCCTGTTTAACAGGGGCGTGTAATTACAATTTTTGATGCAATACTTTGCAGCAGGGCTCGTTCCTGCGTTCCAACTAGAGTGTCTGTGAGGGGTTGCAGTGTTGTGGCACCAGCACCAGTGCCTAAGGCCCAATTTTTCTGCCCCTGTTTAACAGGGGCGTGTAATTACAATTTTTGATGCAATACTTTGCAGCAGGGCTCGTTCCTGCGTTCCAACTAGAGTGTCTGTGAGGGGTTGCAGTGTTGTGGCACCAGCACCAGTGCCTAAGGCCTAATTTCTCAGCTCCTGTTCAACAGGGGCATGTAATTACAATTCTTGATCTAATATTTCACAGCAGGGCCCATTTCTGCACCCACCAAGAGCGAGTGAGGACTTACAGTGTTGTGGCACCAGCACCACCACCACCACCACCAAAGGCCCAATTTTTCTGCCCTTGTTCAACAGGGGCATGTAATTACAATTCTTAATCTAATATTTCACAGCAGGGCCCATTTCTGCACCCACCAAGAGCGAGTGAGGACTTACAGTGTTGTGGCACCAGCACCACCACCACCACCACCAAAGGCCCAGTTTTTCTGCCCCTGTTCAACAGGGGCATGTAATTACAATTCTTGATCTAATATTTCACAGCAGGGCCCTGTGAGGGCTTACAGTGTTGTGGCCACAACAACACCTAAGGCCCAAATTTCTGCTGAGTATATAGGGCAGGCCCCTACTTTCAAACATCTAACTTACAAACGACTCCTACTTGCAAACGGAAGGAAACAACAGGAAGTGAGATGAAATCTACCCCTAGGAAGGGAAATTCTCTCCTGTAAGAGTTAATATGGGAAAAACATTTCTCCTTTCCACTGATGCTTTCCAATCCTTGTTCCACAAAAAACCCCAAATTTAAAAAAAACATTTGTCATTGGGACAAAAGTGAGGTGAAATCTTCTGAAGAGGAGAAAAGACAGCAAAACAAATGTCACAGGGGTGATAACCCTTCCCTATGTTTTCCAAAAAGCTTAAAAAAGATTTTTTGGTTGGAGCTAAACACGTTAAAAATGTACCCGTTCAAAATTACAAACAGATTCTACTTAACAACAAACCTACAGTCCCTGTCTTGTTTGCACCGCCTGTATACTGCTGTTCAGAGTATATAGGGCCTAGTGGCCCCACACCTTTCCTTATTTTAATTTGGGTGCGGGGTTCCCCTTAATATCCATACAAGACCCAAAGGGCCTGGTAATGGACTGGGGGGTACCCATGCCGTTTGTCTCACTGATTTTCATCCATGTTGCCAGGACCCGACATTACATTAAACCCGCAAGCTGTTTTAAATGAGATTTTTTCCTTTAAAAATGACATTTGGTGCAGGGACTGTTCTAAACACGGGAAACATGCGCCACTTTACAGGCATACTATAGACACCCCCCAGGTACGATATTTAAAGGAATATTTCACTTTTTTTTTTTTACTTTAAGCATCATTAAAATCACTGCTCCCGAAAAAACTGCTGTTTTTAAAAGTTTTTTTTGCATTGATACATGTCCCCTGGGGTAGGACCTTTTAGGACAATACCATGCAAATTAGCCTTTAAAATGAGCACTTTTGATTTCGAACGTTCGAGTCCCATAGACGTCAATGGGGTTCTAACGTTCGTGCAAATTTTCGGTCCGTTCGCAGGTTCTGGTGCGAACCGAACCGGGGGGTGTTCGGCTCATCCCTAATCCTGAGCAGGCACATAAATACCCTTGGATCAATGACTGAAATATTAAATGTTTTGATAGGGTGAAAGAACAGTCGGGAGAATTCAGTCTCCTTGTAATTCTGTAAATGCTCTCTACAAATTAGTGAAGTTTTAAGTAACAATGAAAGAACAGTCGGGAGAATTCAGTCTCCTTGTAATTCTTTAAATGCTCTCTACAAATTAGTGAAGTTTTAAGTAACGATGAAAGAACAGTCAGGAGAACTCAGTCTCCTTGTAATTCTGTAATTCTCTAAGACACGAGTGTTTTAGCAATTCACAAAATCAGTAATCTAGAAATGATATATCATGACTAGAAAGTCTGTGAGTGATTGCAAGTGATAAGATACTGTGTGCGTGTGTTGTGTCATTGTGAGAAGACATTAACAAAAAAAGAGCTCCGTGTGCACGATAAACAAAGTAGGTATGATCCATGGAAAATCTGTTGGTATGAATGAAGATGCTAAGTATATGTGTAGTCTAGACAAAGAGAATGTGACACTTCTTAAAATGTGGAAAACAAAGTATGATTTTGATGCGTTTTTAAATAAGGATTACTGTGTAATACTGTGTAGAAAGCTTAAAAATGATGCCGGCATGAAAATAAGAAAACAGAAGAAATTAGGCCTTCCCCAGGCAAAGAAATGGCTTGAGGAGGCTAACCATAGGTTAAATTCAGAAAACCATAAAAAAGACTATGTTTTTGAACAAAGAGGAGGACAATAATATGACCGTCCTCTGAAGTTTAGTTCAGCAAGTATTGATTGAACAAAACGTAACAAACCAAATGCAACCTGACTCTCCACTGTTTGTTGTTCCCCCGTGGTCACCTGGGTCACCCGCAGATGCAACCGATTCTCCTATGGCTGCAGCTAAACCCCCTCTCAAGTTGACTCTTGCTGTCCAGAAGAGTCCACAAGGGACCCCCTTTACAGCAACTTTTACAACATTTTTCGGGGACCTAGTGAACAAATTGATATCCCCCTCAGCTGGGGAACAAACAGAATGTGGAGAGGAAGAATTCCACTAATTGAAGTTCCCAACCCTAGGGCAGGACAAAATGTAGGAGGTATAGTAGTCCCCAACACTATGATGGTATATTGCCCCTGGACCCCCGAGGATATTAAAAAAAACTACTGAAGGGGTACCACATCCCAAGGTCAACATAGCTCAAATCAGGGATGGTATCATGGGAATGATTGCTAACTATCATCTTAATGGGAGGGAAATAGAGCAGAATATCAGACAGATCCTGGGTCCCGACTGGCATCATGTAGTGGGAGATTAGAGTGGTTTAAACAATCAGGGAGTTGTGTTGCCTCATGATGATGCAGCACTAGAAAACAGGAGAAATGCTCTTATAGCAAGGATAGAGAATAGATGGATATGTCAAGCCGACTGGTCCATTATAAATCAGTGTGTGCAGGGAGAAGAGGAAACAGTGGACAATTTCATTGTTAGGATGAGGGAGATTTTCAATAATCACTCAGGAATTGAAGTCCCAGTAAATCAAGTAAACGATAGCCCATATGAGCAACAGCTAAAGGATGCAATCTTGAAGGGGCTGCTTGCCCCTATATCAAATTTGTTACCAAACACATGATCAACCATAGGATCTGCAGACTTCAGGAGCTGATTGAGTATGCAGGGCATGCTGAGCGGCACTTCCAATCAAAAAAGAGAGTAAAGAAAGGGAAAGTGCTTATGGCAGGTTAAGGTAATGATGTGTATGTAATTGAGAAGGAGAACAGAAGGATAGGAAACACCTGAACAAGGCCCCGCATTCAATATTATGAGGGGAAAAAGAAGAGAGGGGAGTGTTTCCTGTGAGGTAAAAGAGGTCACTTGGCAAAAGAATGTAGGTCAAGCAGAGAGGAAGAAGCATGACTAGAAGATGTTGGTATGTCTGCAGAGAGAGAGATACAGAAGAAAATGAGAAAGAATCTGACATTTTGAATGTGTGCGCTGTTGAAACTTGTTTGCATGCTAAAGTCAAATCAGAAATAACCTTGGTTGTGAAGGGTAGATGGCTAACATTTCTCTGTGATACTGGGGCTTGTAGGACCCTAATACACCCGCTGGATATGAAAAAGGTAAAGAAAAAGGTGTAGTATATGTAAAATCTGCAAAATGGGTTGATGCACCAGGAGGTCATGTCTGAAGGCCTTACTGTGGAAGATCCACAGACAGGTAAATAGGCTCAGTGTAAAATTGTAATTTTGACTAAATGTCCTGTTAATTTGTTGGGTAGAGACATGTTGCACGCTCTTCATATTTCTGTCGTACCAGTGGAGGGAGGTCTCAAAGCCCATCGGCTGTGTGAAAAACAAATCACAGCCGTGGATAATGAGCCCTGATACTGGTACAGCCTGGAATTTGCAAACTGAGGAATTAAATATACCCAAAACCCTGGCAGAAATAATTGACAAAGAGACTGTGAGGAAAAGGTATGAGGTCCAGACAAACCTCTAATGCACCATGTATTACAAAAAGACCTCTGGGCCCGATAAGTCCTATGAGAAACAGTTAATGAGTCTCACTAACACTGAAGTTCTCTTAAAATGCCTGTGCTGTGATAAGGAAGGAAATAGTGTGGCTACTTGTCTCCTACCACAGCCTATTCTGCAAATATACGGGCAGGATACTGTACCTTGTGTTTCGGTCACCCAGAATCCCAAGGTATCATGGCATGAGCTAGGAGAATTTATCACGAACTGGGTCCAACTGACAGATGAGAAACTAAAATCCAGAGGGATTCAGAGGTATAGGAAGCATAAGGGAGAGAAAGATGGGTGGAGACTCCTGCAGAATTTACAGGCAGTCAATAGGGCCGTATTACCGAGGGCCCAGGTGGTCCCAGACAGGCATGTCCTCCTGAACTAGCTCTACCCAGAGAACAAGGTATTTTCTGTTATCGATAACTGTAATCCTTCTTTTCCATTCCCTTACACAAAGACAGTCAGTTCTGGGTTGCATTTATGTACACAGGAAAACAAACAAAAAAAAGGTACACATACACTAGGTTATCCCAGGGATATTGTGAAAGTCCAACTACCTTCTCACAAAGAATGTCCAATAAATTTGTCTCGGTTTGTACCTCCCAGTGTGAGTTAAATTCTCTTGTATGTGGATGACATTCTGGTAGTAATGCATATAAAATTAACATGGTTCTGATGCATTTCCTCGCAGACCAAGGTCAAAAGGTCAGCAAAGACAAATTACAACTGTGGAAAGAAAAGGTGAAATACCTGGGTTACATTTTATCTCAAGAAGGTAGACTTTTGCATGAGATCCGAAAAGAGGCCATCCTTCAAGTCCCCAAACCACATACCAAAAAAGAAATGATGTCATTTCTTGGCATGGCAAAAGTCTGTAGAGCATGGATAGCAAATTATGCTACGGAGGTGGCGCCTCTTTCTGATCTCATCTATGGTTCACTAATGGCTGCAAAAGATTCCATTCAGTGGAATGTGCAAGCAGAGGATGCATTTACGAAGGTAAAGCACCTCATTGTGGGTTATGCTTAGCCTTCCCAAATACAGTAAAACCTTTTATCAGACTGTAGATTGTAAGGAAGGATCTCACTGATGTTCCCTTTCTAGATGCTGACATTACCTTTTTTGTTGATGGGTCTTGTAAAAAGGACGATAAAGGGGTAAATCAAATGGCATACGCTATAGTAACGTATGAGCAGGTCATTGAAGCCAGACCCCTTCCCTGTTCCTACTCTACACAACAAGCTGAAATGATTGCCCTATCCAGGGCCTGTAGTCTAGGGGAAGGGAAGAAAATAAATATTTATACAGACAGACAATACGCTTTTTCTACTATACACATATTTGCCCAGCAATGGAAAAATAGGGGTATGATTACGTCCACAGGTAAACCAATCTCACATAGAGATCTTATCTTGGCCCTTCTAGAAAATGTACAGAAACCAACACAAGTGGCTATTTGTAAATGTACAGCACACAGAAAGGGAACAGATACAATTACTCTAGGGAATGCACTAACAGACAAAGACAGCAAGGGAAGCTGCTACAGGACCGCAAAAAAACACACATATACTATACAGGTCCCTAAGAAAATGGTGAGGTACGGAAAGCTATTGATAAAACATGGTTATCAGAAATGCAGAAAACATCACCGGCAGGTGAAAAACAAAAGTGGTTATCTAAAGGGGCAACGCTGGTCAATGGTATATACACAAGTACAGAAGGTAAACCCATCTTACCTACATCACTGTTTAGATATGCTGCGTTATTGAGCCATGGGCAAGCCCATATCTCAAAAGGAGGGATGGTACAGGTGATCAACAAGGTGTTCACAACATATGGGTTTACGAACGACTCTAGAAATTTTTGCCTCACATGTTCGCTTTGTACCAGATACCATGCTCAAGGTGCCCTAAGACCCTTAAGAGGTCATTTCCCACAACCCTCTTATCCCTTTCACACGATATGCATGGATTTTATGATTATTGTTGTTTATAAAGTGGGTGGAAGCTTTTCCTGACACACCCAAATGGGCAGTGAGTAGCCAAAGTACTTATTAAAGAGGTGATTCCATTTCATGGGATCCCCTCTGTGATTTACAGTGACAACGGCTCCCATTTTTGTAAACCGAACAATACAACAAATTGGTAAATGGTACAGTATTGACCTAAAAAAACCACTGTGTCTACCACCCACAATCTGTGGGCACAGTGGAGAGACACAATGGTACCTTAAAGCGTAAACTAAGAAAATTGTTGGAGGAAACAGGGAAAAATAAATGGGTTTAGTGTTTGCCAATGGCATTGTTGAGTATAAGAATTACCCCTACTGCTAAAGGACTAACACCGTATGAAATGCTGTATGGTAAACCTTATTATATTCCACAACTAGCCTCCGTTCCTCTTCCTAAAGAGGTAATAGATTTGACTTGTGTAACAAGAATGTTTTCATAAAATATAACTGGGTCAGAATGTGTAAATGAGAAAAAGAGCTACCCTAAGACTAAAATGCAAAGTATACCCCCAACAGTACAAGCATTACCAGGAAATTTTACTTGTTTCTCTAACAATGACAGTAATGGTACAAATGTTGGCACCCTATCCCCTGAATACTGTGCAATTACAACCCATACTACAGACATTAAGTACCAACTAAAATGGTTTCAGGAACAAAAACAGCAGTTGGCTGATGTTTGTGTGGAGATAAGAGACTAAGGCCCAGACTGCCACCTAGATGGGAGGGTAGTTGTGCCCTTACCCGATTGCTGCTTCCCTTTTATATAGTTCCTATGAGTGATAAATCAATGAAACTACCAGGTAAATACTTTTTTAAACGAATTAAGCGAGAAACACCACAAGGATCATTTGACAACCGAGTGTATATAGACGAAATAGGTGTTCCACAAGGAGTTCCAGATGAAATTAAAGCACAGAATCAAATAACAGCAGGACTCACCTCACTCTTCATATGAGTCCAGCCCAACAAGAACGTCGACTGGATAAACTACATCTACTACAACCAGCAGAGGTTTGTGAATTACACCAGAGATGCTATCAAAGGCATAGCACCACAATTGGTCGCCACCTCTTTGACAGCGTGGCAGAACCTATAGCGTTGGATATGTTGCTGGCAGAAAGGGGCGGGGTATGCAAAATGTTCGTCACCTTCTGCTGCACTTTTATTCCAAACAATACGGCACCTGATGGAAGTATCACCAAGGCCTTACAAGGCCTACAAATGCTATCTGAAGAATTAGCTGAGAACTCTGGTGTAGAGAACCCCCTGACAGGACTTTTCGAAAAATGGTTTGGTAAATGGGATGATCTTGCAAAAAGTTTGCTTATCTCTATTGTCATGGCAGCCGCAGTTCTTACATTGTGTGGATG
This sequence comes from Lithobates clamitans, assembly GCA_037952925.1. NCBI lineage: Eukaryota > Metazoa > Chordata > Amphibia > Anura > Ranidae > Lithobates > Lithobates clamitans. Next base: position 1,201,777 of record JBBGZY010001250.1, on the reverse strand, counting down.
TTGCTGCATTCCCTGTATTAGGGGAATTCTTCAAAGACTGATTGACACATCATTAACAAAAACTATGCAACTCCAGAGCGACACGGAACTATACTCGGAACCTGATGATAAATTTACAACTCTCGATAAGGACTTATCTGTCTAAATGATAATACCTGGTAAAAAAAATAAAAGAACCTGGATATTTGAAGTATTGACATTATTAGTATAAAAGGGGGAGATGTTAGAGAAATTATACTTTAAATGTCAGTTATGAAAGACGCCATTTTGTTTATCATGGCCTAGAAATAAGCTATGAACCTATGATTAAGCTAAAGACTAGAGTCAGCAATATAAAAAGCTTACTTTCAAACATCTAACTTACAAACGACTCCTACTTGCAAACGGAAGGAAACAACAGGAAGTGAGATGAAATCTACCCCTAGGAAGGGAAATTCTCTCCTGTAAGAGTTAATATGGGAAAAACATTTCTCCTTTCCACTGATGCTTTCCAATCCTTGTTCCACAAAAAACCCCAAATTTAAAAAAAACATTTGTCATTGGGACAAAAGTGAGGTGAAATCTTCTGAAGAGGAGAAAAGACAGCAAAACAAATGTCACAGGGGTGATAACCCTTCCCTATGTTTTCCAAAAAGCTTAAAAAAGATTTTTTGGTTGGAGCTAAACACGTTAAAAATGTACCCGTTCAAAATTACAAACAGATTCTACTTAACAACAAACCTACAGTCCCTGTCTTGTTTGCACCGCCTGTATACTGCTGTTCAGAGTATATAGGGCCTAGTGGCCCCACACCTTTCCTTATTTTAATTTGGGTGCGGGGTTCCCCTTAATATCCATACAAGACCCAAAGGGCCTGGTAATGGACTGGGGGGTACCCATGCCGTTTGTCTCACTGATTTTCATCCATGTTGCCAGGACCCGACATTACATTAAACCCGCAAGCTGTTTTAAATGAGATTTTTTCCTTTAAAAATGACATTTGGTGCAGGGACTGTTCTAAACACGGGAAACATGCGCCACTTTACAGGCATACTATAGACACCCCCCAGGTACGATATTTAAAGGAATATTTCACTTTTTTTTTTTACTTTAAGCATCATTAAAATCACTGCTCCCGAAAAAACTGCTGTTTTTAAAAGTTTTTTTTGCATTGATACATGTCCCCTGGGGTAGGACCTTTTAGGACAATACCATGCAAATTAGCCTTTAAAATGAGCACTTTTGATTTCGAACGTTCGAGTCCCATAGACGTCAATGGGGTTCTAACGTTCGTGCAAATTTTCGGTCCGTTCGCAGGTTCTGGTGCGAACCGAACCGGGGGGTGTTCGGCTCATCCCTAATCCTGAGCAGGCACATAAATACCCTTGGATCAATGACTGAAATATTAAATGTTTTGATAGGGTGAAAGAACAGTCGGGAGAATTCAGTCTCCTTGTAATTCTGTAAATGCTCTCTACAAATTAGTGAAGTTTTAAGTAACAATGAAAGAACAGTCGGGAGAATTCAGTCTCCTTGTAATTCTTTAAATGCTCTCTACAAATTAGTGAAGTTTTAAGTAACGATGAAAGAACAGTCAGGAGAACTCAGTCTCCTTGTAATTCTGTAATTCTCTAAGACACGAGTGTTTTAGCAATTCACAAAATCAGTAATCTAGAAATGATATATCATGACTAGAAAGTCTGTGAGTGATTGCAAGTGATAAGATACTGTGTGCGTGTGTTGTGTCATTGTGAGAAGACATTAACAAAAAAAGAGCTCCGTGTGCACGATAAACAAA